>JAODKF010000022.1:18308997-18330034 GCA_026779585.1 Mormyrus proboscirostris | reverse complement strand
CCCCCGTGTTTACATACCACACTTAGGAAAACCAACATTTTTGTTGTTGCCCACCCTCATAATCCAAACACAAACCCAAATATGACATCCTAGTAACACCTCTGCCTTTTCAGCTAAAGTTTATCTTCAGGTGTTAAATTATCTACTGGAATACTGTATGTAGATGTAACGAAATGCTTTACCAATATTACTGTCTATAGATGATTCCATTCCATACTTAGAAGGCAATAGGAGTGATACTACTTCATGAAAAAAAAGAAAAACTCATTTAAAATGGTAATAAAAAAATAGTAGGTCTAAAAGATGTCATCGTTTTGGTAAAGTGATGCCTTTAGTCAGGACACTATCTTCCACTGAGCTGCACAGGGTGCTGACAGGTGGTAAACTGCTCAAGTGGTGAACAGTTTAGGGTTGTAGTCTCACTATAACAGGAAACCTGCAGCATTAGTTGGTTTTTAAATATGTTTCACCATATATATATATATATATATATATATAAATATATATATATAATTTTTTTTCTTTCAGTAACACACTGCAAAGATTCAGGTGTCAGCACATTTGGAAATAAAGAAGCACACAAAGAAGCACAATATGGTCTAACAATATTTAAAACACAGGCCTCCTGCAGTCACCCTTCTGTTGGCAATCACACTTACAAAAGCAGTTGAATTTTCATGGAAGTTTATTCTGAAATGATACGCGCAGATGTTCTCCTTTACACGGTTATGCTAAGGTCAAACAAGTGCCCGAACGAGGCTGGCACCAGCTCACAAGGAACTGGGGGCTGCAAAATGGCTACTCTGTCTCATGGTCAATGATTTACAGAAAATGAAACACCTTTCGTCCGGCAGATTTGCAATCATTTCTTTCTTTCGCGGAACTGGGAACTGGTGAGTAATGATTGAGAACATCATACGGAGTCAGCAGAATCGAAGGAGTGACACGCTCGACATTCTGACTTTGAATAATTCTCAACTTCTGCAGTTGCTTGAGCTTTCCGGCATTTACTGTGTCCCCTTTCATCCTGAAAGACGAACATTTTAAATGCACACGAGTGAGTTGATCAATGTTGCTGTGCCTCTGGTCTCATTGTTCATAGACTTGTAGAAAATTGAATTACACACTGTGTTCTGCCTTGCAGATCATTGATTTTTCTTTGGTTTTTAAAGTCTTGACATATAGCTTTAGATATGACATTTTTCCCCTTTAATTACTTATTTTTTTAATATCAAAGTGAGCCTCAGCAGCTGTACATTCCTTTCTTTTTTCATCTGTTTATGCCACTCTAGATTTCCAAAATGCTTGCATTAGCAAATGGACAATAAAGTGATGATTCATGGGGGTGTATGGGGGTGTATGGGGGTGCTGCATTTCCAGCTGCATTTGTAGTCCAGTTTACCTTAGAGACGATGATATGTGGATGTAGTTTAATGGTGAACAGATAAAGGTTAGTTACAAATCAGTGTTATGAATGTACAGAAGGGTCAGGCAGTGGCCTGCATGTAGGCCAGAGGTGGACGGCTCAGCTCCTCTGCAGCATCCTGTGTCACCTTTCAGCCAATAGTTCAATTGCACTTGGAATGGATGATGTCACTTTCTATGCAAATAATAACTGTCGTGAAAAGGCATGGGGACCTGAGTGTTCACACAAGCGACCATAATTTATTTGCCATTTGCACAAATACAGGTACATTGCTGGTCCCATCTTGCTCCCCATAGCTTGGGGGTCGCAGTGCAGGATTAACGAACATGCAGCGCCCCTGCAGCTGGGTGCGTTAAGGGCCCACGGACATGTGACAGTTCTGCTGAGGCCGGGGCTCAAACTGGTCTGTGATCTTCTGAGAGACTCAACCTTCTGAGCCACCCAGCACCTCCCAGGAGACACAGCTAACCTAGCATCCCATAGATAAACATAGTCCCAGGCGTGGACCTGCTGGTGTGCTAAACCTAAATGATAAAAAAATTAGTAACTGTATGCTAAGTGTCTGGGGAAAAGCAAATCGTGTTAATTATTTCCTGCGGCAGTAGCTACCTGAAGCACTTTCAGCTCTCATGACCTGAAGGTGGCTGATCCAAGGCCAAGGTCAGTTTCTGCAGTTGTACCCATGACCAAGGTTCTTATCCTGAAATTCAGAGGTGGAGACTTGTAATTCTGTACAGCAGTGAAGAAGAAAGGTATAATAATAATAATAATAATAATAATAACGATATTATTATTATTATTATTATTATACTTTACAAAAAAACCTTTCTTCTTCACTTTTGTACAGAACTACAAGTCTCCACCTCTGAATTTCAGGATAATTATTATTATTATTATTGCAATTATTATTATTTATTATATTATTATCATCTCAGTAATAAGCAGTTAGAAGACAACAAAACAGCAAAAAGAACAACAACAACAATAATGATAACAATAGGAGCATCATATGCATCAGGGGAGCTAAAAGCTGTCTTGCCTTGAGTTTTTAACTCTTGTTAGTATCGGCCAATGACAGCAGGTGCTAGATGAAACACACGAAATGCTATGGAGCAGTAATGTATGGATCTGACAGCAATAGACGATCACAGTGGTCAGAACATTTCAACCTGTGTGGAAGAAAGTGATTCTGACTCCCTTCTATACCTTGCGAGGAAAACGTTGTGGTAGAAGGGGGCTTCAGGTCAGAGGACCCTTGATGCATTACTGAGGACTTAAGCTGAGCATGGGGAACATACCATCTCCTGCTCTGGAAATGCACAACAGAGAAGAAATGGTGTTGCTTATATAGTAGAAGAACATTGAAAAGTTGACACAGTGCTCTAGTTGATATCGATTTGATTTTATCCATACCGTTTCAATATGATGGTTATATAAGCTGATGATTTAGATTTAGACAATGTAGAAATCTTCTCACCTGGAGATCACAAATGGACTGCATCCATTGAAAGATGAAAGATCTCAATTCAAATAACCAAGACATGGCTTACAGCAGATTGTGGAACTGTTTAAGCACCAGTGAAGCTGAAAAGGGAACAAGCACATCCAGGAAATTATCTGTAGAACATACCTATTGCCCATTCCCACTTAGGAAAAGTGCAAGGCAAGAGTGGTCACATCAGGACAGTGAACAGATGTACATGACATGGGATTGAAATGGGGTGAACAGGGACTTTATAGAGGATTTCGGGCTTTGACAATGAAAAGGTGAAAGCAAGAGCAAAAGATTTGCAGCTTTAGCAGTGGGAAATGTGGCAAAAATCCGGAGAAAACAGAAGATTTATAACAATGAGCAATGAAAGCTGGTAACCTGAAGCCACCTCTGCCTGATACTTCCATGGCCATTCCTCATCTTACACTCATACTTTGCTCTGGGACTGAAAAGGAATTCTACAGTAAGTAAGCTGCCTAATTATCTGTGTGGAAAAAGGTTAAAGCAATTATTAAACCAACCTAGACTATAAATGTGTGGTAAGCCTTTAGGTAAATCAGTTGCCGACAGAGTCATGAGAGAGATGACTTAAAAGTAAATCTATGCGACTGCAATGTAGTTCAAATACACTGATTGTGGAAAAAAAAGTATCATAGAAGTTCGTATAAAACTGACTGGACTCTATATGGTGGCTCAGTGAGCAACAAAATTACTCACACTTTAGATCAAACTGACTGCCCCCATACACATGATATGAGCTGCCATCAAGCTGACTGGACCATAGACATCTGTATGATAGCAGTTGATATCAGACTGACTGTACCATAGATGGCATACTGATAGAGATGTTTATACCAAACTGGGTGGACCTGATGTCTATGGAGTTACAATCAGACTGTAGTGTGTCTGTGGTAAAACTACAGAGATGCCGTTAAATTTCTCACACTTATTTCACACTCTCCCCTATTCTTATTTACTGTCTCAGCGGTGTGCTAAATCACTTTGGACGTGCTGCTTTGTTTATAAAACCCCTCGATTTTTCCAAGCAAACACTTAACGTGGCTTACAAAGGTTTTAGTATTGATTCATTATTCATACTGTGAACAGCTGAAGAGGCGAAGTCTTGCCGTGGCAGCAAGGATTCTGTCCCGCAGAGGAAGGAATTGCCCCAAAAGCCAATGGCATCTCTGCAGATTAATATCCCATTCACCACACCGTGGGTGAAACCTATTTTTAAGAATGGCAGAGAAGAAGTCTATGAATACTTAGCCTTTGATTGGATGGTGCAGAAGTGCAATAAACCAGTTGGGGACCAGGTACATTCTGGGATCTCTGAGTTTTATGAGCAGGGGTCAAAAGGCAAATTCTGAAAGGCATTCTAATCAAAAGGCGATTTTTACAACGGACGTAATATTTAAAGAGCTATATAGTTTTTTTTTCCTCAAGCAAAACATCTTGCCAGGGACACAGATGAGTCTTGCCAGTAAGTCTTGCCATGGACACATTTCTCTGTATGGATAGGTTGGTGATCCGCGTCCATAGAGTTCAGCCTATTTTATTGGACTAGATAAGCCTGAAAACTGCCGATACGTGTCTGAAATATCCAGACAAATAATCCACTAAAGTAAACAAAGGTATAATCTTTTGGCATAATGAGAAAATGACTGATGTTTTTCACACTGAAGGGCTAAGAGTTCTTCCGATGGTCATTCATTATTTAATCTGACAGATGAATGTCATACTTTTGTCTGGGGCAGTACAAATATGTTGTTTATCACCCAACATCCATCCATCAGTTTTTTGTAAGTGCTTATCCTACTCAGGGTTGTACTTATTACCCAACAAATTTGATTAAATTAATAAGAAGACAAGTGATTATAAGACATATTGTAGCAACAGTTTGATACTTTGTAGTAAATGAATCCTCATGTTAAATGAATTTGTTTGGACATTTGAGTGTCGATCATGATGCAGGTCCAGAGGGGGATGAGGTGAAGAGTATTATCTGTCCATGATTGTAGGAATATGTACTGGTGCTTCATGACAACAGTAATAGCACTAAGTGGCTAGTGTTATCATCAGCTGGGGGGTGTATGCCTCTGTAGAAGATGTGCACTCTCTATCATCCAAACATATAATATGGGATGGCAGCTTGTCTATCAGTGAAGAAACCAGAATAAGCAAATACAAGAACATAAACTGCTAATTAAACTATTGAAGAAGTTATCTGTCCGTCTCACGATAAGTTGAACCCCTCAAGATTCTTATTTTCATCTTCTCTTCACTGTATGTAACACCCCATACAGTACATAAAGGTTGGGTACATTTCACAATCCTCTGGTCACATGACTCTGTCCATGAACCAAGCAGGCTTCCTCACATTATCATAAAAAATTGTCAGTTCTACAAACAAGAAATGTTACCTAGAGACGTGGATAGATCAGATCCAGAAAGTAAAAATCCAGACCAAGACTTTGTTTCAACCATCCAGTTGAGAACATTGTGATTCTATGACTGTGACTCTATGACTGTGACTCTTTATAGTTCCACTGGTTTGTTGAAACAAAATCATAGTCTGGATTTTTTACTTTCTGGGTCTGAACTTTGCAGCTCTGCCTACATTATATAAGTAAACAGGAACCTGGATTTTTCACCCAGAAAGGTGATTTACCTCCTTTTTCATACCTGGCAGCCATTCTAAATTTTCCAAATAAATTGCTATAAAAAGAGTCAGGGGTATCTTGGACATTAAATTATGCATTTTAAATTGTACTAATGCAGCACAACATGCATTTTACAGCATAATACAGAAGAAATTAGACAAATAAGATGATCGATGTAATGGGGCAATAAATATCACTTAAGCTTTTTAAGCTGTTGCAGTTACTGTGGTTTATTTCAGCTCATATTCTCTCATTATAACTGCAGACCGATGGTTTTTAACAGTTTCAAATGAGAATTTTGAGTACAGCACGACTCTGGTGGTTTCTTTCATTATTTCTATCTAGTAGTAAAGCCCTCACAAACAAGTAACCACCCCTCTCCCCTTCAGGGACACTCCGATGATATCATGACCTTTGCTATTTCCCATCTATATATAGAGCAGCAATGGAAACACCATATAAGAACTGTCATGCAAAACAATTTAAGAGCATATATACATATTCAATTTCAATTCATTTTATTTTTGTATAGCACCGTTCACGACACAGTCACCCCAAGACACTTTACATGGGTGTGTTCATATATACTGTATATCAGTTACAGAATAATATATGAAAAGAGAAGACAGAAAGAAAGAATGAAAGAAGACCAGATGACAGTGGAGGAGGGGAACCACAGAAATCTCTATAAAAAACCTCACCCCAGTATTTGCAGCAACCATCCAGTACAGCTATGTATTTGTTGACTAGGCCAATAGCACACCTCATACAGCTAGTCAATCTGTCAATGACCTTTTAAACCAATTTATGTAATTAATTAATTGAGCTGTTGGTGAAATATAACAAATGTGGTGCCCCTGAGGAGAGGTTTGGGAACTGAAGCGGTGTTCATCTAGCCATCCGACTAGATATCAGTAACATTTTAGAAAACAGAAGAAATTATAACTAGATTTTATTGCGTTACTCTTAATTTGCATATGTTCTAATGTTAAATTGTGTTTTTTGTTTTAAGCCAAAGTACACTTGCTACGCAGATAAACAGCTTTAATCATTTCTTTGGACTGCCTAAGACTTTTACACAGTACTGTGTGTGTGTGTGTGTGTGTGTGTGTGTGTGTTTCGCCTCCGTTTTGCCTTGATCCTGGGTATAACATTAAACTGCATCCAGAGGCGGACATTTCAGATCCAGAAAGTAAAAATCCAAAACAGGATTTTGTTTCAACCAATCAGTCCAGTTCTCTTTGACTGTGATTCTTTATGCTAAACTGCTTGGTTGAAACAAAATCCTGGTTTGGATTTTTACTTTCTGGACCTGAAATGTCCGCCTCTGACTGCATCTGACTAAATTTGGGGGATGATGGTGGGATGGACACTCCAGCCACCATGAAAAACTGCTGCAGCCACCCTCCGGAAGGCTGCATTCACTGTGAAGGGGATGGGTAACAGCCTGCAGGAACCTGCAGGTCAGGCTTTCGGAACTGAGGTGTTGCCGAGGCGTCACCCTTTGCACGGCAGCACTCGGGTACTAACCTGAGGGCGGTCGGTCCAGGTAGACACGTGGAAAGTCCTGCCTCTCCGGTATGATGACCATCTTCCCCTGCTGTCAGAGGAACTTTGTAAACTCCCCATTTCAGTGACGGCACTCTCACATGCGACTTCTTCCCTGATGTGGACGTGGATGACTAATGTGGGCTGTACAGTACGTCATTCTCAGAGAGAGACTGATCTGTTCAATGTGTTATTGCAAGTGGACGAGTAAAATACTCAATGGGACTAAAAAATAATGAGGATATACATGGCAAATGTGAAGATGATGGCAGCACAGGGCGCTGAAGCTGATTGATCTACTGTATTGACATTTGAGTGTCGATCAGGATGCAGGTCCAGAGGGGGATTAGGTGAAGGGTATTATCTGTCCATGATTGTAGGAATATGTACTAGTGCTTCACAGACACAGACTAGGGGTCTCTGTAGGTGCGTACACCTATTCTTTGTCTGGTCACTCTGATGGCTTTCATACTCAGCATACAAGTAGCTGTTGCTGTGGTAGATCGGCTCCTCCCAATGGTATCTGATGTTGCTCCTTTCAACCAGCGTATTATGAGGCTCAGTCCTTGGGTGTCTTGTCAGTCATGTCTCTGTATAATCCAACCACAGTGAGCCACATCTCGGTAAGTGAGATATTTCATTCGCATCTTCACTTGGATTGCCTTGATGGGTGACCATGAAGTGACACTTCTCTGGTCATAGGTGACTTCAATGCCACCATTGGCACTGACAGACTATGAGGGCTTTGTCAATCCCCATGGGTCTGACAACATGGTGAAAGTGATTCCATGTTCCTTGGATCTATAAAAGGTGAGGGTCCGTGGGTCGCTGCATTTGTACTCCAGTACTGGTGGTATGGCGATGGAGATAGATCCCATGGTTATGGGCAGATGCTGGAGGCTCCTATAGAACTGCAGGATCTACAGAAGTGCCCAGTTGGTAAATTCTGACCACAGGCTTGTTGTTGCTACTCTGAAGATTCGGCTACCCTGAAGACTCAGTCCAGCATGCTATCACTTACTAAGAGGATGTGGCTCCAAGACAGACTCCAAGATCAGGCTGTTTCTAATAAGTTTGCATGCTGTTTGTTGGAGGAACTTGCAGTCTTGGATCCTACTGCTGATCCCAATGTGATGTGAGAGACCTTTCATGATAAGATGTTGAAGGTTGCTGAGGGTTGTATAGGTGTTGCTGGTGTTTCCAGAAGGAGGTGCTTCAACTTTGTGACCCAGGATATTATGAAGAAGAGTCATAGTGCACGGTTTGATGGCAACCCTTCCGGGAACTGAGAAGGATGGCTGCAGGGGCACTGAGGGCAGCTAAGGACGTGTCTGTTAGAGGAATCTGCGAGCAAGTGACACGCCATCTGTGACATAGCAACCCACTTCCTACATACAGAGAAACTGAAGCATCACTCACATACAAATATGTTCCTTAGAAAGTTGCAGGCGGGGTATGTGATGGAACAGTCCTTATGGATGAGACTGCAGTTGTGACCTGCTACTTTGAGCAGCTGTTTGAAGGCGATTCTCAAACTAGGAGGTTGGACATCTTTAGGTCCATAGTTCTTGAGGCTGATCCTCTGATTAGCTATGAACCATCCAGTTTCTGTGAGACTGCGTGGGTGGTGAACCAGCCGGGGGTGGGAAGGCCACAGGTATCTGTGAACCTCTCCAGGCTGGTGGTAAAACTGTCTTCCTGGCATTGCAAGCAATCTTTGCTTCCATTTGGGAGAAAGGCGTCATCCCAACTGACTGAAGAAGCGGGACTTCGTATCTAGAAAGGGAAGGATGATTGCCAGAATTGCAGCGACTATAGAGGGATAACACTGCTCTCAGTGCCAGGCAAGGTCCTTGCTAGAGTCACCCTCAACAGAATCTACAATCACTTGCCCACCTTCCAGCAACCTGAGCAGTCTGGTTTCACAGCTAAGTAATCTACCATCGATCACGGCCTGGTGCTGAGGGTTCACATCCAGCACAAACATGAATACCGGCAGAATTTCTATGCAGCCTTTGTGATAACATACTTTTTATGGCTGATAAACTCTACTGAAGAATTCATATTTGTTTTTGACAAGTAAAACACTTAAAAAGGTTGAAGCAGGAGAGTTTCAGACCTGAGAAACCTGTAATTATTTTATCAGTCTGAAAGATGGCTTGAACAGAGATGTGCTTTGCCAGTACTGTAAGTAGTAAGCAAAGGAGAGCTTATTCATGATCTGTGATTGCTCCACTTATTGTACTGTGATAGGAGTCTTTATCCTTCGGAATACCAGCAGCAGCTGAGTAAATAGATAGAGATCTAAATATTGAAGTGTGTTTTCCACTGTTAGGTAAAGTAATGAGAAGCATAGCTAGTCTTAAATAAACACATTAATCAGTAAAGGAGGGTTATCCCACAAAGCAATGTTCATGATCTTATTTATGATATTTATTTTACAAAATTATACTGGAAAACACACACAGGCTGTTTGGTGGTTCTATTTTCTTCTGTCCATGAAGATGTAATCCTAGAGGCCTCCTTCAGACCTCAGCTTAAGACCAGGCTGTGAATATTTCTTTATTTGTTCTCGGTGTGTTGATCTGCATAGTGCAGTGCGAATGGGACACTGCGCAGTATCTCTTTTGAATGCTTATATCTGCTGGAATTTGGTCATTTTCTCCATGTTGCTCTTCTGCCGCACACGAGCTTAGCTTCCAGAACGCTCCATGGAAGCCACTGGCCAGATATAAAGACGCAGCTAATGGAATGGTGTGGGGCAGGTGAAGCAGGATCTCGGCACCAACAGCAGCCGCCGGCTTTATGCTTCTGCGGCCGCCGTTTGTAATGGCAGTCCCACCAATCATGAGATGTCTTACCAATTTACTGTGGACTTCTGTCTGCTACGCTGTAGTTGTATTAGTGACCATGACTTCTTAGTACAGTACAAAAAAGCACTGTTTAGTGAGAAAAAATGTTTTGGAGACGCTTGTGTGCATTTGCGCACGCCATTTTACACAATCCATGTACATTCTTCGGAATGTCTGGGGGGACACAGCCTATAGAATGACTAATAACATGTTGTGATATAGCGTAAGTTATAAGACAAACTGTCGTTTAGAATGACATATTATGACTTGTGTCACATATGTATGAAATGGTATGATTTCTGATTTGTGACGTATACCACGATGTACGTGACAGGTTGATGTATATTGCAGTATGACAGCATTCTCCATGACATATTATGCATAGATCTGATTACTCCTCGGTTGAGTCGTCAACGTTACTATAAGTATCATCAGAACATCAAGGTGTATTTGCATATGCATTTTGAAATGCTATATATTTTAAATGCTAGTTGCTGAGGGCTGTAAGTCGAAGGCCATGTCTACTTGTACAGTGAGTGGGAAACAATAACAAGTATAAACAGAGAGGCGATGGCCAAGGTCAGCCCCTTATGGTCCGTCTGACTTTTCGGCTGCCCTTAAGAATGCTCTTTGTTCCCTGCTCTGGCATATTCCCCTAGCTATCTTCAGACCAGCACAGGTTGAGATAGTATTCAGGAGTTCAGGACCTGAAGACCAGATCTCCGACTTTGAGCCGGTTGAAAGGTTTAAAGATTCACATGTAACATATGCACACATAAGTATCTTTGTTCCTGAAGGCCATCCTGCACGCTGCATCAGACAGACAGACATCACCTTGCACCATGCTGGAGGACACTCCTTTGGCACGATGGTGCAGGAACAAAACAGGAACATTAACAGCCACACCGTGAAATTCACACACTTCCTATCCTGCTAAAAAGATATATATCTATAGAATCACACTGATAACATGTTCTTTACTTATTAATCTGCTACACTATTTAAATGTGTGCCCTTGTGTGATATGTATAAGTTTACCAACAACACGTCAGTGTGTAGAATCGATGTACCCCTGCTGTAACTGGTGATGTTATTACTGTAAGGATTTTTTGTAGCGTGTTAGTATAACCAATAAGATAACAAGCTGACAATCGTCCTAAATAGTCACTTCTCACTCACATCGTCCACCCTCATAGTACGTTTTCTTCTTAACGAATCAACACAAAGGGCCTTTGCTCAAAGGCCAAAGGTGATGTGATTAATTTCCTCGCTTTGGGATTTGAACCCACAACCTTAACCTCAAATCCACTGAGCTACTTAAATATATTATATATGTTTGGGGGTCTGAATTGCACATCCTCAGTGTGTGTGGAATTTGCATGTGTATGTGTGTGAGAGAGAGAGAGCCCATGCCAGATGATGCACAGTCATCCCATCCAGGGTTTAGCCTCACCTTGTCCCTTGTAATACCAGGGATACGCTCCAGGCAAGGCTGACCCAGATAAGCAGTTAGAAAATGGATGAATGGATGGATGTTACTTACAATAAGTGAAACAAAGACATTAATTTACGATCAATTACAGTTTGTTAACCTACTATAATACTGAAAAATGGAAAGACGTCACCCTCATATCTAAACATGTGTGAACCTCATTAGGCCCACCTCCCCAAGCATTATAAATAACCATGTGCTCATACCCAGTCCAGGATGATTTGTGTTCACTCAGAAAAACCGTGTAAGACAAATCTCATCTCAGAAACTCACATGCCCCCCGGGACTTTTTAAAATCTATAATATTGGATTTCGCTGCATCTGTAATAGGCTGTTGTATTTACACCTTTAAAAGCTACAGGAACGTGTTCTCACCTGCCCTGGGTTATAATTGTGTGTGTGTGTGTGTGTGTGTGTGCGCACGTTTTGTAGCAGCAGTCTTGCAGTTGATAAAGACATTTCAGCTCCCTGTTAGTCACCGCACCCTTAGGATTTGTGCTGAGACAAAATACAAAGTGGCATGTTTTGCTGTCTCCTTATTAAACTGCGGTAATTTGCACTGAACCAAGCCTTATTGCTAATTAAAATGCAACATATAGTGTCAGTGGCACAATGGGGGCGACGCCTTAAGTGGGGGGGCACCATTCCAGCAGTGCTGCACTTCAGCATGCAGAAACCAAACTCAGCTTTTCTTTATTTCCCTGCAGTAAAATTAGCAGCTGAAAAATATTACAGATGCAATTCATGATTTTCTTCTTGGAATAGAATATTTAGACAGTTATGCTTTTCCAGATGTTGATGATGCTGTTGAAAATAGCGACGGAGGTCTTGGTACTGATGCGGAAGGAGCACATCTGCATAGATGATACTGAGGTGGTCTGAGGGAACATTTTTCATGTTGCACCATTAGCACCAAAAGTCTCATACTTGACTATTAAATCATTACTTATCTAATCACTTGGCCGTGAGTCAAACGGTAAAAACAGAGATGGTTCATCTGACTTAAAATGGAGTTTATTAGATGCTGCAAGCGTTCAATACAGCTTGGAAATTTGCCATCCATCTGTTTTTCTTGAACCACGCTGGTGTCTCTGATCAGTATAACCATCATTTGACAAAGCGTCTAAACATTTAGGCCTGATCATTCATTTGCTCGTTACTTCTCAGTTTTCTTTTGATCCTCTCTCATTTGTTCCTTTCTCATTTTTTTTTAATTTCCTTAGCTCTGATCATTCATTTTCTCCTCCCTCTTTTTAATTCCCTTACTTTTGCATTCTTCTTTTGAACCTCCTTCATTCATTCCTCTTATTTCTTTCAATTCCCTCAACACTGATCATTCATTCCCTCCTCCCTCACTTTTTAAATTCCTGATTCCCCCCTCCTCTTTCATTCCCTCATTCTCTCCTTCCTTTGATTCTGTAATTTGTTCATTTAAGAGGCAGGTTTTCATCCTTCTCAGTACCGGGGTACAGATTCACCCCGTTTATTCCGGGTTGGCTTCATTTTCCCAAGCTGAACGAAACCGGAAACGTACCGGAAGTCACCTTACATGCAACTATATTGAGCCTCATATTTGTATTTAACATATAGCGTGTAATTATTACATTAAAAATCTGACACATGCACCCAGAAACTATTAATGTAGCAGTTACAATTACATTAATTGTGACTCTTCATTAGTAATGTATTCAATCTATATTTTAAAAGCCAGCACGAGATATATTGAAAAGTCATGACCTCATAGGAAAACACAAAGGAACTCTTATCAGCAGAGTTAAGCACTTTAAGCATATATTTACATTTACTGAGCTGTGTGTACCAACCAGAGACCCTAACCCAAAGTACAGCAGAAGAGAAAGTCTTTCGCTCCATGACTGACTTCTATATCCTATATTCTTTCATAGTCATAGATTCATTTCTAATTGCAAGTTCCATTACAAATTACTTTTGAATATAGTTACCTGATTGTATTCCCCACGTTAATTTGTAATATAATATAACATAAAATACCACTTATCTGCCATTATTCCTTTATATGATTTGTTAATTAGTCTCTAGCCAATTGTTATTTGTGCTTCTCTCTTTCGTAAGCGCTTTGGATCAAGCATTTCGAAAAGGAACATCACGTTAAAAATAAATAGAGGTAAATGGATTGACGACTGGTTGGTAAGGCTGTGTTGGAAGAAACATAATGGTTTTAGCACTAACAAACTACAATGCAGTAAAACTGTGACAACAATCCAAATAAAGAATGGACCATAAATCTCCATGATTCCAACCATACATCCATTCATCGTTCACAACTGCTTGTACACTGCAGGATAAATTAGAATGTGGATCCTATCCTAGGACACACAGGGAATGAGGCAGGGGGTGACCCTGCAAAGAATGCCATTCATCATCGAGATAAATTTACATAAACACACATATAAACATTCACAGAAACATAGTATATATGAAAAGCATATAGATATAGATTATTATTCATTAAGACCTAGAGGTTATGCCATTTATTTACCTATAAAATTTCTATCTGTGAGGGGACATTAATCAGTTTAATCTTTGTGGAAAATGTTCCTGCAAGTGGCTTCAATACCATAGCAAAAAGACATGAGAAAATCTGTAACTGTCAGTCAGTAACTGCAAAAGGCTGCATTCCGTCTATTCATAACCATCCGTGGCTATGCTCTGAGCCTGTGACGATCCATAACTGTGTGTAGCAGTGCTCTGAATACCTGTACTTCAGTATTATCGTTGTTCTACGTAAATAAAACTTTGTCAGGGGCATGACAGTCGACACGCATTTATCTATGAGTTATATAGTCCATAAATCCTTTGGCTCTATATGGCGCTTTTGTTCTGCCATCCATGCATCCAGTCTCGTTGAATGATGCCTTGCACGTCTGTATACAGCTCAGTCAATGGTGTGTGTTCCCATCACATCTTTGCGAAAACTGAAAGGTGGCATCAGACCAGCTTCTCACTTAATGCAGGATCTCATAACATCGTGATAAGTGAGATTTCTGTTATAGCATATGGTCTTGATGGAGTCAGCTTGGATGCTCAATCTATCTGCGCCAGATATTACTGAGTAATGAATGTGCTTTTTGCCTGACATTAGTCTGGATATTTTTGGTCATGTTCCTAACTTAAGTGGCTCTTATCTTCCAATTTGTAACTGTCTTCATTGCACACTCATAGTTCTGGGGCTTTATATCTCCCACTTCTGCTTTAATATCCTTGGAATTGTTGTGATCTGTAAGCCACATTGATTACAAAAAAAAACAGTTTCAGTATATGAATGTGTGCAAATGGTGAATTTTCTCCTTGAGGATGCTGATTTAGTCAAATAAGGACTATATGGCAATAAGCACTCAATGGCCACTGAATTAGGTACACATAGCTAGTATTAGTATACCATAATATGGGATTTCATTAATGGCACCATTCTCTGTAAACCCTGGACGGTGTAGTGTTGAAGGCCGGCTGTTTCTGAGAAGCTGCAACCACCATGTCTGGTACCGACAATCTCACCACGTTCAAAACTGTCCTGTGTATATTTAGCTGCATTCACTGGATTCCCTGTTGGGAGGTTCTGCCAGTTGATTTTAACAAGCAGGAGTACCTAATGAAGTGGCCACTGAGTGTACACACACAGCAACGTTTGCAGTGAGTCTGTTATTTTTTGCTTTTGTAACAATTTCTCATCATTACCAAGAATGAATGGAAAATAGAATGGAGTCAATATATTTGCCTGGATAGTTGTTTAATGGTTAAGGGATTGTGCTTGTGAACAGATATTTTGAGCTTCAGATCTCAGCTTGGCTCTGCTGTTGCTGTAACTTTACAGAAGGTATTTAAATTGAATTCCTTCTGTAAGATATCTAAAGTCCTAAGAAATCTAAGAAATCTGATTTTTCTTTTTATGCTGTGCAAACTGTGATGTGACGATAAGTCCAGATCCGGACGCGTATACGTGTCTGCATTCTCTCATAGACTGGGGTTCACATTAACACTTACACTTTGTTAATGTAACACTCCTGCTGGAACTTCACACCTCTGCCGTGTTCAGCTATAGGGGTTCGTACCTGTGTGGACAAGGGTAAAGCACGACACGCTAATGTTCTCAGCCAAGAGGCAATCGCACACAGCAGCCTAAACATCTGAAAAAAAAATGTGGCCGGAGTTCAGGGTTTCCTCTGTAATGGCTGGATTTTTCCCACAAACCGCTTATAGGGCCTTATCTCAACAGCGTCTGCATCTGAGGACGGCATAGCCAGTTACGGCTAGACAGATAATAAAAACACTTTCAGGCACAGGGATCAGTGAGACTTACTGCATGTCTCTTTGCATTCCTGCCACTCAGATCCATCCATCCATCCAGTTTCTGCCGCTTATCCAGGGTTGGTTGATCCAGGGTCGCGGGGGCTGGAGTCTAAGCAGGGAGCCATTTGCGTTATGTGAATATTGCAGGTAGTGATGCAGTGATAGTATCCCTCCATACAAGGGTTCATTAAAACGGTCTACACTCGAAACTCAGACGATGACATGCAGGGAGTTTGGAAGCATACTTCATACTTCACTTCTGATTGGGAACATGGGCACATTTCCACGAGAATTCCCACTCGAGAATGCAAGGCAGCGCTAAAAGTGAAAGCTTTCATCATTCGCGATGGTTGCCCTAGCAAGAATAACTCCTTTAGTGATAGAGACAATAAGCAGGGAATCCCCAGAGATGGGTAAACAGAAACCTTAAATCCAGCTGTTTCAGCTTTGGCGTGTTTAAGTTGGCATCTGACCATCTCTGCCTGCGTAGGCATGTTTCAGGCACGAACTGTGGCTCTCTGGGTTCCGTCCACCTTAAGGACCTTCACCATTTACTTCACTGTTCAGTGTTCAGTTTAAAGCATCTTAGTTTCCCTTAGTTAAGAAGATAAGCTCTCTCATATTAAATCGTTTTTTGGAAGGAAGTTAATACTGATTAAAATAAACATTTTTTTTGTAATTTGACAGATTAACTAAAACTTTTCTTCAGTCAAAAAAGTGTATGATTTCAGGACAAAACTGCTTGCTGTATCGCTGTAAGAGGGCCACGTTTGCATGGGTGACCTCAGGAGCAAAATAAAAAAGTGAATGTTAATCTATTAAAACAGCTCAATCAAATAGCATGTGCAGCTTCTGGCAGCCAAAGTGAGACAGAGACACTGGCAGCTGCGAGGTCCAGGAAAAAAAAATGATGAAATGTCCTCATCGCAGAGCTGGAGCCACCGCATGCAGGTTTTTAATCTTCAAACAAAACTATTTTGCCCTGAAAATTTCAGGTAGGAAGGTGAAAGTTTAGGGCTGATTCACATGTCAGAAAACTCACGTTTGAATGAGGTGATGCGAAGGTTACACAGTTTGGCACCATCTGTAACAAAGCTGCTATCGTCCCTTCAAGAGGGCACGCCGACATTCAGTATGCACGTTAAAAAGGTCTGGAAACAACAGCAGCAACAACAAAACGTATTATTATTATTATTATTCTGGCACAGACTCACCATCAGAAAGTTCTGGAATTTTCCCAGTAGCTTTGTCTTTCTTCCCCAGTCCCGATATTATACAGCCTATCGCCTTATATTATATGATCACTATCAGAAAAATGCTCCCCCCCGCTCAGGGGCCAAATCAACAAATTCTCAAGCTGCTTTTAATTGCCAATTCATCCCTATTATTATTATTATTATTATTATTAATAATGTAGCAGTAGTAGGTTCACCGGGCCTCACACCATGTGCTCCAGTATCATCATGACCTTGAGTTTGACGAGCAGCTTCTGAGAAATGAATGAAACGTCATTATTATTACACAATCTGCCACCCCGCTGAAGCTTTAATATTTCAGAGTGACAGAACACCCCCGTTTTTGATGCTCCATCCTGGCTTATTCAGTGACACATACCAGACATTTGGCGATCTGAACCTACAGCTAGATACCCTCACCATGCAGTGCCTTTTACACCATTTCTACCTTTGGTATTCTAACAAATTACTAATACCTTAGGGGTACCATCTTGATTTATTTTCCAAGGTGGATGTTAAATGTAGTTATTTAAAGTTGGCTGAGGTTGTGAGGACTTCTAGTAATAAAAAAGACCCATAGATTAATAGAGGTAGCAAGGGGATCAAGGGAATAGGGAAAATTAAATCCTTCCTGAGTAAAACCACCCAGTGAGATTGTGTTCAACTGCATCAATGAGTTTTTAATTTATTTAGGCGTTATGAGCCATGCGATTACAGAAGGCACAACTCAACTGCCACGGAATTTCCTACCCTCCATCCTAATGAAATTTGTTGTAATCGAACGGTGTCAATTATCTGTGTCTGCCATACCACCTGGACCTTCCATCATTTATCGTCTTCAAGGTGCCTCTCTGAAGCTGAACACTACTGTCAACCTAAAGAACCGCTCATGAACCAAAGTCCTGCATGCTGGTAACCTGGAGGAGCTGATTTTTTTAGACAGAGAAGTACTGCCCGACGTTAAAGATTGGAAATACCAAGTTCGTATGACATAAATATTAAGTTTTAATCAAAGTTTGTGCCATCCTCTAAAAACGGGTCTGGATTGCTTGTATATCTCACGGTCTATTTTTTACATGGCATGCTTCTCTAAGAGGCATTATCGTAGCATTTATCTCTTTTCGGAAGAAAGCGGACATGCTGCGGCGGTTGCCGCCTGGCGATTTCCCGACTATCTTCTGCTGTTCCTCATCCATTGGAATTAAGTTTGAATCTAGTCGAAATTGGTTTATAAAAATGTATATCTATCCTTTTTTCGTTTTGCAGAACACCCATTTAACTTGCGCGATTCCGCTGTGTTTATATAGCCTATCATGCGGCGCTGCTCGCCTTGCATGTTGCTGCGTGTACGAGCGGCCATTAGTTCTGGATGCAGAAAGAAAGCCGCCGGTAGGTGGCAGTCGTGCTTCGCCATGCTCCGCTTGCCACAGACGGCTGTCAAGCACGGACGCTCGCTCGCACCCACACTCACAACAAATTACTTTCTTCCCAATCCCCCCTCTCTTTTTCATGACATCAAGTGTTAATGCAATTGACCAATCAGTGGTAAGATGATGGGAGGTAATTGGGTAATTATATTTTATCCATCAGAAAGGCGAGTTAGAAGGGGTACGAAGCGACAATTCAGGGAAAGCAACAAGAGAGGCGCACATGCATGCGCTGAAAAAAAGAGGTGGTCGACACGCCGTGTAGGAAAAAGGGAGGGTATATCCTGCGTAAACTGCAACCTGCGAGTCCCCGACAGCAATTACCCGCGGCCGGGACGCAGTGTCGGATTACAGTTCTGCGCTTTGAGCCCGATCGCCGATGCTTTTTTCTGGCAGTGAATGTCCTGAACAGCTCAGTGTGCGAAAGCGACTGAATTTCTCCCTTTTTTATCACCTCTATTTTTCCAGACTTGTGGAATGTGTCAGCGCACTCGGATGAGGTAAATTAAATGCAAAGAGAAAATACCCATTCCTGGAGACGGGTGAACACATCGGTTGCATTTATACGGGTGCTTTATTCGTAGCAGCTTTTTGCATAATTGCTGTAGTGCGGACAAAAACCGAAGAGAAGAGCATCAGCCTTGATTTGCGTCGCATACTCCTTCGACTTTCCTTGGATTGCTCTAAACGACTACAACATGTTGACTGACAACCTGGAACTATGAATTAAATGTTACATTTTCAGATGTGTTCATTGATTTTCTAAGTAACTGGGGAAAGAAAGGGATGTTTGTTGTTCGTTTATGAAAATGTTATTAACTCTTTATAATAAAGAGGTAAACAAATACTTTCTCGTTTTTAGAGAAGAACTGTGATTCATACATGAAAAGTAGTCAACGCTTGCAGAAGGTGGGCAAAAATGTGATTTATTTTAGAATGCAAGCATTTCTGGCGCCAGCTCAGTCCTCGTTCACAGAAAATGGACAGTTATACCCAGCAACATCGTTGAATAGATCCCCCTAAAGATATATTTCAAAATGGGAAATAAGGATGTAGGATTCCGCACTGGGCTGTGAGTGGAAATCTAATCAGATTCCGTGGGGCAGAATCGTTGAGACGGAAGGGGGGAGAAAAGTTGCGCGTGAAAAGCTGAGAAAAAGGACCGAAGAAGCCAACCTACTTTGGCAGGATGCGATGAAGCTCCGCTGGTGAATACGACGGTGGCTCGGACCCTTACACTTAGGGATTCATGAAAATCTCTCCTTAAATCCGAATATTCAGACTGAGTCCGTTGCAAAGTATAAAATATATATCAGTGCGTGAATAACATACGCTTGCAAAACAAGACGGATACATGTTCGTTTTTATCTCTGCTGTTTTTTAAATCCTTTTTTTCCTTCTCCAAAATTGCAAAACAAACGAAACGATGGATAAAAGGGCACCTGTTTTAACAGACGAGCCATAAGGTCTGAGATCGATCCTGTGTGCGTTTCTGGAGGATGTATTGAAATCTTATGTTCATTTTGTGCTGGGAGACCGGACACGCTGTGTACACTGAGACTCTCCATCCCCTCGGATCCTGCGAAATTACCGGACCGACTGCAGATGGTTTTCCATCGTGGCTGTGGAGGGGAGATCGCCGGAAAAAGGAGCGCACATTTCCATTCGCATTCGCACGACAAGCGACCGCGCACGTCTGCAAGGGACAGAAGTGAGTGCCTGTCTGTCGGCTTTTATCAACCATTTCACGTACGAACCCCTTTACCGCCCGCTCCGTCGATGTGCTGTTTAAAGTGGTGCTCCGTCTACTTGTGGCAGTATTTTAGGTTTAAATATACATGCCTCTTTATCCGTATATTTTCGCCATTTAATTTCCGCGCTGCGGCACTTATACGCTTGGTTGTCTTTTCTAATTCTTTGAATACGCCGGTTTTCGTTTTTGAGAGGAAATCGATTCATTCAGCCTATTGCATAGGAAAGAACAGGCAGAGAGTGTTTGCTGTGTGGGTGTATGATGGTGGTGGGGGTGGTGGGGGGGTAAAATGTGACTAAATAGATACGTACATAGATGGAAACTGAAGCAAACACCATGACTATGATTAAAGACAGCTTTACTAGATATCATTATCGTATATCTTCAGTACCGCGCGAAACCCAGTGTGTCTCTCAGCTGCCGGCATTATTACCTAAATTTTCGCAGGGGCTTTAACAGGTAGTTCCCCCACTCCACTTCAGGTTGTAACCCCCGATCGCGGCCATGAGCTTCATGTGCTGTGGTCGCAGGATACAAGTAAAGACATTTCCATTGCTAACCGGAGAGTCCAGTCGGCCAATCTTGCTGTATAGCCCACCGTGCGAATCGCGCTCTACCAGTGTTAAGGAAAACAGATGGCGATTTAACTGAATAAAACCAGTAGTAACGAATATTGTATGAGGAATAGCGAGGTTCGACAAGAACATGTGAGATTTGTTGTGTGAAGGTGTTGATCTCCCTCATGGGCCCATAAATTAGGCATGGCTCCTGCTAGCTTGGTGCGTGTTGGTTGTTCCGGTATCACTTGGGGGGGGGGGGGGGG
>JAODKF010000022.1:18271663-18285671 GCA_026779585.1 Mormyrus proboscirostris | reverse complement strand
AGACAGTCATAGGCAGCACAGGACATAGGACACCCAGGACAGGGAGACAGTCATAGGAAGCACAGGACATAGGACACTCAGGACAGGGAGACAGTCATAGGCAGCACAGGACATATGACACCCAGGACAGGGAGACAGTCATAGGAAGCACAGGACATATTCAAGTAAGATCTGTAAGCAGTATCTAGAGACAGTAATTCACTAAACCACTAGCCAGCAGATGTCCACCCAAACTCCACACACACACATACACACACACAGACACTCATACACACACACTCACATATGTTTGTATTCATATCTTTGTGTGGACTGTCCCTGCATATCTTTGGGAAAAAGCCTAATCCCAGCTATGACAATCTTAACCATACAACTGAGTTTCCCCATGATGTCAAAATAACAGATTTTAATTCCGTTGTGGGAACATTTGCCCCTCCCCCAATGTAATGTACATATAATATACATAATATGCACACACACACAGCCAGGGTTGGGGCTCTTAGCCTGAACTACTGTAACGATGTTATTGTCTAAACACTGTAACATAGACTAACTTGACCAGTACAGTTGTCCAAAATCCTGTTTTCCTCCAGGAAAACAGATCCATATGCAGGCACTATTTTAGTTCCACATACAGTAAGGTATAGAATAGACTGTATTTCTTTCCAGAAGTGTAACAGAAAACATCTCATCCAAGAAGATAATATATGAAATCCTAACAATTCTGTGAGCTTTAATTAAGGTGTTTTATGAGATAAACTGTCCATTAGTGAAATAATAAAATAGATTTTTGTATATGTGTAAATATGTGTATTGTACCAGTGTTTGGAGTCACTGCACATGTGAAGCCTCTATTAAATTAAATTGATATTGATTTCCACTTTAATATGCATTAGTAAACTCTTAAGAATTTTAAAATGCAGCAGCATTATTAAAATTCTGAAAACTGCCTGAGCCATTTGTTTACAGCAATTAGAGACAATGTAGAAATTTCTTCTCCTGCCGGAAGGTATTTTCCACTGGTGTTTCCAATTAGTACTCAATCACCTTCTTGGATAGGGTCAGGGAGAATAATTATCCATTTTCTTTGCATCGATAAATTGGGTTTATCTGTCTATTTTTTCATTCCACCTGCGAAAGCTAAGGTGACTTGATTGTGCAGAGGCGGGGGCTGTCAGGTACCGTGTGGGGTGGGGGGAGAATAGTTAATTTATTAGTTATTTATTATTATTATTATATTGTTATTATTATTTATGATCTTAAAGACACAGTATGTTCATTTTTGGCATGTTGTGATTCCACATTTAAAGCAATACAAGATAAACTCAAAAATGTGAATTAAATGTATTTTTTATTTGATATGGGTATCAAGTAGATAAGTAGTAGGCCTACTTGAATTTTTTTAAACATGACGACAAAAAATGAATCAAAATGACATCACTGCAAGTAACATTTTTGTGTTTTATTTGTAACCTCCCTATGAAAATTCTTTTCAAAAGCATCAAATTGTCCATGGAAATGCTTCTTCCTCATGATTTATAGCAGAGTCTAGCTAGTAAGTGAAGAATGAGGAGCAGTACGGTAAGTGAAGTAAGTCCAAATCCAAAAACATGGGACAAAAATCCAAATGTCATGTAGAAATATCTCATCCACTGAAGAAATGAATGTCTAGTCAGAACTACTAATGAAAACTGACATTAAAGCTGCATGATAAAACTTTTTTTTAGCGCAAAACAGAATTTTTATTCACTATCTGTTCACTTTGGGTCTTTCTCTAAATTTTTGGGACATTTTGAAACAAAAGTTAATGTTGAAGGAGGCGACGCTGTGCTCCGGCAAGCTGCGATTTGGACATAGGGAGGCGTCGCTGTGCTCCGGCAAGCTGCGATTTGGACATAGGGAGGAGGAGCAGGGAGCTGTGGGGCTCTATCTGTATTTAAACCCTGCTAGCATTACACAGCGTAAGACTGACTGATTGTACTAACTTGTGTGTGTATATATGCGGTTTGTCTGCAGTTGCGGCTGCACTTCTTTAAAGTCACAAAAGAGGGGGATCTTTGTGATCATCATCCCTGATCATCAGTCAGCCTGTTTACAAAGGGTTGCTGATGGAGCGAATGGTGCCTTTCAGCGTTTTCCTAACCTTGCCTCTAAGCAGATATATATGTGAGCTCGACCCGCCCCAGCACATTCAACCTACCTTATTTAATCTGTTTTCCTACTTGGTGTCATTAACACTGCCGCTTCCGTAACCTTTAGCATAATTATAATCTCCCTGGCGCCGTCACGACCGTCAGCTTGGGTGTCGCTGCTGTTACTTGCTGCCTGCCTCGCCGGGACACATGGGTCACAGCATGGCCAAGAGGTGCAAAGGCAACCCCCTGAGAGGTTAGCCGAGACAGGTGTGCTGAAATTCGAGCACGGGCCCTGGGAAGCTCCTGCTTTTAGACTGAAGTGCCGTTTGGAAACCAGGCCGCGTAGCCGTGACGACTCCCGTTCCCGCCGAGCTGTCACGCCTGACCTCCCCCTCGTCCTCATTGCTGGGCATCCTGACAGGACGGCTAACTCACCTATGTAAATATATAGCAAGGGCTTCTGGGAGCATAACCGTGACTGTGCGTCTCGTTGTAAATGGTGATTCACCTCAGTTTTTATGCAAGGGCTGACTGCATCTTTATATGGGAGACACTGTTTTGCTGCGTCTGAACTGAAAGACCATTTCTGTCACCTGAGCACCGAATCAGAATCACGGTGAAACATCCCTGTCATCCATACTGAACACCCACGTAAAAATACAGCGCCGTGTAAAATCAATCATATCAGCTATATGGAAAGTCAAAGTCAGTGCAAAATGAAGATTATTTTAGGGATAAGCCTTAGAGTGGAAAGAAGAGAGTGTACAGAGAGTGAGGGAAGAACTGCTGATAAAAAGTAAATCTGGAGCATAATAGGAGACTCTCAGACCTCGTCAACATTTTGCTGTTGCTGCTGGTTTTTGTGCCGGAGAATGATGGGAAGGGTTCTAGAGGGGGTCGGTGTACTTGTGGTGGTGGTACGTCCTGGTTTTAGAGAGGGTGCTTAGGCTACCTGGATGTATACATCGGTAAGTCGATTTGGATAAAAGCACATCATCGTCCTGCTCTTTCATTAGACACTGTGAGTTGCTATGTCCTTTTCCTGTACGACTGCCTAAAGTGATTAGCCGCAGCCCGGCTGGACGCCGACGCCGGTCCGAAAGCAATGAAGGATGTATGGTACAAGGCTGACACCAAACCCTCATCCCTCACGCAGTCGGGCGACGCTCGTGTCACGCCGATTTTTAGCATCCTTGCTTTCTCTTTCATCTAGTGCTGTAGGTTTTACATTTCTTTTGGAAGAGCGAGTAATGAATAAATGTGGTTATTAAACAAAAGATTGTGAAGCGGCTTCGCTGGGGGCGCTCTGAGGCTAACGTTTCTTGTGGGAATGTTCCAGAAGTTGGACGGCAGCCGGGAACGCTCCGCCGTGCCGATAGTGTCGTTACAATTATGCCGCACCTCCGATGAGCTGACACGAAGCAGCCGGCTCCCCCTTACGCACGATGGGAAACCACCCCAGCAGGAGGAAAACAGAGGCGACATACATGCATATACATTTCTTTTCTTTCAGAGGTGTTAAATCCGCCGCTTGATTCTTAGTATCTGGGACAATCCCCCCAAGCAGAACGCTGATAAGGGCCGTACTGACACTTTTATTCATTAGTAGCTGAGGGGAGCTTGTGCATGTGGGGCTGGCCAGGCCCCAAGCGAGACACACAGGCGTATCTTTAAACAGCCACCGCTGCCTTTTGTATCTCCTCTACTTTTCGGTGCCTGTTATCTCTCCCTTTTTGTCTTCTTCTCCGGCCTGGGGAGACCGGCATTTGGAGGATCCTCCTGAACTGAGGATGTGCACAGCTCACCAGGGACGGTGGGAGGGGGGGACGGGGTGGGGGGATAAAGGGCAGGCGTTAGTTCGCTTGTGGGTTGGCGGCACGGGGCCTCCTTTGAATGGCATGCTCATTCTCCTGCAACGCTGCACAGGAAATGGAGCTGGACATTGGCAGGGGCCTGGAGCAACAAGGTCCCATTTCTGAGGAGATGCACAGGGGCACAGGGATGAGAATGAGAGCAGAGCAGGCGGCAGGTGATCGAGAGAGAGGTGCGGGTACACACTTCGGAAGGCTTAGCTAGATCTTGTAAGAGGTCTGCCAACCCATGGGGGGGGGGGGCACCCCGTAAATTGCTTTTAACTTTTAACCGCAGATGAAAAATAATCTCTTTAGGCTGCCTTCATTTCCCCAGCAAAGCCACCAGGAGACCCTCACCTGATCCTCCCCGGGGTAAAATCAGTGGTGTGCATTTATTGACATGAATCACTTATGCGATAATCTGCCCGTAATGTAAGAATGGGGTTGATGTTCAAGTTTTTTCTAAAGTCCCTGTAATAAACGATAAACATACAATTCAGTATTAAATGAATTCCTGACAATTTCCATGTAGATTATTTACATATACTATACATTATTAACATGTCTCTGCAAGCCTCTGGCCAGAGATTACTCCTCAGGTCGTGACAGGTCGTGATTTGCAAAACAATTAGCGCATTCCAATCGCGAAATTTTCTTAAAAGACAGATCAGTATCCCTCACACACGCACACACATATTAATTATAAAAACCGTCCTCGTTGGGTCCCCATTCTAATTAACAGGGTTGCCGTCAGCGGCTGAGGGAGAACGAGGCATAAGGTCCAGCCTCGCTCATGCAGCACTTTGACAGAGGCGTCCTGGCCGGGGCCCCATGCTCTGAGGTCAAATGCGGTGGCTCAGTGCCTTTGCTGCACCAGGAAAGAAGCTTTGTGTGAGACACAGGGCCGTGGATTAATGTAGCCGTGCCAGATGGGCTGATGGTTCAGGAACTGCACCTGTAACTGTCTCCTCGGAGGGGGCCTTTCTGCTGTACCCATGAGCCTTGCCTTTCATCTATAATTTCTGCAGTAAACCTCCAGCTGTACACAGGGATACGGTGCACTGATGTGAGCTGAATGCAGGATCGCTTTTCAGGAATAATAATCATCTGAGGTAAAGAAGCAGCAGAAGCAGTAACATAGGCCTTCACCAAAAGGGTAGACCTTTTCCAAAGGGGTAGGCTTTTGCCGGTGGGCAGGCCTTTGCCAATGAAAGGCCTTTGCCAGTAGGCAGACCTTCACCAATGGGCAGGCCTTTGTCGGTGGTCAGGCCTTTGTCTGTGGTCAGGCCTTTGTCGGTGAGAAAGCCTTTGCCGATGGACAGGCCTTCGCCGGTAGGCAGCGCCTCACCGTTAGGACCCACTGTGGTATTTTGGGTTTTCCCTGCGTCCTCTGGCACTTGTGGGCTCACCGCGCTGCTGGCTGACAGGGCACAGCAGCTGGCGTTGGCACGCACGGTTAACCCGGCGCCCATTCGGCTCCGGAAGGCATGGCTGCCCCCCCTCCCACCCTCAAGTGTCAGTGCGAGCAGACTCGCCGCTGTCAGCCGGCCCAGCGATGTCTCGTAGGGGGAATCGGGAGCAGAGCAGGATTCTCACACAGGCCCCATTTTCTCCATTATTTAGTGCTGCTCCCACTAATGCTTCTCATTATCATCACCATCAGTGTCATCATCATCATCCTCAGGGCCATTATCATTATCATCAAATAGTTTGGTCATCTGCAGTTTACTGATGGTCATAATGGAACTGGCCGCAATGACTTTTTCAATGGCCCATTGGATTGTACTGCTGCAGATGTGGCAAAAATGCCCCCCCCCCCAACCCTTTGCAGAACTCAGCCTCAATGTCCGGTCTGCATGATCACTGTTTCCTGTTGGTGGAAATCATCGTGGCCCTTCAACATTTCAGCATTTCTTGGCAGAGTGCTTGTGATATCCTAACCCAGCGCTATTCAACTCACAGTCCTGTGAGCCAGGTATGAAGCCTCTGGCTAATCAGAATCAGTAATTATTAACCTAACTGTCTGGGAGACCTGAAAACAAGGCCTGGATTTGGAATCCAGGGAGTTGAAGAGCCCTGTCCTAACCTATCATACAGCCAGCAGAATCTCCATTACGGGCTCTGCGCTACATCAGCGTTTTGGGTGACGCACCTTAACTTCACGTGGTACTAGTAATGTATGCTATAATCGCCGCGGAGTGTAGTGATATCAACATCCTCCCAGAAGACCGTGATGTCACACGACGTGTCTCTCCATGCATTCAATGCCATTGTTTTATACCCACCCTGTAACTCTGCCTTCCCCTGTGAGATGCATTCCTCAGCAGTCCTGAAGGCTGAATTTTTAAACAAGATTTAATCACTTTGCGGTTTACCATGGCAATGAAAACACGGACTGTCTAATTTTTAAAGAGTAAATCAGAACTCATAAGTAAATTGCTTTGTTACTTTGCTGGTATGTGTGTGTGGATAAAGCATCGTATCATCAGTAAACGGTTAATACTTCTGTCGAATATCTGCTACCAACCACAGTTAAAGAACAGACATTGCATAGATGACCAGGTACAGGCGGAGTTCAAGATGCTGACGCATAATCTGAGTGATCCAGAGCTTTCTGATCACCTTCCAGGGCTGAATTTTTTCTGCATGACTCAGGTAATAGACATAATCATTTTACTGAAAATGCATAAGCCCAGCTCCCTCTGATAACGCCTGCTAGCCCGACCTGTGAGTCGTACTTGACAGCTAAATTTATTCATTTATTTATTTACTTTTATTTTATTTGAAATTATGAAAGAAGAACTGGCCAAGAAGGCAGCAATAAAAACACTTAGGGCATCACAACAAACAGGCATATTATAGACAGCCTGAGTGAGGCAGGAACCCCTTCACTGGTCTTGAGTTCTTACACACAGATCTGTTGGTGCAGCCTGGGGATGGATGGGGTGAATGAGGTGTTAGGTCTTGGCTACTGGTCCACCTCTGGGGTAAACAAGCCAAACTTTCATCTCAGCCTCACGGAGTGTGCAGGTTTTGTGTACAACCCTGAAATCCCACTGCTGTGGCCCCGTGGAGGGCCAGGGTCCCGACCCCTGGCTTCATGCCAAGAATCTGTTTTAATTGACCCTAAACAGAAACAGGAAAGTCACGCAGCAGCTTACTGTGATTAAACTGTGGTGGCTACCCAGCTGGGAAGGTGCTGGTGACCATGCTGGTTGGAAATTCCCCGTAAACCTGGATGTGTAAAAGCAGCCTCCATTGTTTGGAGGGAAAGGGCTCTGCAAAGCACATAAGTAATGATGTAAGCAGCAGAGTGCGCATGCTGTCACATTACTGAAGGTTACTAAACGCCATGTGCCTGCGTTTCACTTCTTCTTTCACCTCAATGCACAACATTTCCTTTGATTTTCCAGCCTTTTTGCCACAAAGGCAAAAAGTCCTGAGGTCCGTTTGAGCTTTGAATTAATCATATTAAGTGAATCTGAAAGGTGATTTAATAAACTGTAATTCACTCCACTCCCTGGGTGTCCAAATTCCCCTTGAATGTCTCTGTTTTGCAAAGTCACACATTATTTTTTTTTATCATGTCAAACGCATTCTGTTTTTCGCCTCTGTGGTTATACTGTACCTCTGCTTTTACAGTAAGCATCTGCAGAACCTTTTGTCTTGTTCGATATCTATTCTTCTCTAAAGGCACATCGGGATCTTGAAAATAAAGAAACATTAAAAAGAGAAATCAGTTTTGTGGGCTAATCGTCTGAGGTAAAGAGCCCTCATGCTGGAATTAACCAATTACTGTGTGGCTCCCAAACCATGTGTGCGTTTTAAAGTAATTCATGCTCAGAGAATATATATATGTTTCTATGTATGTCTGTGTGTGTGTGGATTAGGTTTATATTACATTGTGGGGACCAAATGTCCACCACAATGACAATGTAATAAAAACTTGCTTTTTGAGTTGTGGGGATCTTTTTCATATACAAATTTTTGTGTGTGTGTCTATGTACATATTACATTGTGGGGACATATTGCCAAAAGTATTGGGGCACCTGCCTTTACACACACATGTACTTTAATGACATCCCATCCTTAATACATATGCTTTAATATGGAGTTGGCCCACCCTCTGCAGCTTTAACAGCTTAAACTCTTCTGGGAAGACTGTTCTCAGGGTTTAGGGGTGTATTTATGGGAGTTTTTGGCCATTCTTCCAGGAGAGCATTTGTGAGGTCAGGCACTGATGTTAGACGAGAAGGCCTGGCTTGCAGTCTCTGCTCTAGTTTATGTTCTGTCAGGGCTCTGTGCAGGCCAGTCAAGTTCCTCCACACTAGACTTGCCCATCCATGTCCTTATGGACCTTGCTTTGTACACTGGTGTGCAGTCATGTTGGAACAGAAAGGGGCCATCCCCAAACTGTTCTCACAAAGTTGGGAGCAGGAAATTGTCCTAAATGGCTTCTAATGCTGCAGCATTAAGAGTTTCTTTCTCTGGAACTGATGGGCGAAGCCCAAACTCTGAAAAACAACCCCACACCATAATCCCCCCTCCACCAAACTTTATACTTGGCACAGTGCAGTTAGGCAAGTATCGTTTTCCCGGCAACTGCCAAACCCAGACTCATCCATTAGATTGCCAGACAGAGAAGCATGATTCATCACCCCAGAGAACACATCCCCATTACTCTAGAGTCCAGTGGAAACGTGCTTTACACCACTCCATCCAAGGCTTTGCATTGCACTTTGGACCACATTCCTTGAAGTCCTCTACACACTGTTCTTGGGCCACACAAAGCTCAGAGGTCTGTAGCTATTAACTCTGCAGCCAGTTGGCGACTTCTATACACTGTACGCCTCAGCATACCCTGTCCCCACAAATTGATTTTAAATGGCCTCCCACTTCGTGACCAAGTTGCTGTTTTCCAAATTGCTTCCACTCTCTTATAATACCACTAACAGCTGACCGTGGAATATTTAGTAGCGAAGAAATTTCACAAATTGACTTATTGGCTATGGAAGTGATTGGAATACCTGAATTCAATGATTTTGATGGGCTTCTTAATACTTTTGGCAATATATCGTGTGTGTGTGTGTGTGTGTGTGTGTGTGTGAGAGAGAGAGAGAGAGAGAGTGTGTGTATATATATATAATAATGGAATTGTGTAATGGAATGTGAGTCACCCCGAGTCAAGGGTACAGGTTTCCATTAAACAGCATCATCCCTGCCCTTAACACACCCCAAGCCCCCAATATCTGACTTATAACGGGGAGACAGCGGCGGCCGGCCTGTCAGCATTGGCACTCTGCACCTTCAGCTGGGCTTGTCATCACAGCGCTTCCACTTTGGACCCCAAGGGGCCGGCTGTTGTACCCATGGGTGAAGCATTTTAATCTGAGCAAAAAAAGCAGGTTAATGCAACAGGAATGAAAATGAACAACTATCTTGCGTAACTTAGAAGTATCCGGAAATTATGGTCCTAAATTTGAATGTGATGCGTAACAAAACGGTAATAGATATATAAGCTGCTTGAATGTCTTTATAAAAATCACTTCACTAGTTTTCTAACAGCTTGATCTGACAGCTAAAATAGAGCGACTGAAGGTACCTTCCCTGTCTAAGAAACTGCAGCAGATCTCCCCCACCTCCACCGCGCCTCCAGGGTACAGGCCGGTGATCCAAGCCTAGTCTGCGTCTGCGTGTCCGTGTGGGTTTTCCCTCGGCTCCCCGGTGCTCTCCCACGTGCGGCTCCGTTGACGTGGAGGGTCTCAGTGTGTGTAGGCTCTGTGGAGGATGGTCCTTCATCAGGTATCCTGCCTCAGGACAGAAACAAAAAACGGTCAGTGCATTCCGAAAATGAATTTCACACCTGATAAATGCATCGTCCCAAAATGCAGCATTTTATTTGTATGCGGCGTTCTGCAATTTTAAACAGAGACCGCGATTAAATCATCCATTTAAATGAATTTAGGTGTAGCAGGATGTTGATTCAGTTGTGTTTTGAGAATGTTCCTTTACCAAAAGGATGATCCTCTTAATAAAAGACCAACTGGTGAAACAAATGCAGTCCTTTGTTTTGCCCCATGAGTCTTGCAAGTGCTCTTCCATTCCTGTCTTATCTGCCCGTCAGCTGATTGGTGGAGCCATTCGTTCAGATCCGATCGGTGGAGCCATTCGTTCAGAGCCGATCGGTGGAGCCATTCGTTCAGAGCGCCCACAACGAGGACGGCTCTCAGGCCTGCCGGCTTTCTGCCTTGCGGTGAACTTTTATTAGCATCCTGTCTTTTACGGGGGAGATGGGCTGTAGCTTTCCTCTGGTCACAAGTCGTCCTTACTAATTTGTTTTTTTATGGAATGTCTTATCTGTGCGGCGTTCTGATTATTTTTAAACTCCTTGAAACTTGCTAACTGAAGCTGGCAGGCAGGGGCGCGCAGCATGGCAATTATACTGGTCAAATTAGCCCATCCTTTGTGGTCACTTGCGCTCCCTCGGGACCAAACACCAATGCCACCTCTCTCTGGCATCCTTCCACCCTTCTGCTGGCTTGACCCAGGTGCCTCAGGTGGACAAAGAATCAGTTTCTTGATGAATGTCAGCGTGTGTTGCGTGGACGATGCTTTGACTAGGTCTTGGGGTGATCTTCTTCTTCTGGCCACATTTAGGTCTCTCTCGTTGCTCTTCCTGTCTCCAAGGGCTACGCTTCTTGTGTACAGACCAGTCGAGAGACCCTTAGATGATGCACACTGAAGAGGCCACCTACATACGTTCTTCTCATTAAGAGGAACATGCCCATATCTGCATGTGGATAGCCTTTAACCTCGAGAGCCGCTCTTATCTCAGAGCTGGAGTCTTATCGCGAACCAGTACCAATTACGTAGATGGATTTGAAGTGCCATTTTTGTGTTTTTTTGCTGTTGTTAAGGTACCGTTTATGGAGATGTGAATGGAGTACTGGACTTTGAACACCAGGATCATAAGTCTGAAACCACCCTCTTACATGCTTAGAAAAGGCATTTCCCTAAAGAATGATTTAAGAGGATATAAACTTCAAAATCTGACAGTAAGAGTCATGAAAAGAACCAACAAAGCGCCCCATTTTCGTGATAGATAAGCATGGCAGCTGAGAAGCCTGGGTCCCCAAAGAGCGGGTCTGAACTGGGAGACATTTATCATGTTGGGCCAAGTCAGCCGACATGTTTTTGTTCATTTGGCTGTTGGCTGCAAAGATGCTATCTGCTTATGTTATGAATACGAACACTTCTCTGTACTAATTTGCTAAGGCCTGTTTTGAGGCTTCAGGGATTTTACTTTGAGTCTAATTTTCTGTTGGCATAGGAAGAAAGTGTTTAAAGTGACTCGTGGTTATAAGTGCTGCAATTATACTGAGTCAATCCTTTTCTCAGTTGCTCAGTCCTGCTGGTTAAGAGGGGGACAGTCAAGCACCCTCAGGCTGGCCAGAATGTGCTTTTGCTAAAGGATTTTTAGTCATTAGCACCAGGTATCTCCAGGTGTTCGCAAGTTAGCATGCAGTAGGGAGAGCCAGAGAGAGAATGAGAGGGAGAGAGAGAGAGAGTTATCTTGTGGAAGAACATGGACTGAGGTCTGCTAGCAGTCTAATGCTCCTGTCATGACTTCTAGTCATCTTTTCTGAGGGAGGGGGGTCAAATGTAAATCACAGAGGAGACACAAAAGCTGCTAAGACTAGGTTGTCATTTCTTCACTGTGTCATTTCATCCATCCAGCCCTCATTCATGCCTCTCAGCCAGCACAGGGCTGCCGTGACTTTGGAGCCTAACACAGGACAGGGGACATACGGGACAGGGACATGCAGGACAGGGAACACATGGGACAGGGACATGCAGGACAGGGACATGCGGGACAGGGAACACATGGGACAAGGGACACCTGGGATAGCAGATACACGTGACAGGAACATGGAGGAGAGGGACATGCAGCACAGGGAACATGGGGGACAGGGAACATGGGGGACAGGGACATGCAGGACAGGGACATGTGGGACAGGGAACACGGGGGACAGGGACATGTGGGACAGGGAACACATGGGACAAGGGACACCTGGGATAGCAGACACACGTGACAGGAACATGGAAGAGAGGGACATGCAGGACAGGGAACATGCGGGACAGGGGACATGGGGGACAGGGACATGTGGGACAGGGAACACATGGGACAAGGGACACCTGGGATAGCAGATACACGTGACAGGAACATGGAGGAGAGGGACATGCAGCACAGGGAACATGGGGGACAGGGAACATGGGGGACAGGGACATGTGGGACAGGGAACACTTGGGACAAGGGACACCTGGGATAGCAGACACACGTGACAGGAACATGGAGGAGAGGGACATGCAGGACAGGGCACACACGTGACAGGGGACAACACAGGACAGGATGCGACTTTATTGCCGGCTGCAGACCCACACACTATGAGCAATTTATAACTGCCAGATCATCTGACAGTGTGGGATGCAACCAGAATAGTAGCAGGAAAGCCATGTGGTTTCTCCAGGGGTGGAAATCAAACCTACTGCCCTGCAGGCAGGAGGCCACTGGACCATCACGCCACCCCAAATGAGTCATTATTATTCATTTATTCATTAGTTACATGCGTTATTTGTTTATTGTTGTGGGCTCTCAGCAGATGTTTCACCCAACTGTTATACATTTAAGCAGCTGGATTCTATTACTGTTTGACTGATGTGATCGTAAGCTGTAATTAGGGGCCTTTCGTGTTGTGTAAGTGATGTCAACGCCATGTTAAAAATGACAATAATAAAGTTCCCGTGAATATTTAGAATTAGAAGGAATAATTTAAACATTTATTTTATTATTTATTGTCGTGGCTTACTGTGACCTCATGCCAACCATGTTGGGGTTAGATTGTCTCCTCTGCTCTGTGTGTGTGGTCTTTGCATGTTCTTCTCGTTTCATGTAGGTTTCTTCTGGGGGTGTCAGTTTCTTCCCACAGTGCAAACGCTTGCAGTCTGGCAAACTGGGGTCTCTAAATTACCCAGAGAGTATGACTGTGCGTGTGACCAGCGATGGACTGGTGTCCCATCCAGGGCGTACCCCAGCTCTGTGCCCTGTACTGCGTGAGACAGGCTCCCAGCTTCCCTGTGACCCTGACAATGACAGGTGGTTAGAAGATGGATGGATTTTTCAAACTTAGATGTTTTTGTAATCAGCTCCAAACACTCCTTCCAGGATGAGGAGCCAAGATGGACTCCGTTTGACTGAGTGGGGTGTATTTAGTACTGTAACATCCCTGAGTCCACAGGAGTAAGATCACCCAAACGCATCACTTTTACTGGACGCCGGCATAAACGAAGAGAGAGTGAGCAAGGAGCTGGTGAAGCGAGGCAGGGAATGTGGGTGTGCGTACACACTGTGGTTTGATGTATGGTTAAGTAACATTATGTATCATGTGGTCAGCATAGTAGCTGCCAGTGGTCTCCCAGCACTCTGAAAGATTTCATATTAATAGATGAGCTGTACACAGACAGAGGGAGCTGTAGCCTTCTGCGGGAGCTGCTTTTGCGTGTTTATGAGTGCATTCATCATCAGCGTATTTAAAGTATAAAGGGGGTCAGGCAAGTGTCGCGTTGAAACACATCAGCTGATTGGATGATGATGATACTGATGAACAAGTAGCAATAATAGAGAACATTTTTAAAAATATGTTGATTAATAATGGACACTTAAAGCATGCGGCTTGCCATCATGTACCATCACAGCTCATTATCGGCGTGTCATAAGTAATTTGGAATTATTCATTAATTTGAAATGTGATTTGTTTTTTTTTCTGCGATTTGGAAGATGAAGCTTTGGCTTGTCAGCTGCCAAGGGGGAGAGGGGGGGTTTAAAAACAAAGTTGTGTGTTAAAGTCACACGTATGGACTTTATATGATGTAATTTAAAAGATGGACATAAGACTTGTGCCAGAAAAACAGGCGACATGGGGAAAGAGGAAAGAAGGGGGCAGCCATGTTAGCATCAGTGGG
>JAODKF010000022.1:18249608-18271568 GCA_026779585.1 Mormyrus proboscirostris | reverse complement strand
CCCCCTTTCTGATAATGAATTAGCAGGTTTAATACCAGCCGTAATATCTTGTTACGCCAAGTGTCGCACACTAACGCCCGTGGTCTGGCTGCGACTGCGTCTGCTGTCTTTTAGCAGAGGCCACGGCACGCTGGCTCCGGGTCAACGCGCCAGCGTGCCTGGCCGTGATTGGCCGGCATGCCTGGCCGTCATTGGCCGGCTCCATCTTCACACCCTCTCCGTCTTTACCCGTCAGGGCCTGCCGGCTGCCGGGGCTGCGTGCGAAGATGTTCGGGAACCACTGCGATGGCAAATGAGCTGGCAGGTGAGAACGAGAGCAAAGTGAGCCAACAGGACCGGTCTGCCCCATCTCTGTCCCCCACCCCCCCGGCCGCCCCCCGGCACTCTGTCGGAAGAGGCTGCCCGCGAGGGCCAATGTCAGACGCAGATGGCCAAACGGCTACGGAGACGTCTCTGTGTCGCGCTCTTATCCAGGTCATCCTGGGCCTCCCGGGCCGCCTGGCGAACCCAGGAGTGGCAGCGCTGAGCTCCGGGCCGACCGCAGGCGATTTGTTTGTGGTGTGAAGGCAACGTAGCCCTCAGGGACGAGCGCGAAGACACGAGGCAGCCTTTCATTTTCCATAAGATCGCTGGGCAGAGTTTTCATTTTAATCTGGGCCGGCCTTTTTTCATTAATTTATTAACCCCCCGACTGTCTCCAACGTTTGTTGTTCTATTCATATCTGCCTTGAGAAATTCCATAACCCCAGCCACCACAACCCCCCCTCCCCCTCAACTCCCTTGTGATGTTTAGAAGGTGAGAAGGTTGGCTGATTAAAGAATAAAACCATCATTTGAGGGATTATGTTCCATGTGCCTCTTAACCTGAGAGAATCGCTGAGGAAAGGGCAGATGGTGGCGGTGGACGGAGGCAAAATCTGCGCTCCTCGCTGCCTGATCCCGCCGTGGTGCATTGCAGGGCCGCACTGCATTCAGGCGACATGCCACAACAAATCACCCACCTTGTCGCCGCATTCTTCTTCTACACCCCTGTTCTGTTTGCTCGACACTTGCATGTTTCCATGCTGTTCGCCGGTAGCGCATTCCTCAGCGTGTCCCTGTGTGTGGGAGGAAGTAAATCACCCAGCTACCCACTCGTGGATATTCGTTCAGAGCCCTTTGTGGCTGGAGCCCACATGAACTCGTTAGCTGCGCACTGCATCACGCCGGCTTCTCATTAACGCCCCGGACGTTCCGTTGTCTGCAGTAATGACCTGCCCCGCATGGGGAGGTACCACAGCTGGAAGGTACCACAGCATGGACCTCAAACTCAGCTGGGCTCACCACTTTAAAAGCTGTAAAATCATTGCCCTGGGAGCTCGCAGTGGTGTTTACAAACTCATGGAAATGCAGGATCGGGAGAATGCAGATTCCTAGAAGGAGGCGCTCATCCAGCAAGCAGGGTTCCCTATGATCTCCGCAATGACCTGGGAGAGAAGCCACTCTCAAGCTTCAGCTCACTCTGCTTTTATGAAATACAAAATAACTGTCCAGGTACCATAAATGCCTACCTCAGTGTTTCCCAACTCGGTCCTCTGGGACCTCCAGGCAGTCCATATTTTTGCTCCCTCTCAGCTCCCACTAGGAGCAAAAATATGGACTGTCTGTGGGTCCCCGAGGACCGGGTTGGGAAACACTGACCTACACAGTTATGTTCTTATGTTGTCTGTTTTCTTCTCTGGTTTGAGCTGCACCGGGAAGCCCGGACAGGCAAGCGATGGCACCAGATGCATTCTGGGACTCATGCACTCCCACGTACTGTGCTGCCGCAGGGGGCAAATTAATAGGGGACGATTCAGGTGCTTCTCAGAACATATTGAGCATGTCCCAGTGGTCCTCAGCGTGGGAATGCCGTTTCCGGAAAGCTGGACTGGGTGCATGCATGTGACTATAGACTTTCAGTTCAAAATTCTCCTACATGTGCGCAATAATAGACCAAAAATAACCTGAAAAAACAGCAGGTTTTCCCAGAGTTCCTTCCTGTCATCGAACTGCTAGGAAAATGAGATTTTCCTGTGTTTTAACAGCATGTTTTTAGAACACTTGCACGCGGGCGATCCCAAAGGGCACCACATCACCATGCATGTGCAGCCAGGAGATACGATTTCATGATTTTATGCGGAAATGTCTCACGGGCGCCTAGTGCTTTATGGAGGTAGTCACTTCATGGTTTCAAACCAAGATTAGATAACGTTGTCAGGGGTGGGGGTGCGGGGGGCGAGTTTGCCCTTATGCTCTGAGAATCCAGATGCTGACAAATGTGCTGGCTGCCTTGATACGCTGCTGTCAGCATGAAAAATAGACCTTTTGGGGGAGGGCGGGGTCTAAGGAGGCTGCTTCCCATCTCAGCCCTTCCTCTCTGGACCTGTGTAAATGGGCACAAGACCCCTGCATCCTGCCCCCTGCAGGTCGACACGCACCCTACAGAGCAGGCGCGATGTAGCAGGGCATTGATTCCAAAGCAGAGTGTGTCAGGGCCCCGATTTGGCCCGATACCCGTTCCCTCCCTCGCCGGTTCGAGATGATCAATAACACATATGTGTCTCAGCCGTACTTCCAGGTAAACAACGCAAATAAATCAAGTGGGATTCAAGGGGCAGTGCCCCCCCCTCCCCCCTAGTGCTTGGGGATGGCTGGGGGGGGGAGGAGGGGGAGCCCTGTCTGAAGTGGCCTATCAGGATTATTTGCGGCTCATTTGTTTGCCGAATGGGTTTCCCCTCGGGGTCAAGGCGTCGCTATAGAATCGACAGAAATCCGCCCACTCTCTCCGCCCTTCAGTGGGCCCAGAGCGACGAATTAAGATGAACTTGGCTCATTTATTTAGGGAAAGCAGCGCGTGACTGTCACATCACGCTCCCCGAGTGCTTTCGCAGCAGTCAGGGCCTTGTGACGACCTCAGCAGCCCAGCTCTTTAAAGGAATGGGGTCATTAATTAGGGGTGCGGGGGGGAGGGGGGTTATAATTGAGATGTAAGCATGAGGCAATGTGCTAACGTCAGGCTGAAAAACTCGAGGGTTCACTACGAAAGACTTCCCCCACTTTGTACCTTTTTTTGCAGCCTGCCAAATCGTTTTGTTTTTGTTGTTGGTGTGATTTTGCGTAAAGAGGGATGAGTTTTAAATCTGTCTCTTTGCAAATTATCAGAAGCCAGTTTTTACAGTACATACTCTTGTCTCAGTCAAACGGTCAAGCTGCCCGTCTTTTACACAAAGGGCACATCTCGTGGAAATCAGCGGCCACGTTAAGTTGCGTGACAGATGTCGGCATGTGGAAACCAATGTAGTTCCAAAGACTCTTGTGCCCATGAAGAGAGTCTCCAACCGTCACACCCTGGTCATTCAGTGGAAATCAGATCGTTATGCTTCCGCAGTGTAAAACCCAAATATGCGTTTAGTATCAGTTTTATATACATGACTGGGCAGAAATATGCCGCTTCTTTTATCTGCACCCATCAGGGGCCTAATTGAAGTTACGTGTCGGAGATTCTGTCCCATGATGCTGATGCATTTCTCTTTCTTGCTGCTGTTGCTGTTAAATCTGCTTTCAGGAATCTCTCCACTCACATGACTGCTCATCATAGCTGTAACATAAAAACAGGAGAAATTGGAGTTAAACTGCATACATAAACCATTTAAGATACATTAAAATTTGTTATTATGATTTGGTATGTGGAGTACAGTATGGAATTCTATTCAGGTGGTGACATATTTGTCAGGGCTGTTGTCCTCGGGTCACATGACGTCTGTCCCAGCCTGATGTACCTCCAGGAGTGTCTACTCTCATTTAAAATTCACTTGAGAAAGGAACAGAAGAAATTCTTTCTTATTCGTTTTTATTTTCTATTGTCCTACTGTACTAATTTGCATATGTTCTACTGTTAAAGTGTGTTGTTTGTTTTTTCTGCATAAATATACACCTACTACATGGTTAAAATCCTTCAAACATTTTCTTTGACTTTTGCACAGTACTGTATATTAGAAGCGGCTAGCAATGTCTCCTTGTTCTCGTCTTGCTGCCCACAGGACATGCTAGAATGTTAAACAGGTGCCAGGTCAAAGTGAGGCACTCAGCACAGGGCTGTGAGAAACTCAGAATTTATGAATTGTGCCTCGTTCCATTCATGAACTCGAATTTGAATTGAATTGCCCAAATCCCACCGAATGCTGAATTGGAACTTGAATCAGAACGACAGGAAGAAGAATCTAATTTATTTCAATTCAAAGAAATTCATTGCCACCACAATATATATATGAATTTCATTTAACCCTGCGAAACATAAATAATTTAAAAAATAATTTTTGCTCTAGATCAAAGATGTACAGCCATGGAAAAAATTAAGAGACCACAGCACAATTTTTTGTTTCACCTGTTTTTCCAGTTATGGATGTGTGTCTGTGAATAATGCATTTTTTATTGAAAACTGCAGCCTGGCTCTTCCCTGTTTCTTATTAATGAAGGGCTTCTGTCTTGCTTTATGGGAGTTCACTCCTGCTTCTAGGAGCCTGATGTGACCTGTCCTATTCACTTCACACCTGCACATACCTGTAATATTTCCCATTCCTTTTGAAGGTCACTTGATGTCATCCTATGATTCATGAGAAACTGTCAGATAAGTTAATGGTCATCTCTGGCATTAGAAAGTTGCTTCCGCCCTTTACCTGGTTCCTGGTTGTTCCCTGTGTCTCCTGCTTCACCTTATTTTTGTGTACTGCTGTCTTAGAAACCTGTGTCCTTTTCCAGAAGCACATCTTTAACTGCCTGTATGATCATTACCTGTATGAGCGTTTCTATATTACTGCAGCAGTCTACTGTAGCTGTTCCTGTGAGTGTCAGCTGGCTTCCAGATGGGCTGGATGGGAATAGGGTTACTCGTATGACTAACCCCACATACCTGTAGCTTTGGTGTCAAATGGTTAGATTGAAAAAAATATTTTTTACGTAGTTGATCTTAATTATTTTCTTATGTGTGAACAATAGGTTTTGTCTTTCAGTTAACCCTTAGCCCTAAAACACAAAGCAAAATTTCCTGACAAATGCAATTATGGATTATTCCAATATACATGACTTATTGTTTAATAACATCACATTTTGTCAGCAAAATCAAAGGCTTTGTCATTTACATTCTGGCCTGATTTTTTTTTTCACGTTACACTGAAGATTGTCTGCTGCAGTGAAATCTGAGGTACCATAGTATTTGCAGGCAGGTTGTATTAGTTGAGGGAAGCTGGTTTGGAACGCGGCATGGAGGCCAAAGGCTTGGCATTCCTCTGCTAAACGTGTTTGGCTCGTCATTTGAAACTTTGGTGAATGGTGAGGGATTAGTTTGACTTTCAGTGTAGGAAACGAATCTGGGACATTTCTTGAGCTGGACACTCTGTTTATTATATGCAGCGCTGCGTTTGGCAGGAAGACCCTCAAATTTCCTTTGAGAAGATCCACCACGGTGCATGACAGTTAATTTATTCATTTCATAGCTGACACAAATGTTGCATTCTTTCATTCTGAATAAAATGACAGACGTAACAATAATAAAGTATATGCCATGTATATTGACATGTTTATGTGTCATTTATATTGAAAAATTAAGCTGTATTGTTAAAAGCTACATGTACTCTATGAATATGAGTTTGACTGAATTCAGTTACATTTTAATTCAATTTCTTTAAAATGATATTTCAATTGCAATTATGTATCCAGTTTTCAACTGCAGTTCAAATGCAATTCAAATTCACAAAATGAATTTCAATTTCAGTGCCATTCTCATTTATAGCCACAAATCAGCACACAATGAAGTCTGTGAAGAGATACTCCCAGACGCACGACACTTCAATGTCCCTGATACCCAGCATCAGAGATGCACAGACGATGCATGTAGGAGCAGATACCTTGAGGATGGGTGAAAGAACAGATTCTCCAGAGACGCCGGACAGCTGTAAGACCGCAGCACAACCAGGACTCTTAGTGCCCCTGTTGTGCAAAGACTAGCAACCAGCAGTCGTGTTCAGTTCCCCCACCCTGGCAATTGCCACAGAATAGTAGCAGGATGCCTTGTACTAAACGGTAGCTCAATCAAGGTAAATAAACACATGCTTTTTATTGGTCCCTGGGCAAGATCAGAGCGGCGATTAAGGGGCACCTTTTAAAAAAGAGCAGCACCCGGGTGATTTCTTCTTCATCCTTGGTGCTCCAGTTGTTTGCTTCAGCAGGAAGCATTGTGCCCGTTATTGTTAAGTCCCCGCCAGGGCTGCACTGTGAGTTATACGGGACGGGGAGTAATCTCAGAATTTATCCTCCCTCCGCATCTCTCTCGCAGCTACCAAGCCAGCCGTGTGCCGCATCTGGTACATCACAATAACTTTTTTAGCGAGATACCCGGAGAAAAATGTCCCCTTCTCTCATAAATTTTAATTCGCTGCTTGTGTGTTTGTAGTACGAGCAGAGGGATGATGTCGTGATGACGATAGCAAACGCTTTATGAAATAAAGGTACTTGAGTGCCTGTTGAAATGTATCCTTACCTTCCGAAATACATCAGTTTCTGCTCCCACTCATGATAATACGTTTATATAGCAAGTAGAATGAATGTGATTTTTATTTTTTATGTAACATTTACTGTGATCCTGCACTGGATAAGCACTGGAGGAAGTAAGGGTGTGTTTTACGGTATTTTGCCTTCGTACTGTGCAGTGGGATATTTACATGATAGAAATGACCTAAATAAGTGTGCATGTTTGATACTTGGATGGCTAAGGACAATATTGGCTTAATGTTGGAAAGTTAATATTTGTATGATATTTCCCTGCAGGGGAATTTTTTGCATTTTAGGTGAGTCTAACACAGCAAACATAAGCCCGACCTGAGGCTTGCCAGTGCTCTGGCCTTCTCTACACACAATTCCCGGATGTGAGGGCAGCTCGACGGGCAGACCGCCAGCGGGTGCGTGCCAGAGGAGCAGGTAGCCTTACATGGCCTGACTGGCATTCGGTCTAAACATTCCTTTTATAAAGAAGAGGCTGTAGCAAATGTGCGGCGTGAGGACCAGCCGGTGACAGTCTATAGCAGGAAGCCCTCACCGGTGACGCGGAAGTGGCACTAAAAAATGCTCTCGTTGTGAAAATGCCAGCTTGTGACAATTGGAGTAGTGGAAGGAGGAGGATGGATGCTGACATTTTCATCGCCGGAGCGCCATGTTGCTACCTGACAATAAAAAGCAAACTGACAGACGTAGAGCAGCAGGAATGTCTTTTTATAACATGCCCCCTGTGAACTTAAGCTCTGTTTACTCACTGCATTCTCTCCCGGCTCCTGCTTTTCAGAAACATTCAGTTGTGTTAAAGCTTATGACAGCATAAAATTTGCATTTACATCAATCGAGAGCAATGGAAAAAAAAAAAACAAAAAACAAAAAAAAGAGGTAGACGTCGGCATTATGTCAGGTTTTTATATGAGTATAAGTGAAACAATATTTCAGAGCAAAGCACCTTTCAATTGGTGGTTCAGAGGAGAGGGATCCCCCTAGTGGTGGTGAGCCTTTTGGTCTTCTCGATTAGCAATGATATCATTCATATCAGTGTTTATTGGGGTGCTGGCAGGTTGTCTCTTTTGTTACCAGATTTATTTCTTGCCCACAGCTCAAGGCAGAAAAGCAAAGCCTGTTCCCAGAATGCATCACACATAATGCAAATTAAAGCCTTTGCAGCACATATATCGCATTGTGACACGTATTCCCCAAAGCTGATTTGATTGTATATTGTTGAGTGAATGCACACTGATTGGCCGCCTCATTATGCGGCCCTCCCCTTTCCCTGAAATGGTCTGCCCAGTCAGCAACAGTATCACATGCTCCAGCTTTGCTATTTAAAGCAGGTAGGCAGGTTCCTACGGAATGTATATGTGTATGCGTGTGCGTGTGTGTGTGTGTGTGTGTGTGTGTGTGTGTGTGCGTGTGAGATAGATGGAGCCAGATGCAGCCGTGTGAGTATTTCAGAAAATCCCTGCTGGGATTTTTGTGAAATAAAGTGTCACGGCTGTACGTAGAGTGTGTCATCACACACACATACAAAATAAATAAATCACGGTCAACAGCGTGCGGTCAGAAAGCCGGGCAGATCACAGGGGCCCAGAACACTGAACACTGACACGCCCCGTGCTGAGTAACTGACAGGCTGCGGTCAGTCAGCTAACGGCTCCGCACGGCAGCGGCCCTGACAGATGTGCATCGGGAACACGCGTCCCCGTGTAGCGTGTCGCAGGTAGCATGTGCTGGTCTAGAGGGTAGCCAGGCTCCGCTCTGCCAGCAAGAGAAAACGAGGACGTGAGCGTGTCAGGGAATGCCGGAGGATTGGAAGAATTCTGATCCGAGCCGTTTCAACGGGCAGAACGGGATGTGGTGAGGAGGTCCTCCGAGCTGCCCTGCTTGGAGGTGGGGGCTCCGTCACGGCTGGGGGGAGAGGGGTCCTTAGGCCCGCATTGGTTCCATTTATAGCAAAGCTATGTTTGAACGTTACCAGGTATCTGAACATGGTTCCTCTCTGGAAGAATAAACTCCCTCAGCAGGTCGCCGCTCGCAGCCAGACGCCCACCGCAGCTCAGGAGCGCCTCCCGGGGGTTTGACAGCTAACTGAGCCGGCTGCGGCGGCCTGCCCACTCGGCACATCTCGGTCCAATTAAGCATCTTCAGGATGAGTTAGAACAGGCAGAGATCAGCCACCGGCTAATTTGCAACAACTCTGGGAAGCGACCGTGGACATGAGATGCCATCTCCGAAACACATTTTCTGCACTTGTTAAGAGGGGGGCCTGCGATTCAGCTGCCTCGTCCGCGGGTTAATAGGGAGCCGCTCCCTGCCGCAGCAGTGCTCTTATTATAGGGTCTCTTGGTACATGTAAGTCCATTCATCTTCCATAAGCGGTTATCCAATGTTGGGGTACGCTGAGCCTGAGGCCTGTCCCAGGATGCACAGGGTACATACTCACAATCATAATCACACACTGTGTACAATTTCGGGATGCCAGCTCTCTTACATAGCATGTCTGTGGCCTGGGCAGAATCTCCCAGAGAGAGAGAGAGAGAGACACCCCACAGATTCAGCTGTGAAGAGACTCGAACCCACAACCTATATAGAGAGAGGTATATAGTGCCAGCTACATACGTGCTTTACATTTCACATATGCATATATATGGTTTTGGTACAGTTCACTTTGCAGAATTCATGTGAGGTATCTCATATTGCTCTTTGTCTGTCTGTTTTTCTCTTCGACGAACTGCCATCCTGTCCAAACTGCTCCCTGCTTGTTCCCTTCCTGAGGTTCCACGTTCCCCATCACCCTGTGTGGAATAACTGCCACGGGATTATAGTGTGGATGGATTAAAGTAAAAAGCAGATCTCCCCCTGAGTGTTACAGTAGGGCAGTGGGCTCGTACCATAAAGCATGTAATCCTTTCCATTCGATACATTGTAACCAGGAAGATGACAGATTGGTGTAATAATTTTATTGTTCATTGTAGCACAGTATGCCCTGCATTCTCAAACAGCAGCATCCCCTGGCTGCCCTCATCTGCCGTGGCGTCGTAACAGTCAGGCTCGCCCTGCGTACCTCAAAGCGCCCGCTGCGAAGTGCATGTGTATCAGCACTCCCGACTCGAACCCCATCTCGCCGGGCATTTTCAGAGAGCACCTCGAGCCGCTAATGCAGCGTAAGACAATCACTCGTGTTTGTCTGAGACTAATGATTTTTCTTTGAGAGAGTTGTAATTGCAAAAAAAAAAGAACAATCCTGCGTGATTACTGAAGAGCAGCTAATTTACAGCCATATACTTGCCAATATTGCCGTTGATAGAGCAACTGAGGCCCAGAGCAGTGTCCTGCCCCAAGTGTGTGAAGGGGAGGGGTTTTTACATCCTGTTTTTAATGCAAGTATTCCATAAAATCGGTTATAAAATTATAATTGAATGTATTAAATTGGCAAAATGTGCAATGTGAGTATATTTCAAGTTCAAGGAAAATGTAATTTTGAAATCAAGTCAGCTTCTAAATTAAATAAGCTTTCATTTAAAGCTACTTACGGGTTTTGCAACACATAGAATTATGTGTGTAATTATACTGGCAATTACGTTCAGGAATTGCATAAAATGACAGACATAATAATAGTTAAGTTAAGAAATGGATGGATTTTGTCACTGTTTACATGCCATGATTGTCGTCTGTTTACTAATGACAATTATGTGTCATATGAGTACCTATAACCCACATCATTTTCACAAATACAGGCTGAAAATCAGAACTATTATACTGGGGACACAAAAGAGTAGCGGAAATGCATTAGTGCAAAGGGTTTTGTAAAATGTAGCTCACAGATTACTTAAATATTTATGCATTTGTTGGTAACCATTATCATATTAATTATTTGACATGCAGGCTGTTAGCTTATTATATAGTCAATCATCTGATCAATAGACCTTTACTGTAGCTCTATTAGCTACTGTGCAGCAGAGTGATGAGACATAGTCTGGATTACATGAAGCAAGCACTTGAGTAGAGCACTTCTGGGGCTTTTGGAAGTGGCCTTAGGTTCTGGTGAACACTCTGCCGGTGTGAGTTTCAAGGCACCCAAGCGTCCTGAGCAGTGATACTTTATGTTTCAAAAACAACAACCAAACAAAAGCACCGTGACGAGCAGAATCGCTGCATGGTAACAGTGTAATTTGTGAGCCCTGCCACCTACCGAGGTAAACAATGGTACTGGAAGGCATTCAGATTTTGTTGTCTCTGCTGGAAGGTAGATGAATGACTGTTAGTTTCTTTTGTCCTTCAATTACTCCAGTTTTTTTTTTGATAGCAGCCTATAAATTACCTGTACGGTATGATGACTCTATGATGCCACTTAGAAGATGTGTTTTTCTAACCACAGATTTTCTGCGTTGTAAGATGTGCTTAATTTTATAAAAGCTTAAATGACAAGCACATCATCTCCTGGGACTTGACTGAGCCCTGCTGTTAACCGCGGGCCGCTCCCGTTGTGTCGACATATTGACCGCATCTGGCTCGCCACTGTAATTCTGACCCAAGGCGACTGCTTGGCCGTCCTGCGGGTGAAACAGCGCAGCGCATTTCCACCAAGCCTCGGCGTCATGGAGCATCAAACGCCGCATGCTGCTGCAAAACGGCCACCCCTACTCAAGGCAGTGCAGCGCAAATGCTCCCTTGCAGGCCAGCAAGCAGCCACAGACTCCATGCAGAGGCAGTGATGCCAGCGGCTGATACGGTAATGTGTACCTGTGCTGTTCCCCTCCCCCTTTTTTTTTTACATGATATCAGTGGTCAGGGACTGGAACCTAAGCTTTACATCTCAGGATAGTATCTCTGCAAGGCCCTCAGCTTGCGTGGTCTCCGCTGCCTCACACTCCGGCACAGCAGGAAGTGCATTCCGACGTAATTTTTCATCATTTGCCTGTGAGCGAATCGATCAGGACAATGGTTCAACTTAGGACCTAAACTTCGCCTTCACTATGGCTGGCTGTTTACACCCAGAAGAGCATTATGGTTCTGATGCAGCATAAACAGAAACACCCCCCTGCCCCATGTTGTAAGCAGGTTTGGGTGCTTCTCCCAGACTATGAGCACTAACTCTCCAGCCTTGTTGCCTGCACTGAGACCTCTGTCCAGTCGAAGTGTTCACATTGTGTGCCTTTTCCACACCAAAGGATATTTATTCATGACATCATGAGAAGACAAGCTTTCTGCTTTCCATAGTGCCATGGGTTTATTTCTTCATGATCTCGGCTCCAGCTGTTCATCTGACAGACCATCCATTTGCCCCAATCACAGAGCACAGTGTGCTTTCCTGCCTCTTTTTAGGGTCAAGCCAGTCAGTCCACCAACATCCTCTGGCTGCGCTGTCTGCTCCTGAAGGAGTCTTGAATTGCAGCAATCGCACCTTGCACCTTCTGCATAAATCAGATTATGAGGAAAAAATGTGATTAATGGAACTTTTTTGCCAGAAAATATCTATTATCCATTCCCACTGTTACTCTATTGAATTTTGTTTCCTGGTCTCATTGGGTTGGTGATATCTTGTCATCTTGAATGGTGAAATGCAATTTTGAGGAAAACTTGGAGTCTTTCCTGGTTGCATAATGGTGATCCAGGGCAACTCCAATGACATCTTGTTATCTAAGCATGTTGATACACATAACATATTGTAGCTGCAGCTTCCAGAAGGTTCTGTTGAATTAATTAACATCACTCGTATTTATTCTATAAATAACAGAATTTGAGAAGAATCTTTTTTCAGAAGCCATGTTTGTGAGGGACGCACGTCACTATTAATCAGAGCAATATGCCCAACTGTCAGAACATCCATGAGCTTTCTGCCAAGCGCACAAGCATGCTCGTTTTCCGACAAACTTTCTCTCAGCTAATCTTTATGCATCCATCGCACATCTAACCAGGGCAAAAAGCCCCACAACGGATCAACAAATTGCAAATGAATATCAAAAGATGAAAGCAAACCATGTCATTGAGAAGCCTGCCTAACGGAGAGACTCCGTCTACTCTCCCTTCTTAATTCAAGAGTAAATGAATCCCACTGATGAACACAATGTGGTAAAACTAAACTTGTAATTGTATAATAAGATTAGTACAGAACTTTTGCTTTGAAAATAAATAATAATTGCATTATATGTTGTAAAATAATAACTCATACATAAATAGCACTAATCGAGGACACATGTTGAAAATCTGAGTTAAACCAGCCTGGTTTGTGCTGGCTGTCAGGAGATCTGCAGCTCAGCTCCTGACGTTGATGCTGACTTCTCGTGGGACCTGCTTTTAGCTCTAGTGCCATGCCAAGCTGAGCAGTTGCCAAACTTTCCCTCCCCAAGTGTCTTTGTCGACACCCTACCCCACTGTCACCTCCTTGCACAAACCTCGCATACAGTACAGTAAACAATAATAAATAATCCCAGGGATGTGGTGGAACCAAACGGATGCCCCTTGTTGTGTGGGGAAGCAATGGATTATGGGAATTCTGGCTGCAGCCGCTCAGTTTCAGATCTACTGTGGGTATTTGCTGCCTCGCCTGCTCCTGGGGGGCACCAGTGTGTCGTAAAGGATTGCGGCACTGTGCTGCCCAATGAAATGCATACTTGTTTCACCGGAATGTGATTGGCTTCCGCTCCACGTGAAAGAAAAACAACGAGAGTCTCTCAAATCTCCTCTCCCGGTTTTTCTCTGCTTCTTTGTGGCTGAGTAGATCCCGCCTGCTCCGCCACCAGCCAGAGAGAGTGCGGGCTCGTGCCAATTCATCATCATTCATCATCTCCAGCCGGCCGAGTGTTAAAAATCCATTCGGTTTTAATCCAGTTTTGTTTATCACCTTTTCATCTAATTCTCTCTTTTTCTCCATATCAGTCTCACTCTTCCCGTTATCATGGAAAACAAGCACTTCTGTGCATCTGTTTCATTTTAGCAACAATTGTTTAATATACAAATGGTTTCTGCTTCTTCATGAATGTGTTGCTGCTTTTAACCTTCTTAAGTTTTCTGAAAAGGCAACATAACGAAAATGGTTGAGAACAGGACCTGAAAACCATCGAATAGATTAAATAATATTTTTTATAATAATAAAATAATTTATTTTACGTCGATGCTTTTAATCCAGCCTCTCGTATTCATCTTAAAGACGTGAATGGACAGATGAGCCATTTGCTGAGCTCTGACCATACTCATTGACTTTGCGCAAGTCTTTACGTCCGGTAATTAAGAGAAACGATATGTGAGTATTGTGCTCATGATCCTTGTCACATTTCCCTTGGTCTCCTGGGCCAAACTACCCTATTCTTCCTAGGGGACACTTTGTTTCAGAATCGGGTTTTGCAATTAAAGTATTAGTGGTCATGTTAATCGGCCAATTAATCTTTGGCTACAGCAATAACCCTCCTTTCCTCTGGCGATGGGATGTTCCTGCACAATATCAGCACTCAAGCTCTGTGCTCTTTGCAGTGTGGTGGCAACCCTGCAGTCCATAATCTTTCTTTTTTTTTCTCTTCACTGGGGTCAGTGGAAGGCTGACTACAGGAAGTGTGTCACTGCTATATGCCTGTAACTGTGGGTGCCTAGTGTGACTTACAGCAATATGGCGCACACACGCATCCACGTTCTGTAAGACGGGCACTTATCCCCTGTCGGGCTGCTCTATTTTTAGTCTTGTCACATATACACCGTTCAGTCTCTACTGTGAGCCGTAATCAGAACTTTCCAGATTTGTTTGCTTGATTGAAGTATCAGTAGGTGGTGAGCTTCCTGTTATTTATGTTACTGTGGCTAGAAAAATCAATCACATGGTACATCCCCAGCTGCCCCCCCCCCCAATCCCCCCTTCCGTTCCTTACCCCTGGAGATACAGAGGAGGAAAGTTGGGACTGTATATTGTGATTTTGTTTTATGTGGTGGAGATGGGGAGAGTGGCGGTAACACGCGGCCTGCTCCGATATAAAAACACGTATAAAATACGTTCCCAAGGTCGCAACCGCGAACCGTTTGACTCGGCGCGTTGCTGTTATTCCGCTTCCCTGCAGCCTTGCCGTCTCCATGGCAGGTGACAGTTACGGATGCATCTCTGCCAGTCGCGGTGAACAGGTACGCAGATAGGCGAGGTGTGATTAAACGCCGGGTCTGCTGCGGATTTCACTTCAGTGCCCATGAAGAGAGCCAGCCAGGAGCCCCGTACAAAAAAATACATGCAAGACGCATTCTGAACGTGCTCATACATTCATGTATTCATCATTTGACCTTTCCACTCAGATTCTGCTCCTGTTGAAATGCAGAGCCTGACAACTGGTTGTGTGACAACATGAATACTTCATGTTCATTCATGCATTCACCCAAATAATCTCAGGCTCATTTCAAAGTTTTATTTTAAACTCCCAGTAAAGGGGATGCATTGCAGTGCTTTCTTTTTCAGCTAAAGCTTCACTCGCTCCAGTCATTTTCAGTTTGGTTTTTAATTATTTTTAGGCAAAAACTAAATTGCTTTTCTGTGCTGTTACTTTATTTGACAAAATTCATTGTTAGGACTCAACGTTTCAAAGATTGAACTGAAAACCAGACAAATTAATACAAATATGCTTTTACAAATATACAAATGTGCTTCCTTAAAAGGCAATATATGCATAATGAAAAAGTTACAGACTATTTACTGGTATCTTTCAGAGGGCCTGTTCTATAATAGAAACATACAATACACCCTGTTGAAAATCTGTTACACAGGCGTGCATATATCTGTGATTATGTATTAGTTATTTTCTTACTGGCAGAAGTACAGTTAAAATACATGAATGATATTTAAAGTGACATGGTACCATGCCTTTCTCTTCTATTCATCTCTAACTTCTTTCTTTCTTTGCTTCTCTCGTCTCCAGGCCTCACAACCCAAGATTCCCAAAGAGAGGACCACCAGCTAACGAATTATGAATGTTGAACAAGATGACGTCCTACCCACAGCAGGAGACGATGAGAGGTCCTAGGTGGAACAGGGCCCTGTCTGACCCTTTGTTTGTGCTGCTGCTGGCGCTCCAGCTTTTGGTGGTGGCGGGCCTGGCGCGAGCCCAGACTTGCCCGTCCGTGTGCTCCTGCAGCAACCAGTTCAGCAAGGTTATCTGCACGCGACGGGGCCTGCGTGATGTGCCCGACGGCATCTCCACCAACACGCGTTACCTGAACCTGCAGGAGAACCAGATCCAGGTCATCAAGGTGGACAGCTTCAAGCACCTCCGCCACCTCGAGATCCTGCAGTTGAGCAAGAACCACATCCGCAGCATCGAGATCGGTGCCTTCAATGGACTGGCCAGCCTCAACACACTGGAGCTCTTTGACAACCGGCTTACCACCATCCCCAACGGGGCTTTCGAGTACCTCTCCAAGCTGAAGGAGCTCTGGCTGAGGAACAACCCCATCGAGAGCATCCCCTCATACGCCTTCAACCGCGTGCCGTCCCTCCGCCGCCTCGACCTGGGGGAGCTGAAGCGGCTCTCCTATGTGTCCGAGGGTGCCTTTGAGGGCCTGAGCAACCTGCGCTACCTGAACCTGGGCATGTGCAACCTGAAGGAGATCCCTAACCTCATCCCTCTGGTCAGGTTGGATGAGCTGGAGATGTCAGGGAACCAGCTCTCGGTTATCCGGCCCGGGTCTTTCAAGGGTCTCATACACCTGCAGAAGTTGTGGATGATGCACGCTCAAATCCAGACCATAGAGAGGAATTCTTTCGATGACTTACAGTCCCTAGTAGAGCTCAACCTGGCCCACAACAACCTGACCCTGCTGCCCCATGACCTCTTCACCCCCCTCCACCACCTGGAGCGGGTACATCTGCACCACAACCCCTGGAATTGCAACTGTGACATCCTTTGGCTCAGCTGGTGGTTGAAGGAGATGGTGCCAGCCAACACCAGCTGCTGCGCCCGCTGCAGCTCCCCCACCAGCCACAAAGGACGCTACATTGGGGAGCTCGACCAGAACTACTTCAACTGTTATGCCCCTGTTATCGTAGAGCCGCCCACGGACCTCAACGTGACCGAAGGCATGGCCGCTGAGCTCAAGTGCCGAGCCAACTCTTTGACCTCGGTCAGCTGGATCACGCCCAACGGCTCCATAATGACACATGGGGCGTACAAGGTACGCATCTCTGTGCTTAACGACGGAACGCTGAACTTCACGAATGTGACGGTGCAGGACACGGGCACCTACACGTGCATGGTGAGTAACTCGGCAGGAAACACGACGGCCTCGGCGACCCTCAATGTGTCCTCGACCGAGAACAGCAGCTTCAGCTATTTCACCACAGTCACCGTGGAGACAATTGAGCCCTCGCACGACGAGGGCAGGACCCCCGTGCAGCAGAGCGTGGGGCCCACCCCTTCCTCCGGCGGTTGGGAGCCCTCCCCTTCGACCACGACCACCACAGCCCGCACCCCTGCCTCCACTAGGACACCAGAGAAGGCCTACACCATCCCCGTCACAGTGATGGGAGACGGATCGTTCAATGGGCTAGACGAGGTGATGAAGACCACCAAGATCATCATCGGCTGCTTTGTGGCCATCACCCTGATGGCTGCCGTCATGCTTATCATATTCTACAAGATGCGGAAGCAGCACCACCAGCAGAACCAGCACGCACCCACACGGGCCATGGAGATCATTACCGTAGGCGAGGAGCTGGCGGGAGGGTCCACCATGGAGGGCCAACTGACACTGCCCCCCCTGGAACATGAGCACCTCAACCACTACAACTCTTACAAGACATACAACCACGCCTCCACTATCAACTCCATGCACAGCTCCGGGCATGAACCACTGCTAATCCGGGCTAGCTCGAAAGACAATGTGCAAGAGACACAAATTTGACTCTGTTTCATAATTACAGAAATATTATAAAAACGTTATTAATGAAAATGAAGAGTAAAAAAGACAGAGGGACATGCAGCAAAGCAGCAGGTGGTAACATTTATCGATGCTATTGGAAAAATAGGGTATGTCTGCTGTTTCAAAAAGTGTCTTTACAAAGCAAAGGTTATTTATTTAAAGAAATCTATTGTGGTTAAATCAAGAAAAAGCATCATGTATTCTGCAAAAAAAAAATATTTTCTTTCAGCATTTATATCATCCTTATTTGTTTTTCTGTTCTATTTTTTTCTGTTGTGGAAGAATGGTTTACTAAGATGAATGTGCTTGCAAACTCTGTGTAAATCTCACAGGTTTTGAGAGTCGGCGCACAAACTGAGGCCAGTTGGAGGGTCTTTGTTCACCCAAAACACGCTCAGAAAACTCTTCATTTCTTGACTGGAGCCTCCCCCACCCCCCCCCCAAACAAACTTCTTGTTAAGATTTACCGTGACACATACAGATTTACAGCCTGGTCATTATCGGAGGCCGAGCATGTCGGGGTGTCTTAATAAAAGCATGCGGGGTTCCAGGCCGCACCTGAAGGCAGATTATGGTGGATGCTGAGCCTGACTGTTATTGGGCTGGCAGAGGGCACATCTACCTACAGAGCAAATAAAGTAAATTACGCAGCTGTTTATTTCCAGGATTTTTTTTTAACCTGCTTTTTTGCTCCTTTTGGGTGTCACATGCGTTACCCTCTTAGTTAGAAATCATGGTTCGGTTTGCCGATGTCCTGCAGCCTGGCAGGTTTAATTGTCATTTGCTTTTTTTCTCTTATCTGCGTGGGGAAAAAGGTGCAGCCTCTCGAGGTCCCTAGTTTCACACTCCGGCATGTTAATGAACTCCTTCCCCGCTCCTGTCCCTCCACCCCCTGTAGGTCACACCTGTGCTGGTGCTGATGCTCCTGCCTGTCGACCCTGGTACCAGACGGAGTTGGGTCTCCTGGCGAAAGGGGTGTGATCCCAACTCCCCCCGAGGAGTCAGCCCCCAGTTGGAGGGAATGGCTCTCCAAACCTGGCCTGCTTGCAGCAATCAGAATTATGCCCAAATTAACACTCGCTATCACTGACAGGAAGGATGTCCAAAATGCGACAGAAGGGCATTTGCTAGGCAACCCCAAATGCGCCCTCGCCGAATAAGCCCCCACTGTGTGAGCCCCCACCCGAATCAGTGTGTCTCAGAGCCGGGCTTTGGGCATGGTCTTGGTATAAGGGATGCTGGGAAAGTCCAGAGGCCAGCAGCACATCTGGGAGTGATCTCCTCGACAGCCTGTAAGATATCGCAGGTGTCTGTCTGCGATTACAGCAATAGCTGGCCATTATTGCATTTTATCATCTGAAGAAGTCACACATCCGATTCACTGGCATTCATCGCATTTCGTCCATGTCTTAATCACATGGAATGGAAAGAAAAGCATGGCGGCAATTCCAGAAAATAAATAATTTAGCAAAATAGCCTGCTTCAGTTGCCATGGAGACCAATGACCTTGAGCCGAATAACCGCAGCCGAGAGCTCTTACTGGCCTGATGCTAAAACAGACCAGAATTAAATATTAAAAGATACAAGGCATACACCATTTCACAATACAACATGCAGCCTTTTCACGACAGTCATTGGGCCCAACTAATTATATTTACATAGATGTTTACAACTTTTCTTTTGTTTTACAAACTGCAATCCGTTTTGTGAGAGGGCAGACCAGGAAAAAAAAAAAAACTTCAATGTGGTAATTAAGTATGACATGTTTAAACCAAGAGTATAAATCCAAATCTGGGGTGTGTGATTCATTATGTATTATTGGGGCGTGACAAGAATCCGGTGGATTTTTCATTAGCATATTTATTAGTTGTTATGGCATCCCTCATTTCATAATCTTCTCAGTGTTTGTGGAGATAAAGAGAAATCAGAATCGGAGTTGGGGGGGGTGACTGACACTCAGCCCAGATATTGGAGGACAGCAGCGCTGCACGGCCCATGTGGTCGGCATCATATTTCTAATCTTCAAATCTTTGCTTCCGTTGTTTTGTCTTGAATTCAGAGCACCAAGACCACACACTGTGGTTTACAAGCAGCCGTCTCTCCTTTCTATCAGAACGCACCCCCCTCCCCCCGCCCTTCTCTCCTTGTGTGTTGACGTTGCTGTTAGATACATTTTGCGTGACCTCAGAATCACAGATCTCAAGCGGGGTGTGCTTCTGATGGTTCTTACTCACATTTCAGATGCCGCATTTCTTATAAGAAGCCCCCAAGATGCACCAGCACTCTTCTCACGACCTTCTCAGGTTCATACCTCCATCAGTGGAGGGGGCCTCCGCCTCCTCTCTGCCCACTGCTCATCCGCAGCTCATCCCCTGCTCTCCGAGGCCCTGTCTCGAGGTCCCTCCCTGAGGACAGGACAGAGGTGGCTTTCTTACATGGAGTTGAACACAGTAGTAAACCATTGATTCCCCTATTGTTCTCGATTTCTGTGTTCCGTTTGTGTGTTTGTCATAACGGCGACGGGGAAATAATCTGCCTCTGATCTGGGTGGCCCAGAAAAACGAGAATACGACCATCGTTTCCCTTTTGTGTTTGATAATTGATTCTGGGATTTGTATGGTGAATTCTAGTGATGAAATTTTAGCCTCTTTTGTCTCATTCTGTAAACGACCCAGGTGTTGGGTGGGTACAGGCGGGAAGGTGTGTTTTTTTTCTTTTTTTTTTCTCTTTTTTCAAGAGGGAATGCTGTTCTAGTGGTAGATTTATATAAAATACATTTTGAAAATAAAATTTAAAAAATACAAACAAAAACATTTTTAAATTTTGATTTTACATGTGCCAACCTGTTCTAAAAATGGAAAAAAAAGAAAAACGCTGTGAAAGAATGGGGGAACTGATTTTCATGTAAACACACTTTCATGACCTTTAAAAAAAGATAAAGATCGATTATAGAAACCAGAGTTTGTAGTTCATACACAAAAATAAGGTTATAAATAAAATATTGCTGTTCTTTTTTTTCTGTATCGCTTGGTGGTTATTTCCCGTGTACGGCTGTCCTGACCAGTTGTGACGATATTGGTGGGGCATGATCTACATGCACGATAAACAGCATCGAAAAAAAGCGCCCTGTTTGACATACATGAGTAGAGGACAGTAATGTCCAAACTGGTCACACGATTGTCTTATGTTTTTGCTAAGCGATTGTTTGTTTTTGTTTGTCAGACCCATTTTTTCAGCTTTTTAATAAAGTGATTAAGCAGAGGGCCGCGATGTCACAGCTGTGTGTCTGGGAGTGCTGCCTCTTGCCTTTTGCAGAATATGCGTCTATATAATCTCACGGGGTAACACTTTACTTGACGGGGCACAAATACTTATTAATCACTACTGAAGTACAAATTATGAAACATGAACAAATGTAGTTGCTACTTGAGATAAAAGATGCATCATGATTCATTAATGACGAACAAACATGAGATCAGTATTTCACTTGTGTTATTCATGCCTTGTTCCTTCAGTAGTTTTCAGAATTAACAGATATAGTAACAGATACAGTAACAGCTTGAGATAAAACTTGCGTCATGATTCATTAATGATGAATTAACATGAGATCAGTATGTAACTAAGACTAAGTTTGTGGTTGATAATACAGAATTGTATTATTGTATTATTATTTATGCCCTGTCAAGGAAAGTGTCATTACTTTATTTATCTGCTTCGTTGCCCTTTTGAGAGTCGTCTTCTCCGCATGTTGTTATTTAATCTAGATTCATTTGTTTGTTTGTTTGGCTTTTCTCATTTTAGCACTCATTATGAAGATATTCCGGCATCTGGCTGTGGCATAGCAAGTTGCTTCAGACCATTATGCTTTCAAGGTGTCTCTTTCACATCCGGTGAACGTGAGTTTGAAGGAGATGGGAGTCTTATTTATTTTACATTCTTTAGGCATCAGAAACCATAATCACGTCAGAAAATGGCATTTTTTTTTGTGGATAAAGAAATTGAGAGTGAGATAAAGAAATGCTAGCTTTTGCTTTTATTCTGGGGTTGGCTTTTGGATCTCTGGAGTAGCGTATTTGCTTCTGGGAGAAAAAAGACCTGCACGCATTTGAGGGTAAAGAAGAAGATACAAATGTTTGGACTGTGACTCTCCCTGCTTTCTGAATAGAAGAAACAAACGCTATAAAGTATTCTTTGCAGGAAGATTTAAAAGTCTAAAGTAGATTCCAAATGCATTTAAAATTAGCTAGCGTAGTCATGAGCAGAAACTGGGGGTGCAGTACAATTATTATCATTGGCAAGAGCAGCACTGCACATGCTCTGCACTGGCACTTTGCACCTTTGCAGAAGAGCAGCACTGCACATGCTCTGCACTGGCACTTTGCACCTTTGCAGAAGCGGTTTGTTGGCACCCTATAGGTAGACAAAATGACAGGTTATGTGTGCCTCAGATATGTGTTAAAACTTATGGTATCAGGATGTGGTTTTTTTTGGGGGGGGGGGGGG
>JAODKF010000022.1:18180565-18249598 GCA_026779585.1 Mormyrus proboscirostris | reverse complement strand
TTTTTTGGCCCCCCCCCCCCCCGCCATAAATATCTTCCAAAGTATGAGAAGGTGAATCATATACTGTAGGGAGAGTGTAGTTTGCTGGACGTGCAGAACAGGTCTGGCAGCAGATAGCATAGCTGTAAAAGAACAGGCAGAGGATATTCCTGTTACACTGAAAAATAACCTCAGTCAGTCCGCTAAAAAATTGATAAAATGCACAGTATTCCAGGAAAGTACGAGTGGAAATGGAGAAACAGCAGATATTGAGCTTATTGATAATGAGCTAATGGTGATAAATGCAAATGGAAGATGCTACTTCTACTCATGGTGACATTTGTGATTCTCTTCAAAACTCATACACCTTTAATCATGATACTGTATGTAGAAATTAACTGGCAGTCAGAGATGTCCTTTGGCTTTATTTTGAAGTGGTTTCTGAATATCAAGAGCTTTTTATTTCATTTTGTAATTTGTTTTTCTTTGTTTTTCATATTTCCAGCATAGGTTTTGGCAGAAATCATTGACATGATTATTTCCCTAAAGCAGTGAGGATCTTTTTAGAAGAACCAGGATGAATGTGACATTGCGAATGCTTAAGAACAACCTGACAGCAGTTTAAATAACAACAAAGCAATATCTATAGTTATACTGATTTTGTATTTTTTCATGAAAATAAAATATTTTGTTCATGCCATTCTGCTTCTGCTTTTAAAGGTCCCAGGGAACATAATACACACGCTTTTCTACAGCTAGATATAAATCAATTAATAGCTAAATATGAATTTAATGTTCTTTTGTACATTCTTGGTAAAAAAAATCAGATATAAGGCAGCAGCTGTGTTCGGGACCATCGGTGCAGATCTGGTGTGGATCTGGCTCCAGTGCTCCAGTGCTCCAGTAGGACGCACGGGGCAGAGGGGGCGGACGGGGGGGGCAGGGTAGTTGAAAGTTCCCCCTTGTGCCTGTTTTCATTACCACGGTGCTCCACTTTCCTTCCACCGCCTGAAGTCATGCAGCCCGATTGGTGGCTTTACATCGCACGAGGGATCTATACGCGCGCATCATTGGAGAGCGTGTCTACCAACTCATTACCAAGCTGACGGATGACTTGTCTTTCTCCAGGTACGCTAGCGGCAGGCCGGTGAGGGAGAGGGGGAGGGCTCAGAGGATCAAAGGATGGGGAATGGAAGAAGACAGTTATAAATCTCATTTCTTTTCACGAGCCAAACTCGGCGTGTGCTGTGCTGGGTGGGCGGGGGAGACACACCTGCTATTCACACCCACTGAGTGCAGGAGTGGGGAGCTGTAATTGGCCTGGGCACATGTGCCCTGTAGTGCTTCCTGCCATCAGAAAGTGACTCTACTCTCAGACCACTGATATAGGAAGAGCCCAGACAGACACTTTGGTAGCTGATCAGGATTAGAGACCTAAAGTACGTCAGCTGATGCTAAGTCTATACTGTCTGTTCTTTTCTCCAGATCCTTATCTTATGCATTTAAAACAGATTTCTAAAAATGATTCTTTAATTATGTGTATTGCGCGCGCACACACACACACACACACACACATAAATATACAATTTTCTTGTGGTTCTTTTTCTCCCAGTAATTCATTAATATTTCACAGAGCAAATACCAGTAAACGGTTTGCCATCAGCTAGAGGCTGGGGCCGGCTGCACTGTGAGTATGGCAGCGTAGCTGAAGGGCTCCTGCTGACGGTTCTCCCAGCTTCTACATTGAAGTCCTGCTAGAAAAGAGATTGGCTCATCTACTCAAAAAAAAAAACAATTTCTGGAAAAACATTGGCTTAGTCTTGTGTCAAACTCGTGTACGGAGCCCCACGTGTAATTTGGACCAGCCAGCGGATGAAGGTTTTAACCGAATATCTCCTCCTGGATGGTAAATAGATGGCGGGCCAGAGTATCACATTTCATCCCTTTGCCTCAGGGCTAAATTACTTGACTCACAATAAAAAGATGCTCTTTTAAGAATTAGAGTGAAACTGAATCACTGTTAATGTTTACATTTCCTATTACACACACAGTCCCTGGTGTTTTGTATTTATTTTAATTTTTTGCTGCTTTTCAGTGCCTCAGCTACAACAGAGGAAATGGGCCCTGCCGTATTTTCAGCACAACAGCTGTAATGTTTCACTGTGCACTTAACGTGACTCGTTTTTAACCAGGATAGGCAGAAACTGGGAGAAATCCGGTTTAAACAAAGAGCCTGTATTGGTTTCCAGACAAACTGCAGGAAAACGGCATTTTTATTGTCAAACGGGAATGTAATTCTGCCCGCTGCGGCGGTATCTGAGGTCTCAGCAGAGCGCGGCAAGGTGTAGCTGTGACCGAACAAAGGAAGGAGAGAAAATATCACTGCCTCTCTTTCATTCTCAGTATAAAAGGCAATGATGCATCATAATGCGACGCTCATTAAAAGCGCAGCCCGGCAGGGGCGGCTGCCGGCTCACCTGGAGAATGTGCCTGAAAGAGGCGCTTGCTGCCGTGAGCTGGTGCGCCGGCATGCAGTGGAACTCCGTCAGCCATCTGGAGGCAGGAGCACGGCACAGTCTGTTTGAATACCTGTTTCCTTTCAATCTTGTTCTTTGCCGTGCTTCAAGGAACCGTCCTGTGACAACATGTGCAACAGATGACATTCTGTGGGACTCGCGGATCTGGGACGGTGGAAGGACATCCCTTTGGTGTCCGGGAACGTCCGCAGGATAACTGGGGGTCTGACTGGCGGCAGCTGGGAACGTCGCTCTTGTCTGCATGCTGTCGAGAAATAGCCATTCGAATTAGTGCTGAAACACAGCTCAAGCAAGCGGGGAACCAAAGCTCTGTTAAACTGTTAAAATGTCCCAGAAGAATTAACTTAAAATAATATCCCCTTGTGACTGGAAGACTTTCACACTCTGTCCTTGTGAATAAAAAGCAAAATGTCAGTTCATTCGGAAGCATATGCAAGTGTGAAACCTGAATTCATCGTTCCTTTCAACATTAACATTTTCCGTCCAAAGGCCTAAGACGGTTCTGAGAAGCAAGGAATAGAGTGTGTTGAAAAGCTCAAGAGGGCACCGTGAAGCAAATCTGGTCACTCTTTTACTGCGCATTAGTATTTGCTTATTTTACCCCCAAGAAAAACAAAAAAAGATGACAAATCATGTGTCATGGATCTAGATGGAAAGCGACTTCGAGATCTGTTCTCTGTATTGAGCACAATGACGTTCAGCCCCCAGAGATTTTTCACTTGCGTCTGACGTTTGGCTCCCGGTCAGCGACGTGCCTCGGATGGGGGCCCCTTAAAGGAACGTCCGGGCCCCTGAGGCGAGGCGGAGGAGGGGAGGCCATGTGCGGCAGATCCGGCACCTTGGTAAGCAGAAACACCTGCTTCGCCCCCCCTCCCCGTCCCGTCCAGAACCCCGCCGCGCGCACCTGCACATCCTGGCAGCGCCACACTCCGGTTTCAGCGTCAGCGAGACGCTCAAGCACGATCTGCTGCGTGTAAAATACAGCCAAGCATAAGCTGTAATTAGATGCACCGTTATTTCCCCAAATGTGCACCAGTCTGTGAAAAAAGACATCATGGTGGAAGAATGGAGCGGTCCATTCCCTAGGGCTGGGGGGGGTCTATGGAATGGTGTCGCTTCCTTACGCTGAGTGGACCGGCGCTGACTCCATGGACGCGCTTCTGGCGTGGCAGTCCAACAATGTAGGACACCTGTTGTCTGCTATAATGAAGTCAATCCACCAGGGTGATGTGCACTGTGTAAAAATGAATTCAATTTGATGCTCATCTGCACCGCCTTAAAAGACCTGGGGACTATTAAATTCCATCCATTAGGCCTGGGGAAAGTTCATGGGCCCAAATCAATTTGGACATGTAAATTGGTGTCCAGCTGGGCTGCTATTTGCATTTCCTACCTTTCCACACATGTGTTTTTGGTTCTCTCTATCAGTATCCTGCAAGGTCAAAGGGTTTGGGATTCGCGTGGAAGCAAACGGACCCACCTGTCATATTTGTGTGTTTGGGATCAGACGCTGTGAAAATGTTGTTTTTTTTTTGTAAATGACAGAGGTTTGTCCGATTCAGCATCGGAGTAGGAACTCTAGGGTCCAGCAGCAGGCCCTGAGAGGACTTCAGCAGGCAAACTTCTGAGCACGAGTCGTTTCTATCACCAGGGCGCTGTGCTGAAGCCCCCGTCAGCTGTTGGCTCACACAGCTGTTACTCTGTGGCACTTTGCTGGCCAGACACAGAAGACTAATTACCAAGGCGACATGCCAGGGAGCTGCTTAGGAACTTAAAGCCTGCTGAGTGTGTCATCTGACAGCGTGGACCGTGCAGGGAGCGGCAATGCCAGGCGTCATCACAGTGCGCATTGAACAGGGATGTTACCAGGCATGTTACATATCATCGCGGACGTTGTCACGCATGCTACAGAGCCACACATGCTATCTCTTGGTATCCTACACACAATCACACAATCACACACAATCACAGCTAATTTCGTTGTCCAGGCAACTGTACAATGACAATAAAAAAGTCTGGAAAGTCTTGATATTATCCTACATGTTATCACACACTCTGTCATACATGGTACTGTGTCCCATATGCTATCGTGTGCTATTTTAAATACCATCACACATAAAATGACATACATAATCACATGTGTTACGCTATATATTATCACAGACTCTATCATAAGATATCACGTGATACAGTACTATGAATGACAGAGGAGGAGGTAAGGAGCCCCCCCCCCCCACGATGGACAGGGATGAGTGCAGCCGTGGGGTGGCTGATACCACCAACCCCCACATTTTCTCCGAACATTGGAGAGTCTCATGCTTGCAGGGCTGGATGAAGGTTAACATCATACCCAGGATGAAGCAATTGCAGGTTAAGGGCCTCGCTAAAGGGCCCAACAGAGTATAATCATTCCTGGCATTCATGGGATTCAACCCAACAACCTTCTGATGGTCAGCACAGATCCCTAGCCTCCGCTCCACTCATGGCTGAGTTTGTGATTTTATGTGTAATTATGTATGTTAAAGTGTGTGTGTGATACCTTGTAAAATACCATGTGATTGCATGTGGGATACAGTACCATGTGTGATAGAATCTGGCACTAGATTATCTGCTGGGACAACTGATGTCTTATTTTCTGTGCCTGAAAAATGTCCCTTTTGGGTGCAGTTGTTATAATTTTCATTGGTTAATTTGTAGTGCAGGACACAGTATGACAGGTAGAACCATTAACAGGAATGGAACTTACAAATTATAATACACACTGTCACACACATTCACACTTATTATCCTACATACATGTTGTACATATTATGACATATTGTCTTGCTGTCACATCATACATGCTGTCACATGCTATAAGACATACTATCCTGCATGTTATGAAGCATGTGATCATGTGTGTCATCACACGTCTGCACTCATGCCCAATCGGGACTGTGGCAGCAGTCCAGTGAAAGCCAAGAGGAAATAAAACCGTTCTTCAGTTCTGTTATGGAGAAGGACAACGGTTGATCATCTGAGCCACTGAAAGAATACAAAGCTGTGCCCCCCCCGCAGCACACACACACACACACACACACACACACAAACGCACGCACACACACAGAAAAACAAGAAAATAACAAACAAGGATCACAGGGAAAATAAGAAGTGGACTAATGGAATGAAGGAAGCCTTAAGCCTATAAGTGTGATCTTGTGGATGTGGAGGTGTTACCTTGTGGATGTGGAGGTGTTACCTTGTGGATGTGGAGGTGTTACCTTGTGGATGTGACCAAGGTAGACATCGGGAGTAATTGTGCTTAATGTCCTGCTTGAGGGATTTAAAAGTCTAAATTAAAATTTTATTAAGGAACATATACTGTATATCATGGGCACTAATTAGAGAACATCAGGGAAGTTTTTAATGTCTTTTGTTAAAAAGCGGAATATATATATATATATATAACACTTCGAAGTCTAGCTTCGTGTGTTATTGGCTGGTCATAAATGCATATCGCAGAAGTACTATCAAAAATTAATGGAATCAGAAATTCATGATATAAGAAGCAGAACCTACAACGTGTGAGAAGCCATGGAAAAAGGCTGGAGGAATTATAGTTCTTGGCAATGGTTTGCAAATGGCTTCCATCACAGTTTCTCAAGCTTTAATTCTATAAAATGCTTCATGGGTTACGGTGAGGACACAGCACTTTATCAAAAAGCATTCCCACACGAATTCATGAAGACACGGACCCAGTGTGTAAAAAAAAAAAAAAAGGGGAACTATAAAAAATGATGTTGCGGACGTGTGTGAAGCACAATTCCGCGGAAGGGACCTCAACCCCAACGTGTTCAGAGGCGAAAGCCCCTCGCCCGCTGGAGCGAGATCTCGGCTCTCATTTTGGCGGCTTTGCAGCCCCACTCTTGACGTGGTGTCTGTTTTGGAGACATACTGACTGGCTGACAGGTCAGGGCAATATCCCCATTGCGATCCCAAGGGTTCCCCTCAAGTAAAGGCGTAACTGGTTTTGCCCTGACTCCCCCGTTCTGGTGATGAGAACACTCTTGGTTTTCCCCATAACACCCCCCCACACACACACACATGTCCCTATCGTCACAGGCCGAGATACCGTTTTCTCCGTTGCCCTAGCAACCCTGCTTCTGGTGGTGCCCAGTGCTTCCCTCTCCATCATGGCCTGGTCTGGGCAAGCTTCCTGAGACACAAGGACACAAGGAGTGCACAAGGACATTTTGAGGTACACCTTCTGGGGGGGGGGGGGGGAGTGGCCAGAGCAAGGCTTATTTCATCAAAAGCCAGAGAAGCCTAAATACTTCCTTGGGTATGTAGATGGATGTATGTGCTGATAATGGTTTTATAGATTTTTGTAGGTCCTGCATGCTCCCTGATGAAGTATATAACACAAATACGCTGCTCAACATCTTTAAAAATTCATGGTGCAGAGTCTATTGCCCTTAAATCAATTACCTTCCAGATCTGACATCCCGCAGAGGGAAGGCGCTGATGGACTTGCTATCCTCAATAAGCCTTTAGTCATTGTTTTTCCTGTGGAGCCCATGCGTGTAATTCATTAATGCAGCAGGCGAGAAGCATTTGCTCACTGTGTTCCCCTGTCATTCACGTCCCTAAATTCATATGTCAGTGATTTGTATCATAATTACATCACAGAATCAATCACCCCCTCCGTGCCACTCACTGGGCTCATTAATCCTCTTTGTCGTTTATGTTTATCAATTAATCAATCAAACAATTAATGACAATGTGTTTTTTCACCCTCCCTCTAGACTAAATTACAAATTGACACAAGGCGGCGGCCACACTTTTAATCTGTTTGTTTGCAGGATTTGTGCAGGTTTCCGTCCTACCAATTTTGAGGTGAGGAACGAAAAAAAAAGGAGAGAGAAAATAGTTCTCTCTGGTGTTCACCAAGCAGAGGGTAATTAGCTCATTCCAGATTGGATGTAAGATTAATTAGTTCCATCGGATCATGTAGAACAGCAAGAAGTAATTTATCCTTCCGATTTGTCCCAGTCACAGTTTGACACGTGGAGAAATTCCAAGACTATCAACCAAAAAATAATTAGGGTACAGTAAATACAAGAAAATGAGAACTTATTTATCCATTAAATTGTATGGAGGAGATATGGTTCATTCACTCATCCATAGGTTACTTGCCATAAATAAAAATGCATTATAACACGTAACGTCATAACTGACCACACAGCAGGACACTGACGACTGTAGACAGTTCTTTGACTCGGGCATCTCGCCCCAGATTGTACCGATTGCTGCCAGGTTGGGTGCCAGTCCATGTAAAAGAGACACATGCCTGTGCTTCCGAGAGTGAGGCCGACCCTATACTTGACCTCATTAAAAAGCACATTTGAGCATCAAACTCTTGGCACCATATCGGAATTTGATAATGACTGTAGGGACTGTGCCGCATCTAATCAGGTAGACAGAGAGAGAGAAGATGCTTAGGCAGGGAAAGCAATTAATGAACATCCACAAAACACTGCAAACGAATAAGAGGTGAATTATATGAGATGGAAAATAAATATATGTCTATGTGCACAAGTGCATTGGGAGGACAAAATAACAGACAAAATAACATAGAAAAAAGAGCTATTCGAAGAATAAGGGCCTTTAGAACGGCTTCGCTCATGGGAGTTTTACTTACACAGAAATGTTTTGAGGACAGAACGAGAAATGACAGAAAGATAACCAATCAGATCTTGGTCAGATGTCAGACCAAGCAATCATATATCTTGGTCCCACCTCCTCTAGTTGATTGCGCTTGCTTCCTCTACAATCTGATTGGTTATCTGTCTGAACCAATCATTATTGGTTCTGCCGTCAGAACATTTCTGTGTAAGTAAAACTCTTACGAACAACGGCTTCAGTCCTTCTTTGCTGGACTGTGTGTAGTTGGGATATTTGACCATTATTCAAGATGAAAAGCCTCCATTTCTCTGAGGGATGAAGGAGGTGGAAATCTGCTTTACACTCTGTGGTGCAGAACTTCCCATTAAGGTGTTTGACATCATTTTGATGTTCATGAAATACTTCTATACAAATTTAAAAAATCATTGTGGAACCTGGGAACATCATAAGAGAACAGTGTTTACACCTCAGGATATAAAATGCGTATTACCTGGCCCTTATCTGACGAAGTAGACCGCCAGATATCTTGACTATCGCGAGATAGCTACCTCAAAACTGCTACCTGAGATAGCTAGTCAGGACAACTAGCACAAGACATTAACTGCAAGACTACCACGAGCTGACTACCCCAACATGGTTTCCATGAGATGACAACCCAAGATGATGACCGTGCAAATTTTCAGTGTCAGTATGCATGTGATACATTGTAGAATTACTCACTGCAGTATGTGATAGGTCAGTTTATTTCCAATATGAACCTAAGATGCCGGTGAATAATTTTGTCCTTTGTTACGACTAATTGTGTTATATAGGTTTCTTGGGTTGTATCCAGAGGTATGGTGGTCTTGTAGCTAGCAATTGAAGGCACCATCCAGTCTGAATGCCCATGTAAATATATGCAAACTAATACATATTTTGTTTAGCCCTTTCATCTGTAGCAGGATAAGTCATACTAATGTATGTTTGGATGTTTTATTTGTTTTCTGTCGTAGCTTATTTCTAAGCTGTAATTAAGCATTGTAAATTTTGTTTAGGAAATTACAAGGACACTGTTACGAATCCCACCTTCTATTTTTATTTGAAAGTTGCTGTTGTGTAGTTATTTAGTCCTTATAACTAGGCTTACTTTTAATCATTTTCCTGTCCAGAGATCACAGTTGCAATAAAGAACCCAATGGTTATCGATGGCTCTGCTATTGACTTTCAAATGCTTCAAGTACTCGAATGGTAAATATGACAGCTTTTACAGTATACATAATAGGGCTGAATCAGTAGCCGTGTTTGCAATAGTGATTTAGTTACCTCAAAGTTAAAACTCTTCCCTAGATTTGCATGCACTCAGCTGTTATACATGTACATACATGTTTGCGGCCTTGTCTGTGGACCCATCAGACATGCCATTCACCTCATTCGCCTTTCAGCACCATGGACAGCTGCCCAGTGCTTAGTATGCCAAGGTGATAGCACGCAGGGACAGGCTCACACCCCTAGCAGGGCAGCTGCGAGGTCATGGGTGGGGGGGGGGCAGCTGAGGAAGCACCTGCCCCCCCCCCCCCCACCACAAAACTGCAATGCTAACTAATAGCATTTCTCACAGAGTCTAAAATCTCAAATACACTGTGACATCGGCAACAGCGCCCCCTACCTGCTGGGGATCACCAAAGCCCTGTACAATGTCAAGCCATATACATTTCAGTACCAGAATAAGGGTAACAACAATGTCACATACTTTTGTTTAGATGAATTAACTGCTTATTTAAAGCAACATTAAATTCTGGAGGCTAAGAGGAGTTAATGCTTTTAAAGCACTTCAGAAAATACATGGGTCTTTTGTTCATCAGCAGATTATTTTCTACGATATACTACCTTTCCATCCGTCCTTTCATTCTCTGTAACCAGCAGGGCAACAAGCGGAAGCACATGATGACACACAAGTATATATGCAGAAATTGTACTACAAGCAGAATCAACAGACATTCACCCCCATCTTGCATTTGAATCCCATGGAGAAGGTGTTGCTGATCACATTAAATAGCAGGTCCCATCCAATTCCTTTATAATGCTCAGCAATCCATTTTGAAATGCATAAAACTGCCTGATTGAATGTATAGAACAGGATATTTGAAAAGTACCATTTATTGTAAATACACTGTACAGTTTATCTTATATATGTTCCAAAACCCCTTTCTGCAGTTTCGCCTAAAGGACCACGCCCTGCCTCACCTTAATATTAGACACACAACCTGCATATCCAGTGATTAGACTAGTGTCTCCCAATCCAGTCCTCAGGGACCCAGGGTCGGTCCACGTTTTTGCTCCCTCCCAGCTCCCAGTGGACTGTCTAGCAGGGAGCCCAGAGGGAGCAAAAACATGGACCGACTGTGGGCCCTCGAGGACTGGATTGGGAGACACTCTGTGAACTCTTTGAAGTTGCACCTTTGTGAGTCTCCCCATTGCCGAGCTGTTCAATTGCTGTGCTTTTGGACCCCGTATGCTGAACGTGATTTGGACCTGGTATATGTATTGCCTTGGATTGACTCCTGGGCTTGGCTTGTGCTTTGATGATGATTCTGGGATTATGTTTTACTGCTGGTCGTGAATCATTGTGAATCATTAAACCTGCTTGCTCTGCACTTGACTCTTTAAATATAGATGTATACTACAATAAATATAAGAAAAGTAAAAAGTGTATTTTTACAACAAAACTAAATTACTTCCTGAAGTACTTTGCAATGAAATGTGGCAATTATCTTTTTTAAAAGAAAAATTTCGAAAGCTTCTAACATTAAATTGAGCACACTGCTGATTTATTATGCATGTAAATTGAATTCTTTGGATTAAGTGTATTGTCAGCTTTTGATTTGTGGATTTGCCAGATTTCTTGTTGTTAACTGATACCACTGGGTCTCGTCTACTTTGGATGTGTGTGCATGAATCTGCAAATACTTGGTAGGCATTCTTCAGCCAAAATCCTCTGACCTGTCTGTCAGAGACATGTGGCATGTTCAATTCTTCCACACTTCCACATTCCAAATGTCGCAAACAATCATCGCTTTACTTCACCCAGTTCAAATGACCATTCTAAGAGGGCAAGGCACTTTAAAGCTGTGAGTCGCACAGAAGAAATTGCAGAATTTCACCCTGTCGTTCACGTGTGTGTGATATGGCACCCTCCCGCAAAAGATGATTTAACTTGCCGTCTGAACCTTGCGGATACACACTCTTCCAGAAGCATGAGACAGTGCAGCAAATTTGCCGTTCGGCAGACAACGTGTTGCGATCTTTTCAATATGCTACGACATGTTTTGAATGTTACTCAAAAAAAAAGCACCCCTGTCTGTCTGGGAGGTTGTTTGTCCTCTGTATCAACATCAGCCGGCAGACTATCTTGGATTGATGAAGGTTGCAGGAGATATTCTGATAAAGACGAGCATGTAAAAAAAACAGATTGTCATGCATCACCAATAGCTATGAATGGTGCTGGATTCTGAGCTTTCCGTCTCTATGGAATGGATTGTAAGACGCACTGATTAGAGGAGGGCAGTTGAAATAACTGCATCTAATTAAGCGTGCCATGACTGCATATCGTCTTAATAATTATACTCCCTTGGCTAATTAATTCTTTGAGAGACCTTAAGAAAGAGGTTTTTGGCTCACACATATCAAAACTTCTTATGTTAGCACACTAAAATCTGGTGGTTTTCACTATTATTTTTGCAGCCTGTTCACACACTGCCCTCACTGTTCCTCTGTGTTGTGTAATTCAAAATCTGCTATCTGGAATACACAATGTTTTTTGTTTTTATTTCAGTTTCATCTGGCATCAGTTGTATGTAAAGGGTAACTGGCACCTGTAAACAACGCGTGGGTACACAACACAAGTTTAACAATGGGAAGCCAGCCAAGTTAGCTGCATCAATCCAATTAATCTGTCCACAAAAAAACAAGAATAAATAAAAAGAAAATCTAGTTTGACCCTTTGGGGCAAAAGCTACCTTTGTCTCCACCAGAAAAATAAAGAGAATACAGAAATAAATTGTTGAGCTCAGGTGGGCAGCTTTAGAGCATGTCCTGCCTGCTCGTACACACCAGGAGTGGCTCATGTGACCGCTAGCTCATGTGACAGTTAGCTCATCTGAACGTTAGCTCATTTGACCGCTAGCTCATGTGACCGATAGCTCATGTGACCGTTAGCTCATGTGACCATTAGTTCATGTGACTGTGAGCTCATATGACTGTGAGCTCATGTAACTGTTAGCTCATGTGACTGTCAGCTCATGTGACAACTAGCTCACGTAACCACATGCTCATTTGACCACTAGCGCATGTGACCGCTAGCTTAGCATTACCCCCTTTTCATAAGTCTACCTTTCAGCCTGATATAGTCCCTACAGTGCCCATCCTACCAACCCTGCATATGGACTATCTGCTTAGGTAGTACTTCTGCAGCAATAGAGGCCTCTCTGAAATACCCCTCGAAAAGTTACCTGATGGCAGCACAGCTGGACGTCTCTGCAGTTCACGGCGGGCATAAACATTCAATACCCCGGTCAAACGGACCAAGCAAGGTACAAACAGGTGCTGTTGGATCTTCTATGGCAAATGATTAGTCAGATGCTTCAAAGAGGTAACTCCTCCCAGAGGAAAAAAAAGCCATACATTTGCAAATTCATTAAACAAATTCCATTCAAAAGACTCATATTATACATTTTTTTTCAATAATAACTTATTTAAAAGTGCACTGCAGTCTTGGGGGTCACCTGCCAGTCAGGGAAAGGTCTTATAGTTGACTTTCAAATTTGGCTGACACGCTGTGAGGTGCTGGGGCTGAGACGAGGATAAATGCCAGTTTGCTTGCACTCACAAAAATTAGAATGAAACTTTTATTCCGGTTTTATTAAAGTAGAATAATGTGGCTGCTGTTAGTGTGTTCGCTGTGGGTCTGGAATCAAAGGAGGAGACTGAAACCGACGGGGCAGCTAAAGATGGGGGGCCATAGGGATCCTAGAACAGAGACATGGAATGCAAGTTGGGGGGGGGATTTAAGCAGTTTTTCAAGAAATGCTTCACTTTTTTGCTTTTTTTTGCCTTTGAAAGCACACTTTTGATTATAGACTTTGTTATATTGCTTTGGATTGTGAGTGTGCCCTTTAAACTAGCTGAGAGCTGAGTTTCTATGGGATGAGGGGGCTTTTAAGGGTTTTTGAGGGGGTGGAGAATATGATGACTCTGGAGAGCTCCCAGGACTTATGGCATCCGAGTGGATAAGAAGAGTCGCTAAGTAAGTAAATATATGATGTGAAAGACATCTTTATTTACCTGTTAGCTGCACTATGTCATATTTACTTTATACATTCTACGATGACACATCATTTAATGCGTGGCCATATCAACAGAGTTTGCATTCACCTGGCACCAAGGAAGAAGCGGAAGTGACCTCAGGCAGTCGCACTTTTATGACATCGCGCTGAGTAAATCATACATGCATTACAGCGATGAAAACAGTACATGCCTTATGTAGCATTCGGTCAAAAGCAAAAACGTACTGTAAAGGAAAAGACCTTATGTCACGTCCTGCCCGCCCTGACCACCTGACCCTCCTGTCTGCTCCCTCACGTGGTCCTGATGGACTTCTTGTCTCTTGATAGTCCATGTAAGTACCTGTTTGCCTCATTGTCGCTAGTTTGGTCATTAACGTCGTCAGCCCGTGTCCCTCCTATTGGGAATCTTCCCTGGTATATCCTTTTTCTTTCCAGTCATTCTTTGTTTCATTTTATTTCAATAGAGCCCCTTTTTGGTTCATCAAAAGCGCAGAGTCCTTCGTCCCTCGTACTGTGATAGCTTACAGCGCAAGTACGAGCTATAATAAGAGTGCAAACATTAATCCTGAGCTGCTGTCCTTGTCCGACAACAGATATGTGTCATTTATTCTTTTCCACAAGCAAATATATCTGTAATTTGCATAATATCGTATCATAAAAATCAGCAGGCATTCAAAAAGGCAAACATACAGAACAAAAACACATCAAAGTAATTTAAAAAAACACATCATCACATCAGTCTATAGATCTGTGGGTTCATTAGTTGTTATGGTAATAGCTTAAACAATTATCTTTGCAGGCTTGAAATAAAACATAGGCACTAGCTTCAGTAATGACAGGAGGAAGTAAATAGTACGAATTGGCATCCAAGTGAATGAAACACAATGCCTCAAACACATTTGCTTAGTTATACTCATTTGTATAGTTTTTGATCAAATCAAACATCTGCCTTTCAATTTGGCTTCTAGCGTGGCAGATTTTCCTACTTTCGGCTTTCCAAAAATAAATAATCCAGTCGAGCATTCAGAAATCACCATTTCACCCTTAGCTTTTAGCCTTAATTGGTGCTACATTTTGTGTTATTCCTCCCTAAGTGCCATGGGTCGGTGTGCATGCTAATTGCACTAATGTGCACCAGTCTATCTTGGATTCTGCATTGCATGTTTTTTATTTACTCTAATACTGTCAATCAGCCCCAGCACAGGTCTGATTTTCTAGCTGTTGCTGTTTTAGCAGAACTGCTTGGAGAACAAAAGGTCAATCAAATCAGACACTAGGGACATGCATGCCATGCCATGACAAAGGCCATGTTACTGCAAATGAGGACCACAGATATGTCCGTGCTCATGGATTGTGTTCACCCGCAGATTAGGATGCGCGCCTCACATATTGGGCATGTCAATAAAATGCCAATACCTCCCAGAATCTTCCCCTGGATTTCACAAAGTCCACAGCAGTGCTATTATATTTACCCTTCTAAGGGATTTACTCACCACTGGGGTGCACACCAGCTGGTGAGGTAAACCTAAACCTAATCCTAAACCCAACCCTCACATGTCCGCTACTGCATATTCATGTTTTGATTCATTTCTTTAATTTCTTGGCATTTCAACAGCCAGGAAGATGGATATCCCCCTGCTGTCATTGCTACTGTACCATATTGTTACGACATCAGGCTCTTAGGGTCAATTAATATTTCATTAGCTGTTCTTTTATTTTTTTCCTTTTATTTTATGGCCTTGTCAATCTCACAGTCTCACACAATGTCCATCTCTTATATCCAGCAGAGATTAACTCAAAAAAAAATAACAATGGGAATATAAACATGTGATTACATACGAAACAGAGCAGAACCACTACATATAAGGCACACACACCCACTGCACAAACATATTATTTTCTCATACCATGTGCCACTTGTATAGTGGTTATGTAAATGCCAATGGAGACAGCTTAATCGGGAATGAACAATGCCCCAGTGTTTTCAGGTTTACTTTATTGCAATGAATAAATTGGGTAAATAACTACCAGTGCCTCCCCCAATAGCCGGCCCCCATATTGTGCCCCCAACTTACCTAAACACTGGCTGACAAAACCCGCATCCAAGATCTTCAGAGAGTTCTTGCAGGGGTAGAGGCAGAGAGCCTGGAGGGGGGTGGGTGAACAAGTAGGCGGGGGAGCTACTGGTGGGGGGCACTGTGTGTCACCGACAGCTCCCACATTCCCACCCCCCCACCCCCCCCCAGATCTCCGGCAAACCAGGCCGTCTGGATGCCTGTTATCAGTTGCTGTCCATTTAACAAACACATTTATCTCTGTTATCTAGCACTGCTCTTTTTGTGCATATCCTGCCCCTTTTTAAGCTGAAACCTGTCCTGACCAAAACCACTTGTCATCCTACTTGGTCCCACTGGGATGTCAGAACCCTCCCAGGCTATTTGCAGGAAGAGGAAAATGATGGAAGATTTAAAGGATCTAAAGGGATATTCCCTTTGGTAAAATCCTCTCTTCTCCCTTTCCTTAGGATGAAACTCTTTTCAGCTGTTTCCAAGGCTGTTCGTAGCGGGGGGCTCTCTTTGCTGGGAGCAACGCCGGAGAGGTAAGCCGTACCGGACAGGAGCCGGCTCTGCTCTGGACCAGGACACTGCTGTTAGATTAAGGCTGCACCCCAAAGGGTGAGGCTGGGCTTGCTATCTTCACAGGAAAAAAAATTGTCAGGAAGGCTTATCGGCCCTGCTTCAGCACAGAGAGGTGGCAGAGTCGCAGGAGGTGAGCAAAATGCGGAGGGATAACGGACAGGCAGCTGTAAAGCCACCTCTGGCATCTCCACTCAGCTTTGGCTCCTCATCCTGTGGAGACAGATCCTGTGAACCGGAGCACCTAAAGAGGGCCCTCTCAACATGTAAGGAGGAACCAGAATAGATGCACCTGGCTGGTGGATACTCTCCTCTGAATGGCCCTCGTCTGACAAAAGAGGCAAATTCAGCAAACAGATCGTCTCTTATTGTGTTTTAAAACAACATTTCTTCCTCTCAAAGACTTCCATTACTGTTTTGTCTTATAGTGCTTCAAGGGCAAATCCAATGATGAGCGTGCTTATGAGAGAGAACGTTTTTGGCTCCTATAAACAGTAAAAAGACTGAGTATGAAACTGCTGATGTACAAAATTGTGAACAAAAGTTTTATTCTTTTGTCTGCCACCTATTTATGCAGTATGTGTTTATGCCCAACTGATTAATACACATTTTATATATGTAAACACACACAGACATATTTTAAAAATACACACAGAAGGAGTGTGCCTGTAAGCGTCGCTTTTTCTTAGTTTGCTTTGGTTTTTTAACCTTTTCTTAATGAGATGCACTGTGGTACATTTGCTGAATTAAGTATAATTTCGTGTTTTGAAAGATTTTATTCCCTTATGCTTAATCCTCCTCTCACCCCCGAATATTCTAGAGCAAACCGCTGGAGGACCTACAATACGTGTCCCTTCCGTGAAACACGGGTCTGCTTCCCATTGAAAGCACTTCCTTTGATGTGTGTGGCCCCCCATGACCTCACCCAGCAGCCTGTCAATCAAGCCAGAATTCCATCGTAAAGGAAATTACATTTAATTAAATTTAATTTGAAGTAATGTTATTAAGCACCCCCGTCAAAAATAATGCAAAAAAAAAAAATTAAGCCCGTATTTAGTCGACACAATGAATTCATAAGGATAAGTGGAAAAACAACCAAAGGGTGAAAAAACTGTAATGATTTTTGTGCTGTCAGATTGCTGGGCATAATGCAGCTTACGCAAATCCGAAGGTGAAATAAATATATAAGGAATATCCAGGCAAACAGCATCTGGCTTCATCAGCTGTAACAGCTGGCTTCAAAGGCAAACAGCTGTCTCTAAAAAGTAGGCGTGGCCTGAAATGATCTCTGTCTGTAGGCCCCTTCTCCAAATGCATGGAGAATGCTTGCATGAGTGGCTCCATCTCCAGTTGCTCCTTTTTTCGTGCATTGGATGTTTTATTCCTGGGTTTCTTGTTGATCTGAGTCCCACTGAAAACGTCCTCAAGCCATTCATAATGCCTATTGCAGCCCGGAACCCCACAGTCCCCCCCCCTCCCCAGAAGATGGCCTCTTCCTGCATTAAGCCTGGTTCCCAGTAGATAAGCAGCGCTACTGTAAAGCCATAACCTTTCTGAGGGCTGCCTCTGAGGATCCCGGATGTCCGCACGCCTTCCATTCCCCTCTCCATGATGTGTTTCCCGAGCCCCAGCTCAGATGAATGGCCTCTGAATTGCCAAGCTGTTTTGCCGCTCTCGATCTCTTTTTTCTGCTCTCTTTTTGTATACACACATTTTCCACTTTCCCCAGTACCGCGCTGTTTGTGTAAATTATGGCGAAAATGGAACTACTGCCCCCTCACTCCCNNNNAGATAAAATAACTTATACGGGATCACGGTCGATCTGGTGCAGCCTGAGTCATTTTCGTGCTTCGTTTCTGCAGAAAACGCTCGTTTAGTCAGACCACAGTATGTAATAAAAAAAAGAAAAATCATAATGAATGCATGCAGGATACAGGCGTTTCTCCATAATGCACACATTTAAAAAAATGTTTGCATCCAGAACCATGCGACTGCGATGAGCACGGGTCCACAGTAGCTCACGGGTCCACAGTAGCGCACAGGTCCACAGTAGCTCACGGGTCCACAGTAGCGCACACGTCGCATCCTGGCTGATCACGCCATGACTGGTCATTCGTTCTGACGCACGGCTGGCAACACCGGCATCCTGCGACAGAGGGGTGAGTTGGACAAAGCGAGTGCATTTGGCAGTGGAGCAGTTCAAGGCCGGAGATGGCACATGAGCCATTCTGTGTAGACGGCAATGGGGTCTCCCCCAGGGAGGGCTGGAGACGATGTCACCTGGCATGATGCTGCTTGAGATGGAAGAGCGGGCCGAGGGGCAGGTGGGGCCCTCACCTTGGCTGTACCCATCCTTGGGATCGTCTATTCAGCCGCACCGAATGAAAGAGCACTTCAAAGACCTCTCACAACCATGCAACACCACACGGAAAAAACATACAAAACTACCAAGGCATTTTATGGCTACTCAGCTGGTAAGCCATTTTATCTACACGTGGACACCTACTGTAAGCCAACATTAAATTACTTCCATGGATAATGCAAACCAAATACAAGGAAAGGCACACTGCTGCATCCGTCTGCAGACGGTGAGGACAATCAAGGCGTAGAAACCCAGAGTTACCAGGATTATCTTTCGCTGCCTGATTTAACCCGATGGGAACAAACTGCATCACCAGCAAAGGATAATCCAAGCCATCTTCTGCCTGGAAGACACATTTTCCCCTCATCTTGAGATATCTTCTGCTATGATCCAGGTGAAACAGTTCAGGTCCCTTTATCATTAGTGCATTACTTAATTATGGAAAATACACACGTTCACCTTAAACAGCAGTGTAATAGATTCCTAGGAGACACAGTTGTCATTTGATAATATTAGTGTTGACTGGTTAGTAACACAGCAGGTGGGAACAATGGCAGCTTGACTCGTGGCTGTTTAGGTCTGGTTGAACTGTAGTGACAGCTGACTTGGAGAGTGAGCAGTGCATGATACGTCATTGAAATGCCGCCTGCGGGGCACAGAGCCTGATGCTCATCAAATCCCAACTCCGGTTCATGGTCTGTACTTGACAGTAGATTCCACCTGTATCTGCTTTTTACCCACAAGTTTACACTCCCCAAGAGCACAAATGCCTGCATGTTAGCAAACAGTTCTACATTGTATTTTTCTCCTGCCACTAAAAGCCTGCTCAGACTGAACACAATTCCCAATAACCTGAATTATGAAACTTTGACGTAATGCACTATGGGAAAACGCTATCAAACGCAAGTATGAAAATAATCGTCTTCTACTGTATGAACAACCAGTGAGCAACCAGGGCACAAGGCAGGGGACACCCTGGTTGGGATTCCAGTTCAGCACAGGCTCTCTATGGGTAGTATTTAGTGCATGAGAGAGAGTAAAAGGGACAGAGATTGTCACAGTCTTGGCGCCATGACTCCTGTATAATTTCCCAGCTAAAATGATTTCATTTCAGACCCCATCTCCGTCGTCGTCAGTTCCCAGATCGGACACCTGGCAGGCTTGTCCCCCCTCTCTTGATTAAAACCTGTTATTTATTTGTACGAGCGCCTTCCTGAAACCAACATGAAATTATCGGGTTAGCATCCATTCGAATAATTACAGTGCTTCATTCCTCTTCATTGGGGCGCGATGAAATTAGTCCCACAATAAATCTGATTAGAAAACAGGCAGAGATGATCTGAGATGAAGTCCATATTTACACTGTGTTCACTGCGACGGAGACTGCCGTTTGCTCAGGATTTGTACCGTTTGGGGGAGTCACAGAAGGACAAAAATAAAGGATTTGCAGCAAACTCCTACACCTGTGTTTCACCGGCAGTCTGTCAAGAGAGGTGGAATTGTTTACGCTGCATTTTTAATGCACTGCACGCTGCGGATGGCTGTCATGCTCTTGTGATGATGCCGTCCTCCACTTCCAGCCCCTGAAATGACGCAGCGAGGAGTCGCACCTTGACTCATGCAGGAGACTCCACTGCCAGTGTGTCTTCATGCAATTAATTTTCCAGAAGCGAATGTCATCTCAGTACATATGGCTAAATGTCAGAGAAGAAATGCACCCCGATGGCGGATGTCGTGGGCCCACTCACAATCTTGTCAGCCTTTTTATGAGTGCAACGTGGGTACAGGGTCCAAATTCCATCCTTGGCGATGTGAGGTCACCTATTAAGACACCTGCCAATGACCTAGTATCTAAAATCCTAGCAGAGAGCAGAGAATGAGGAGGGCACATGCTGATAGACACCCCAACAGGAGCTCTGGTCCATGCCAAAAGGCCAGTGGCCATTTTGTGACGGCAAAAGTTTTATGGGTGTCCAGCTGACTGCCTGGACAAAGCATCCTAGGATTGGGCAGAGAAAGTTCTATTTTTATTTCAGTTTAATCAAAAAAAGCAACTTAAAGTTAAATATAGAAATTCATGCCAAACCTCCCAAACATTTGACCCAGCATTTCTGACCAGTTATATAATAAGTGTAATCGTGTTTCATCTTTCAGTGACTACAAATAAAGTATAAAGGCAGCAAAAGGGAGTGTGAGTTTTATTTCACTGCTACAAAACTCCAGGTCAGAATTAGTAGATGAGACAATGAAGGCTGACCTTCATGACGGTGCAGCATACATCGTTACTGAGCACCCAGAGGTCATTCAAGAAGCAGACTGCCTGTTAAAGGGGCGATCGTGTCACAGTTGAGTCCTCATTAATGGTAATTATTGATGGCCAACAAGTGAATTATAACAAGCAGGTATCACCACAGGGACAGACAGACAGGGATGAAAGGCCTCAGTGGAGATGCCCTCCAGAGCAGTTACTCAGGGGAGATCTGGCACCTGCAGATGGCCTGTTTGCTCACAGATTGTGGTTTATGTCCCCAATGTGTGCACACGTGTGCATGTGTGTCTGTATTTGGGGGGCAGTGCATAGTATAGTTGCTTCCACTGTCTGCTGTGAGGAATCGCTCTCAGACCGTTGACACGGAAAATCTGATCATGGGAGGGATAGAGTTAAAACCCAGACTCTCCTCATCAAATAGATAGATTTTTAAAAAGTGACCTCAGTACGACTGGCGTTTTCTGCTCGGCAGAGCAGCGACCTCAAAGTTCTGTGCTGTAATGGGAGTCCTCCGCCGTTCCAGTCCAAGGTTGCGGCTTATCCTCCAGATTCAAGGCTATAATTGGATCACGCAGACAACATTTAAGTCGCTTGATTTGGAAAACGGAAAAAACACAAACTGCTGATTGTAAAGGGTTTGATTTTTATCCAGCTTAGTGGAAGGCACGGGATTAAAACCCACAGACGATGGCTTGGGATACAGTCAGATATATTCCACCAGGAATCTTCTGGCTTAAGTCATGTAGTACGTAGTGATCCAAGGATCAGCAAAGTGGCGTACACTGCACAAAATGCTACAGGCTTCTAGTGACACGCTTTATAGTTCATAAACTTTCTGTCACTAACTGAAATATTAAGTGGGTATATACCCATTAATTAGATTTGACAAGGAGGAGTTTATTAGGTTTTCCCTGTCCCTTGGAATTGGGTGTGTGCTAATTTCAGGGGGCCTGCCACCAGCTATTAATTGGCGGGGCTGACTCACAGACACCAGACGGGTAGGACAGGATCCGGAGAATTCATTCACAATAATTACAAAATCTCCAGCCACCAGGAGCCCGAGGCGATGGGAGGGAGACGGGGACACAGCCAATTTCCTGTTGCCGTCAGAGGAGGGCACAGATGAGAATTTGTCTTCCTAATTTCAGGGCAAGAGACCTAATGCTCTTTACTATTAATCAGCTGGTTTTGTTTCAGGTGAAAGCGACAGGGTCTTCGCTGCAAGGCATGCGAGGCATGCGAGGCATGCGACTTTCAGGTTGCAGCCATGAAGTAGATGAGGAGAGAGATCTGAACTTTACAATGCACCCATTCATCCATCTTCCACTTATCTGGGATGAGATCACAGAGGCCTGGAGACTATACTCAGGAGTACAAGGCAGCATGGGATGGGACGCTGCCTCATTGCATGGCATGCACTCGTACAAAAAGGACAATTCAGAGACACAAATCATCCTAACTGCATGTTTTTGGGGAGAACACAGACACACAGCCACTACTTTTTATACTATCCATAAATATAATAGGATAATATGACTCAATTTTTGAGAAACAGGACTAAGGCATCACAATGTTACGCCACAGCTGTGTCCCTTAAATTAAGGCTATCGTTCCCAGCTTTATCAAGAATAGAAAAACTAATTTGAGGCAGGCCAGAAAGCATTTATAGAGCAATTAAAGATCAGGCAATGAAAATGATTCTTATAATCCCCCCCCAAAAAGCAAAAACTCTCACCACACTTTTTGGTATTATGGAAAGGAACCTTGAGCATCACTTTACGAGGCAAAGTAACAGAGTCTTTCACCTCGTTTAAATTTCAATGGATCATAAACCATCTTCACTTTTCAAAGGAAGCCACTAAATGTCAACATACGTTTTCCCAGCCAACTGATATTACTGCTGAGAACATCAGTTCAATGCACAGAGGCAATCCCATTTGAACGGGGCAAGAGGGACATTCGGTTCAATATATCTCCGCTCCATGGCCTGTAAAAAGCACTCACCATGTATTAGATTATGGAAACCAGCCAAAACATTGACAAATAACCCGAATCACCTTTTGAAAGGATTACACCTATTGACATCCTGACATTTGTATACCTTGATTTCTGGAATGTGACTTGTCCACCCAACTGCCTTGGTTTAAGCCGGGGGGGGAGGAGGGGGGTCGCGTGTGGCCACACGTGGTGTGACACGTGTCTGCCACCCCATGCATGACCGTGGGGGGAAATAATCAGCCGAATGTTGATGCAGTCTGACACCAGTGCTACCCACTGTGAGGTGACAGACGATGATGACCATTTCCCTGGCTGGAGAAACAAGAATTCAAAGTGATAGCAAGTCAATACAAGGTTCAGAAGTGAGAAGAGGCAGCAGAAAGTTTAGCTCTCATTTATTTTAACACTTTACCCCCATTCAGATCAATTCAGTTTTATTTCTACAGCACATTTTCACAACATTACATTGTCTGAAAGCAGTTTACATTGTCCCTGCCCAAAGCCCCCAGAGAGAAAGCCAGAGGCAACAGTGGCAAGGAAAAACTCCCTAGTAGGAAGAAACCTTGGGAGGAACCAGACTCAAAGGGGCAGCCCATCATCCAGGGGGCAGCAGAGGAAGCCCTAACCCTAACCAGACCCAAAGGGGGAGCCCGTCCTCCAGGGCTGGCAGAGGAAGCCCTAACCCTAACCAGACCCAAAGGGGGAGCCCGTCCTCCAGGAAGTCAAATGAACAAGATGACAAAATGTTCTTTTATACAGTCCAAATTTTAAGATTTGTGTCTAAATGCGGAGGGCAGGCAGGTGTTGGTGCTGCTTCTGACCACCTGATTTATAAATTCTAATTAATTCTATATGAATCTGGATGACTCTTTATGGATGGATCTAAAGGATGTATGCGTCCTTTTATGGGAAGGTGATGAGTGGCTCAGTCTCTGTGTCTGTGATCAGAAGATCACCGGCTCAAGCCACACCCTTGGCTGAATAGCCCCACACCCTTGGCTGAATAGCCCCTCAACCACCAGCTCCAGGGGCCATGCATTGGCTTACTCCCTGTGCTGTGACACAACTCCCCCAGCCCAAGCTATGGGGAGCAAGATGAGGTAGGTAAAGAGAAGCATTTGAATGTACTTCTGCAAATGGCAAATAAAGGATTTCATCCACATGAAGCTTTTCATCTTTTTTGCCAAAGACGCACAGCTGTGTCTATGTGTTTCTTAGGCAAAGAGGGCATTAGTAGCTCTGTTAGCCTATAACTGAGTCATACACACAGCTCTTTCAGGAACAAAGAGGTCTACTCTCTCCCTCTGCCTTGGCTTATTCTCTCTTCCTGGCTTCTCGGGTGACCTGCCAGAGCAAATGTCACAAAGCCGTTACATTTAGTGCTATTCAGCTTTTCTATATTGCCAGGATAGAAGGGAAACTGGTGGTTTCTTTCTTTTCGCTCATGTATGGAGGTTTTCTGCTCAGAAGGCTTGACTGGTCTGCGTTTGTTTTGTAATGCTTCAGGACTCTTTGGTCGTTTGTCCATTAACATTTCCACATAATCAGCATATGCCCATACCTCTCATCATGCATTTTTGATGAAAATGTTAGCTAACTAAAATTATGGCTTAGCTATGACAACCAGTCCACCGTTACTGTTTCGTCATTCAGTTGCTGACTATGATGTCATCATAACACACATCCATTGCTTGCTAGTTTCATGGTTCTAGGGACGACTACACTAAAGAACACGCTAGAGCATTAATCACCAATAATGCGTCCATACACTGGGCTGAAGCTCATTGTGAGATCACTGGGTTACCAGAGGTGGAATGGTCAGTGCAGAAAGTACAAATCTAGACTGGGGTTTTGTTTCAGATAGCCAGGTGAGTTCTCTGTGACTGATTTTTCATACTCAACGGGTTGATTAAAATGAAACCTTGGTCTGGATTTATACTTTCTGCACTTTCCACCTCTGTGGGTCACACGCATCAGAGCGACAAGAAACAAGGGTTTACATCAGATTTAACGACAAAGGTGCCCTTACTGAGGGTGTGCGGGGTGCAGAGGTGAAAATTTCAGGTCCAAAAAGTAAAAATCCAGTCCAAGATTTTGTTTCTACCAACTGTTTGAGCATAAAGAGTCACAGACACAGAGTATTCAGCTGCTTGGTTGAAGCAGCTTGGACAGGATTTTTACTTTCTGGGCCCGAAATTTCCACCTCTGGAGGGGTGCAAAGAGAAGCCGCACAAACAGGAACGGATCTATGGAAAAGGCTAACAAGTGTGGGAATCTGGAGGTAGGATGTGCTTTGGAGCTCTACGCGTATAAATGTCTGGGGCCAAACAAATTCAAATATATTAACTCAGGAAAATCAGATACTGATTATGGAAAACAGAAACATACGTAACAGACTTAGAAAATTTAAGGATGATCCAGTGTACCTAATGTTTACATTCACTGAATGACCACATATTAATTACCAAATGTGCGCTATCTCTGCCAGAGTGGCCTATAAAATGTCAGTCATGCTACGGGCTGCCATCTATTCATTACATATCACACAGCTCCACTTAATTAAGGCTTTTAAAATTCATAAATATGAACCAATATTTTGTACATACACCATACTGCCTTTAGCAATTCAGCATCCTGTTATCGTGCAGTTTGCATACATTTGAGCTCAGTAATTAATACAGCAACAAATTTTTAGGCTCATTTAGAAACATTTTATAATACCTTTTACACATTTGGGGTGGTTTTATTCATAAATCATGCAGTTCTCAGATATCGAGGGTTTGGTTGCCTTTTTGCACCAAAGATGGTTTTAAAGCTAGTTATTTTTCACTGTCTTCTTTCATGATTTCCCTGGACAACCTGCACTGCACTCATATTTTCCTTTTTTAGAGATTTCATTTATTTTTTAAATATTTTTCATCACCAATGAGGCCAATGTGGGTAACAGACATTTGGTGACCATAATTATTTAATGAGTTAATTCTAGGAAAATTTTACTTAAAATTCTTTACATCCATACAAAATGAATGAGCATTCATTATTAGAGCACAGGATATTGTCACGACCCTTGCGGAGTCTGAGCCTGGATCCAGAATCCAGCCCGGGTCTTTGACAGAGCCAGCTACCTTACCTGAATACCCTCACCTGGTCCCCCTGTGTTGCATTTCCTGTTTGATCAGTTTAATGCTGGTTGTCTATATCACTCTGTCCTGAGCATTTCTCCCATTTTGATTGCTAGTTGCCATTTGTGTTTCTTGACTTTGCATCTTGGATTCTGATTCCACCATTGTTCTGGTTTTCTGACTAATTGCTTGTTGATGTCTTTGAATTTTGGCTCTGGTACAGAAACCACCATGGAACTCTCTGTGCATATGTGTATATACATAAATAAACACACACACACACACACACACACACACACAAATGCATGCTCATTCAAAGTATTCAAATATTTATGGGGACTCTCCATTCATTTCTATGGGCATATTTCTAATACCAACAATTCTAATACCCAGTCCTAACCTTAACCATAAGTAACCAAATAGAAGACTTGGGATTTCTAGTTTTTTGATTGCATTCACAGTTTTTTAAAAAATAAAATTGCTGTTTATATTGTGTGGACCAAAACGATTAGGGAACCAATGAAGTCAGGTGTTTTGGGGAATGGGACTGGTGTGACGCTGCGGCATCTGGCAACCGTGGTGATAGTGGCTCCATGTTCCTTGATTTTGCAAAAGGTCAGGGTCTGCAGGTCGTTGGATCCCGGTTCCAACACCTTGAACACCATTATTGGCCTTGGTACTCCAATACTGGTTGTGCAGTGATCACAATCTCATTACCAGATACTGGACGCTTCACAAAAGTGCTCAGTCTGTGAATTCTAATAACAGATCCAGCAGGCTCCCACCTACTAAGAGAATGCGACTGGACCTGGATACACTCCAAGATCAGACTGTAATGAGTTTGAACACAGTTTGAGTGAGGAACCTTAAGACTTGGGTGTGACTGCTGGTCCTAATGTGACCTTTTATGATCCTGAAGGTTGCTGAGGGTTGTGTTGATGTTACTGGTATTTCTAGAAGGAGGTGTTTCATCTTGCAGGGCACCCTGGATATTATCGAGTGGAGTCACAGCGCATGTCTGTTTGGCAACTCTGGTCTGTACTTGGAACTGGGAAGGATGGCTGTGAGGGCTCTGAGGGCAGATAAGGAGGCGTTTGTTAGAGGAATCTGCGAGCAGGAGACACACCATCTGTGGTCTAGCAACCCACGTCCTGCTTACAGTGGAATTGAAGCAGTACACACATCCGAATCTGTTCCTCAGAGAGTCACATTCAGAGCAGGTAATGGAATGGTCCTTACAGATGACACTGCAGTTGTGACCCACTGGGCCGGCTACTTTGAGCCGCTGTTTAAGGCTGATCCTACGGCAAGTACGTTGGACATCTCTGGGTCCACGGTTCTTGAGGCTGATCCTCTGATTAGCTGTGAACCACTCAATCTCATTGAGATTGCACAGGTGGTGAACTAGCTGGGGGTAGGGATCTGTGGAATCCAGGGTAAACTTCTCCAGGCTGGTGGTAAGGCTGTCATCCTGACGTTGGAAGAAATCTTTACTTCCATTTGGGAGACAGGCGTTATACCAACTGACTGGTAAATGGTTCTATCTCTATCCAGAAATGGAAGGGTGATTGCCTGGATTGCAGCAACTACAGGTGGGTAACACTCTGTCAGAGCCAGGTAAGCTCTTTGCTAGGGTCACCCTCAACAGGATCCATGATCACTTGCTTACCTACCAATGACCAGGTATAGTCTGGTTTTACACCTAAGAAGTCTACCTATGATCGGACCCTAGTATTGTTGGTTGCAAACCAAGCAAAAATGTAAATATCAGTAGGGTTTCTTTGCAGCATTTGTCAGTTTTCACAAAAGCATTCAACAAGCTGCCCTGTCAGACATTCTGAGACTTAGGCATGTTATGGCTGGCCAGGACACCAATACTGTGAGTGCTGTGCTGAGTGGAGGCAGTACCTCTGAGTTATTCCCAGTGGAATCTTGGGTTTGTCAGGGATGTGTTCTTGCTCCTAATCTGTTCAATGCCTGCATGGGCTGGGTGCTGGGCAGGGTTGTGGGGTCGAGTGACTGCGGGCCATCTGTTGGTAAGGAAAGATTTACCAATCTTGATTCTGCCGCCAATGCTGTGATCTTTGAGTCAATGGAGGCTCTGATCTGGGCTCTCAAGAGACTGAATGAGGAGTCTGAGTGTCTGAGTTTATGTGTGTCCTGGATCAAAATGAAAATCCAGGCCTTGAATGACCTCTTGGACAAAGCTGCCAAAAGTGTACCTGTGTGCAAAGGAAATGTCGACCTCATGAAGAGGTTCACTTAGCTTGGCAGCGACATTCATGTCTCTGGTGACTCTTCATATGAAGTCAGTAGACAGATTGGAAGAGCATGATGGGTCATGAGGTCACTAGAAAGGGGTGTGTGGTGCTCTAGATATCCTTGTAGGAGGACGAAGATCCAAGTCTTTAGAGTACTGGTGCTGCTGGCTCTCAGGATCTTCACAGATGGAGACCCAAGTGCCTGGAACAGGCTATGGGGATGCCCACATAAATGGGCATTTCTGAAGATAGATGGGCATTTCGGAAGGGGGGGCCATGACCACGTGTTGGCATGGGGGGGGGGGGATTATGATTCCACAGCATATCAAAACTTTAGTGAAACATGGTGGGAATATTCAAGTCTGCAGGTGCTTTGTCTGCTCTGGAGTTGTACACTGGCACTAAATCAACTTCACCCTGACAATAGAGGAAAACCAATCAGATCTTCAGGGTCCTGCTGTACCTTCGGCCTGAGAGACTTTGTGGAGAAGAATTCATACTGCAGCAGGAAAATGACTCCAAACATAACATAAATCTGACTGTCATCAACCTTCTTCCACAGTCACCTAGTCTGAACCTCAGGCAACGTTTATGTGGGGCACATAGAGACCGAGAAAGTCAAGCACTCAGTAACATCACAAGATGCTCTTTGGAACGTTCTCAAGTCATGCTGGGCTAACTTGGGTCATCAGGTTTTGTACAGACTCATGGAGTCATTGCCAGTTCGAGTTTCATTAAAGCAAAGGGGGCCATATTGTATGCTAAGAAACTCTGAAATTCATGTAAAATTTCTCAAAGATCCAACTAATGAAATTGCTGTGCTGATAATATAATTTTCAGTGAACAATTTCATATTTAAATAAAAAAGAATGCACTGTGTGTGTGTCTTTTCAAGTAACATCTGACCCTACCTACAGTCCATAAGACTCATAATAAAATTTATCGACAGACGTCCAAAGCAGAAGTAGCGTACGCTACCGGAAATATTTATTAGGTGTGCAATTTGCGGCAAGAACAAACTGATTATACTATAGGTTTATTGATTAAATGTGTGTCTTTAATCAAATGTCTGTATCTTATTTTATACAGTATATTTATATATGTGTGTATGTCTATGTACAGGGTATGTATATATTTTTGTATATGACCACGCACACGCATATATGTTCATATATATGCAGCCTCATACATAAGCCACTTGATCCCTCTTCAGCATATGTCACATGACACTCACATGTTCCTTACCAGCTCCTGCAGCTGAGCTTTTTATGAATGGTCTGCTTTGTATGGACACTGCGTGCTGTTCTGTACTCCCTGGATTCCCTCAGAAGTGAAATGAAAGTAATCTGTTATTACTTTACTGCATTATTAAAGGACAGTTTAACCACATGCCTGCTGCACCACCCAGGAATGTCCATTGCTCTCCAAAGTGCATTTTTCCTACCTGCCAGTTGCATCATTTGCGATTAGTTTTACTTTTTTTGACAACTTTTCATACGGTTGCAATTTTTAATAGTTTCAATTCATTTAAATGACATGGTGGCGTCGATGTTATTCTTTGAATAATGTTTACGTTTATCGTCTAATAAATTAAAGAGAAAGCTACACAATATAAAAATGACAATCGATGTAGTGAGATAGCTCCCCCCCTGCCCCCATCTGTTATTATCTTATAGGTTGTTTGCTTCATAACTTTTATCCTAGGATTTTATGTGGCCCGGGCAGACATGCTTCAGTGAACGCGGTGAGAGGGTTAAGGACTCTAACTCACACGTCCAATCAGCACAGGTACCGAGTCTCTGGTGCATTTACCTGTGAGTCACATCTGGACACTGATAAACAGGCAGGCAGACCCCGGCAGACCTGTGATCGACTTGCTAAGGGAGTGCCTTCTGATGTTATTTCCAAACTGGCTTCATTCCCCACCTTATGATTTATAGATGAAGCGAAGGCCCGCGTGTCAGCTCATGTCAATTATTTATATACTTAGGCAATTGCTGCGGTACGGTAGATTAGTTTCTAAAGCACGCGTGTTCGGGCACCCTGCCTCAGCACTCAGCCAGCCCTCTGCGTTTGTCCTGCGAGAAGCTGTACAACATCAAAGGCTTATCTTACGGATTTTGGCGTGCTGCCTCAGAGGACAGCTGTGGGGTAGGGGAGTGCGGTGAGAGATGAGTGTGCACGACGTGTCCGGCGCTTAACGTGCTTTAATGCTGGACGCCCCGATTATACTACATTTCTCACGCAGTAAACTGCAGTGATCAATTGGTTGATTAATGATGCGATGCAGAGTATTGCGTTGGCATGGCAACTAACAAGGCTGATAGAGGAATATTTCGCAGAGTCTGTAAACACCCAGCAGTGTACAGAAAGATCATTTTTATATGTGTTTGTGAGTTTATTCATTCATTATTCCTTCATGCATCCATTTTTGTCTGTTTTTTAAGCATTGAAGAATTAGTTTACTGATGATCGTTTTCTTGCTGGTAAAATCAATTCCCTACCCATCTTCTGTCTGCCTTTTTTGGATGATCTGCAGCCTATCTCAGGCAGCACAGGGCATTCGACTGCGGTACATCACAAACAGGATGCCAGTCCACCATGGGCCCTAGTACAGCTCATTTGCATTTACTTACTTAACTGGAGGATTTGTCCATCCAGGGTCCCAGCAAGGTCTGGAACCTGTCCCAGGTAGCGCAGGGCGCAAGGGACTGGAGGATTTAATCTAAAGTAAAATTGCTTACATTTTTACACTTCTGCCCATTTGTGCAGCTGAGCGTGAGAAACAAACTATAAATGTTTCTAAAGCGCATGAAAGTAGCAGCCCTCCCACTGCAGAAGCAGAACCTGCTCCCCAGGACCAAGCAAACGTTACTGGCCCCTCCACAGAGAAGCCATAGATCTTTAACACGATAGTCAACTGTATAAATGCATGAAGGTATAATCCAAGTATACACTGCTTGAGGTGAAACTACAGCAAAGGAGTCAAAAAATGATATGATTGCATTTAATTCTCCAGAGATCAGACTCTTTGGTTTTGGGTGAATTACAACAAGGAAGATTAAATAACAGTGCAGTAGACTAGCTGTAAACTCAAAGGTGTGCAAACATGGGTCTTAATTTTTGGTGAAACCTCTGATGGTAGGTTTCAGTGGAATTATGAAGCAGAATGTTTTAGCAGAGTTGAACAGTTCTGCAGCAATCTTTGATGTGCTCGACCACTCCTCTACCTCCCAGCTGCACAGAAAGGCATCAATAATTGGCAAATCTACCTGGCGACACGCCGGAGGTCCTCACTGAAAGGATCATTAACTGAAAAACACATCCATCAAATGTTTTGCATATCGGAGAAGAAGTCGCCCCCAGTGACAGAGTGATAGAGATGTAATAGAGAGGGGTCCGACTGTCCAAAGTCCCCAGCTAAGCTGTGGTCAGCAGTTTTGCTCCGTCTCCTACAGGAATGTCATACAGGGTTTTTTTTTAAAAAAGATTATGCCAAAGATAAAGCACAACAAAAGCAGGGTTCATAAACATATCAAATAAAATTTTATGGTATTTATAGCAAAGGTATGTGCTTGATGCAGTGCTTCATACAGGCTTGTGTGCTTCACTGCTTACTGTGATTGTGAGGCTGAGCCTCAGGTCCTGCTCTGGGAGACAGTGTAAGCCTCTGCAGTCTGCTATCGATCAGGGTGCAGGCTGCTTCTGGCTGACGAGCTGCGTTCGCTCTTCACCGAATCACCGCCAGTGAATCAACTGGCCGAGCTGACAGGCAGCAGTCAATGGGAAGGAGAGCTACTTAATGGAAAACACGGGGAAAAAAACCAAAAGAAATGAGAGGAAGACCAACTGTTCAAATACATTTTTGTAAAGATTTCTGCAGACGAATCACAGCGCCGACTTACGGATAATGAGGGAAACGTCCTTGAAACCTGTTTAAGAAAACAACTGAACTGGTCAAGGTACATTTGTCCTGTGATTTTTTTTTTTTCGGCCAGTCTAACTAGCAGTCAAGGATACTGGTGGAAGAAATTAAACCACTGATTTTAAAAAGGTTATTTTCCAGTTGCGGTGCAGAATCTGGAATTACAGTAAAGCACTGACAGTAGAATAAAGTCGTGCTTTTACTGCTCTGCTTATAGATGGTGTAGCATCACTGACATCTATTACATTATCAAAAAAATGTGTTGTTTTTTTTTGCATTAATCATATCTTTTTACAGTATAAGTTTCATGCCTTCCCTCCAATTTAGTCCAATTACTTCTAGTTGCTGTGTCTAATTCATCCCCTCCTTTTTCCCATTGTGCTGACTGTGTTTGCATCATGCAGCCGCTTCCTGTTCATACTAATTCCCCCATTGTTGTTATATCCAACATGGCTTGTTGCGCTAACAATGATAATTTCTTCATGTATTATCATGCTTAGCTGTCTTTGTCTAGCTGCCTATATTAATATATTCATCAGAGGAGAAGAAGAGCAAAGACCTACCTAAAAGATAAATTGCTTAATTTTTGGATGGAATAAGCGATGTATCCTTGAGCTTACTGGGGGAGCAGAAAGCAACTTTTCTGTCCAGGGAGAATTTAAACATCATGGTACGTTTCTTGTATGTAATTTTTGAAAGGAGTTGTCATCGAAACAGGTTTAATAAAAAGATCTTTCATAAATTGTCATACAGTCTTGAATGTTTTTTTGTGAACATATAGAACATACAGCCTCTCTGGCGCTCTGCTTTCTGGCCTGATTGTGCCCTATCTTTGAGGTTTTTGATATTTATAAAATGCAGAGTGATCGCAACAGTACAGCACAAACAAAACATGTTGAACTTCACAAATATATTGGATTTACAAATGCTGTGCCGAAAACATGATTCAGGGGGTGTTTGGCCCTGTGGATTAGTACTATGTGCCTGAAATTGCAAGTTTAAACACTGAAATCATGTGGTCGCCAAGCAATTTCATTGTTGGGCCCTTGAGCAAGGCCCTTAATTGCTCCAGGAAATTGCTGACCCTTTGTCTATTGTACCTTTGGATAATGTCAATAATACACTGGAAAATACTTGTGCATTGTGCATGTGTTTGGGTAACTTACTTGCAGCATATATAAATACTTTTCAAAATTAATGTACTATGACTGCATAATATAGTCTGTTTTCAGCATATTCTCCTCTCTGGCCACTCAAATAACCTTATAAAGTGTCTATTTTAGTTGTTCCCTTAAATTTGAACAGCTTAGAATTTTAGCTGGTCTGTTGACATTATGGTCTCATTTGCATAGCTTACAAGCATTAAGCATGCTGTTGACGTGATAAATTGTTGGATTCTTTATGTTTTGAAATGATGACACTCAAGGACTATGCCTGACTGGCCGGTAACACTCTGCCGTTTGGTTTGGTTGAGCTGTCTTCAAAAGAGGATGAGTTAAGCACGTGCCACTGGATTGCCATAAGCCAATTAACCACAGAGAGTTAGTCATAAGTTGTGTGACACGTTTCCTGTCTGAGGTGAAATTTAAGCCACACCTTTGCTGAGGAGGATTACAAATACACCATTCCACGACAGAGAACATAAATGCTAATTAGCTTGTCACGCTTGTTTCTATCTGTAGCACTATTGTTTTACTTGCAATTGTAGCCACGGTGTTACAGTACTGTCTTAGTAGCGGTAATGTTCAGCTGGCCGGTTGATTGAATCAACAAAACATATCAATGTTCATAATGAAACAACAGCACAGAAACAGTGAGTAATCAAAGTGATAAGATGTGGGATTAGCGACACAGCTAAATGTTAGCCGCTAACTGCTAAGTAATTAAGGCACTCATCCCTGAACCATTTTGACCCATCTTTCTCATCTGCCTAAAATAAATTATATTAATCTCTAAAGTATAAATTACAGTTAAAGAGTTATCCAAATGCATCAAATAAATCATTAGTTGTGGCTCCTCAAGTTAGGAGCGATGTAGAACAGCATTTGAGCTACTGATTGCAAATTAGCCTCCAGAATGGCTGTATTTTATAAATACCATTATATAAAAAAACTGCCTGTTCCTTTTAAAAAGTGAGTAGCACATAGTAATTAGTCCTAAGTGCATTGTTGGTTTACTCGTCCACAATGGTCGTGGCTTCTTGGCCGGAGTAACTGAAATTGGTGGCAGCGTGCGTCTATACACCAGAGGTCTGGTGCCCTTTGAAAATAACCAGGAGCTTCTGTACCTCCTCCAAGAGTATCACTGGTGGTGGTGAACAGAATCCACCAGAGCAGAATGCATAGACAAATTAATAAGTACCGGTAAATGATCTATTCCAGGCCATGTGTGCTCGAGGGTTTAATTTAGATGAGTACTTTATTGTCCCTGCCCACTCCTCCCTCCCCTGTGATAGATTGTCCCCAAACCTTGATGGAAGGAATGCATCAGTTAATTAATTTTGCTTCGACAATGTTGCGTGGTGCATGCAAGCACCGCACCCACCTGGCCACTGTGCGGAGTGGCCTGATCCCGTGTACTCTAAGTACCTGTGTGCTTGCCCTGTGCCCCATTCTCAGACTTGTCCCTACCCGTTGGGGTCGGCTTATTGCTTTCTATTGCAGGGAGGCACAAAGTCATCCCGTCCACAAGATGGCAGCACTAGCTGCAAGGCAGATTTCCCGTAACGAAAAGTTGCCATGACAGAGAATCCACGCAGGTAACTGCTCACTAAGGCATGCACTCTAATACGCTGTTAAAAACTTTCTGAAACATGCTGTTTAGATTTAAATTCCTAGTGCAGAGCTGTTACATGTTTACACTGTACGTTCATAGTTATAGAGAGGGGAACTTGTAAAATATAAAATTGCTTTCTTTCTGCATTAAAACTGAAGAAAAATAAATCATCCCCTCTGAAGTGTCCTACTGGTGTCACATCCTCTTGTCATCAGTTACTTAGCCTAGCTTTCATGCTTTGATGTTGAGGTGTGAAGAGGTGACTTCTGATAGCTGGTTGGCTGTCAAGGTGGGGTCCATAACTGCTCACAAGTGCCCCTAGTGGCCCTCGTGGTACTGCATGTTAAACCAAGGGACTGATTTGCTGTGATAGCGGTTTGAAGTTAACACAGTGCAGAGACCTCCTCCAGCAATGAGTTGTACTCATTCTTTTAATTTCAAAGAAGTCATCCACCATCCATAATTAATCAGGGTCTAGTTGTAATTGCAGCTGAGTTTTTGATTTTATCCTCATTTCTTTGATTAGGCTTCAGAGATAAAGTGGTTTTAGCATAAAGAAAAGACTATAATCTAAATTCAGTAGTTAGCTCAGGGGAGGACAAGAACAAAACACTAAAGTGATTTGTGATTTTATGGGTTCTTTGACTGAAACATTAATAATAATTTGGTGGAGAAACAGACTGAACATTAAAATAATGAATATTTGTAGCTTGCTCCTATGTTTCTCCAAGTCAGGTATTGTCCTAATGAATTGAAGATGATTGGCCGTTCAGGAAATCATGCCTGATTAATGCACCCCTCAGAACAAAATAATATTTCATAAATGACACTTAAGCTCTGAGTCCCTCTTGGGATTTCACAACCGAAAAGTTAAAAGTTTTTTTTTTTTAATGCAAAAGAGAGCTTTTCATTTTTGTAATCTTAACTAGTTTACATTTGTGTTTTACAGCAATAGGTTACTGCTCTTGTTTTAGCTAATGGAATTTAATCAGATCATGTATTTAACATTAAACAAAAATCAAAGCTTCTTGTTTGTTTACTTCCCAGTTGACATTTTTCACCAGGCATGCAAGTACAAATAACTACAGTTGTTGTATTGTGTCGTATTTTTTCACCAGTGCCGGGAAAGTAACAGGGGTATGTTTGTTTGTGCATTGGTGGCGCAGTGGGTACCACCGGGTTGCAGGTTTGAATCCCCCTCTTGGCATCTGCATGACTTGTTTGGTTCTTGTGCATTTCTTCTGGCTTTTCTAGTTACATCCTGCCCTCCACAGACATGTGATTAGGCTGGTCGGCATCTCCAATTAGCCAACTGTCAATGAGGCTGCCGCTGACCCTGAACAGGATAGATATTTAGAGATCGTGTGGTGATGGAGAATCCCCATTGAGCAGCTCTCTTGGTGTTAAAAACATTATATTCACGGGCCTCAAGTATTCTTCATAGAACTTAGTATCATAAAAAGCTTGTCATTTTACTAAATTGCACAGCAGATACTTTTATGCAGAGCAATTTGAAAAGTGCATAATTTTGCCCACTTATAAGTATGGATATATTTTTTTTTTTAGTTGTTTTTTGCTAAGCCTGTTTATTTTAAGCACATCGTTCAAGGGTGCCCAGCAGGTAAAAAAGGGATTTGTTATGCTGAAACATGGAATGAAAAAAAGAGGCCCGTCACGTGGCACGTTTGGGAAGCACGTTGAAGAGGAGGCGACACACGGGGATACAGGGCATATGGACTCATCAGCCCAGGCCTTAGGTTGGCATGGCTGTAATTAAAGGGGGGAAGCATTAGAGGGCGCTAGTGCAGATGAGTCTGCCCATCATGGGGTGTGAGTCTGCTGCCAGATCTTTCTTTTTATTTCTGATATTTCGGTATCAAATGGGCAACAGGTCACTTCTTTAAGCCACGCTGGGAAACACATCGAGATCCATTCCCCTGAGCTCCTTCCCAACAGAGGAAACTGTGCAGCTTGGCTCCTCAAATTTCCCAGATTATTTTCAGCCCGAATGAGATCAAGGAGTTAGCAGTGCATTCCCGGTGGAGTCGGGCCTGCCGTGTGCCTCCCTGGGTAAACAAATTCATTTATTGAAACAACAGTCCCCAGTCTGTCTCTCTCGGGTGACTTTTTGTTTTTCTTTCAGCCAATAGGGACCTCAACCCTACGCACAAAATATCCCAATGGCTCAATCAAGTTAAAACACATACAAAGAGGGGTTTCTAAACATGCTGGATTGTCTTTTTTTGTTCAAGTTTAGCACTCATATTGAAGAGAAAGTCTGCGATAAGGAAGCATTTGCAGGGTTCTGAGGTTTATCCATAGTTCTTCTGCACTGCAAACTTCTTATCTCCAGTGCTTGGGGAAAAAAATCTAGATACTTCATTGCAGTTTCTTTTACATGTGAAATTGCTAGATTTCATGCCATTCTCTCCCGGGCCACCTTGACCCTAATGGTGTTATTTTGACAAACTTGAAGCTTTTGCATGTGGCACCCAACCAGCATGATCGCTCTACCAATTAAAGTAATGCGACAGTTTCATGACAATTCTCGCCTCACTTTCGACCAAGCTGTTTCCGCTGCGCCTCCGGAATTCCTGACTTCCGCTGTTACTGACTCGCTCACCCCCCACCCCACCACACAAGGTGCATTATACAACAGAGCAGGGTGAATTTAAAAATGTGCGAGTTCTGTTTCACACTTTCCATACGCGTCAAAAGGCGAGGCTAACCTTCCCTACATTTTGCCGAGGTTGTGCCAGAAATACGGTCCCGATTTCAAAAATCTTACACATTACGAGTTTCATTATTGTTTAATGTCTTTGCCGACGTTTAAATTATAAGACAATTTATATTATACAATATTACTTCACACATCACGTCTCCCCCTGGATTAAAACAAAAACTCCTACTTCAGGACTTGACCCTGAGTTCTTCTGGTTACTTTTGCATCATTTATGAGGAAACAGGTGCCATCTTTACTCACATTGACATTCATCCTCAGCTGGATCCTCACATTCAGAGCCTGGACGATGACTTTGTCTGAATACATTTTCTCTGGCTAATCTGAGAGATAATTAATTGCAGGGTATCGACTATCAGGCCAACAGGCATTTTTCTGTGTATTTATATCATGGCAGAAAGGGGAAATGGTCATGCTGAAATAAAGAACGGTGCATAATTGATGGTCTTTTGAATTCTCTGTCTGACAAAAGGTTATGCAAATGGATGCAGTGAATGCCATTCGGGTCCCAGGGCTGCTTCCAAATAATTTCCCCGTTGAGCCGCTGCTGCATTTCGGTCGGCGTTCTACAGAGAAATAATAAAGAATCAAGTAGATGTTTTAGCTGTCAAAGGGAATTACGCGTGTTTTGTCTTGCGTCCCACACACATCAAATCGAATCGATTCTGTGTACCTCATTTGATTAATGTCACCGGGTAACAAAGCGATGATGACAAGATATTTGACAGTAAGTATATTGCTGCATGGCTCCAATGACATTTAGACACTGCATCAGACTCGAGGTTGAGATTAGAGTAATAGATGGCAGGGTGTGTGCGATGACCAGCCTTAAACAGCGCTCTTCCGAAACTGATATCCGAGCATGAATGCTGAATACGGAGAGACAGTGGAGACCTTTGGCTGCTGAGCCTCTGTAACACAGGTTGTGAGAACCTGTCCTTAAATTTAGTTATGATTACTAATGTTAATGCTCATTCATCATAAAAGTAATTAATAAACATAAGAAATAAATTTAATATAGAAATGAGTTTGGATTCTAATACCCATACCTGTCCCTCCTTTATGTTAAATCCTTTCGGACTCTTTTCGGATGTGTTTCTGCATCTCATGTATCTTTCCTTAAAGGTCTTCTAGACTAATATGGAAGCTTTCACATAAACGTGGAAATAAAGCAGACGGTCCCCTCATGGTTGCTGACCTTCTCCATGAAGCCAGCCCCATCACTGTTCCCACCAGAGAAACCACAGCATCATCACACACAATTTCCCAGAATGCACTTTATTTGTACTGTAGGTCTGGATCCAACAGCCACAAACCAATGTAGAAACTGGAAGAAGTAAGACCATGATTCACCAAACCAGGAGTCATATACAGGCAGTCCCCGGTTTAAGAACATCTGACTTACGGAAAACTCGTACTTACAAAATGTCGGCCATAAAGGCTATTATATTCAAAATTCGGGTTAAATACAATTGTTCGTAATAACTAACATACACAATACTTAGGGAATGGATCTCGTTCGTAACCTTTTGGGCAGCCAGTATTTATTAAAATATTTCCCTCATCCTTAATATGCGCTACTCTTTAATACACAAAATATCACTATGCTGATTTTTTTAAAAAAAAAGCAAATATAACTACATTGATTGAGCATTTTATTTATTAGACACTTTTATCCAAAGTGATGTGCATTCTTGAGAAAGCAAGGTCAGACAGTCCCTTGAGCAATGGTGGAGGGAGGGGTTGAGGCCCATACTTAAGGACACAGCAGTGATATCACTCTGCGGACTTTGGGATTCAAACCTTTCCAGTTACAGGGTCCTAACCCACTGAACACATATTTCGAATGGAACAACCGAGCTCTATAATTTTCCCAGATTTAAGGCCTGCTAGTTGCCAGTAGGTGTACACATTTGTGCACGGTTCACTGTGCATCCATTTGTTATGAACTAGCCCTGTGAGTGTTTGCTATTTGGCACGGTCTGCCTGGAACGCACACTCACATAAAACTGTGCGGGACAGATGCTGTAAACTCCACTGTCAGCAGCTGAAAAACGGGCGCATCACAATCAGTCAGAATCGATAAAAACCACAATTAGCTCATACACTTGAAGGTGTTGATTGTGCGTTCACACAAGCTGCAGTACCGAAAACAAGGCATAATTCAGCATTCTAATTACTGCAACAAGTAATTAATTAGAGCACAAGTGGATCGTGTGGGGGGGGGCTGATAATAAAATATAAAATGAATATCATTGCCAATAAGAAAACCATTTTATGTGTCTGAGTTATTTGCACTAATTTACTAGCGGGACAAATTGACCAAAAAACAATAAATTTGGCGAAAGAATCTGCAAGACACTGCTGTGTGAACACTAATTTGTTAAAAAGACCCCCTGTGAATGTTTGTACAGATGAGTGCACTGCATTCGGTGTGTATTAGGCACAGGACTCTCTACTGCCTGATTTTCCTGCCTTGAAAAGGAGACTGAAGGACAAGCGGACAAGCTGGCTACCATTGTAGTGTATTAACAAGGCAGCATACGGTACAAGCTGCCAAACATCAACACATCGAAAGATGGGAATCTGCTGATGGATATTTAAACCTTACTAGCTTTTAAGGTAACTTCAAGTGGCTTCTTGGGCTGGTGTGTGTTTATACTATATTAAGCCAATAAAAGACACCATACTTCAGAAGCAATTTGAACATGAAGGATATGCAAAGAGACGGGGGAAGGTAGCCAAATAGCTCTTCAGAGCCCAAAGTGCCCCAAAGTCTCTGATGCAGCATTATGTCATACATTACCCGTTCAAAATGTTGGCATTGTTATAGTACTTACAAAACTGACCCAGGGTCAGTGCTTAGAGGGATTTTATGACTTCACCATTCTGCATGTTAATTGAAACCCGGGTGACAGGATTCTGAGTACGTATGGAAGGCTGCATATGAGAAGTCGCTTTCTATACCAGAGCCAATGAGGTTGATCTACTCAAACGTTATTGTTAACCCTACTTACTAAGCTGCAAGTTACCTGGCACTAGTCTACTCTTTAGTATTCTGATCTCTGCTGGCCCATTTTTCCAATTTAAGCCCTTCACAGCATGGGACTGTGTTTCCGCCAATGAAAGACAATATGAGAGGTCCAAAGAAAGCTTATTCCACAAAATAAACCAACCATGACTCATCAGAAAATAAATGTGATCTTCCTCAAATAAACAAGCTGGAGACAGTCGATTGGATTGAGACTTCAGAAGTTGTCATTCCAAATTGGGTTTATCCAATCACTTTAAAAATGCTAAAAGGATCGATATGAAGTGTATTAGAGACAGAAAAGCTCTGCTCTCATACTCCAAACTGGATGAGATTTTGAGAAGACACCAACTTCATCCAGTCTGAGAGGGACATTCTGATGACTATAACAATGAGGACTTCTTGAGTTCATTACTAACGCACTGAAGAAGAGAATCAAAATCGGAAGATGACGACTAGGTTCACTTTAACTGGAAATTGAAGATGAGAAAATGTATATTTCAGAACTAAAACCAAGTGAAGGCAAATGCACTTTGACTACTTCCCCCAGCATCAATGTGTATGCAGTTTAGACTAACTGATTACTCAAGGTTCATTATTGGGGGTCAACAGCCTTTGTTAGCCCAGGAATTATGGTAAAACGGAAAAATCAGGGGTCTTCATGTTAGATTGGGGTGGGGGAGTCTTCATTCTGGACTACCATACACATGTAAAGGTTGGGTTTTTCATGCTGGATTAAGCCACAAGACTAAGAGGTGGAGGTCTTCATGATGAATTATCCTACCCTTACTACCATATAGGAGCACGAAGTGAGAAGAAGGTAACCTGAAGCTGCTCTTTAATTGTGTTTTATTTTTCAGATTTCACACAGGGTGCAGCTCTTTGGACCTCAGACACTCCTACAATTATTGACACCGAATTGGAATTATCACTCATGTTCATGGTGTTGTGAGGTTATAATCATGCTGGAATTTTTCTCCTCTGCATAAACGGTTTGTTGTTACCCTCTAGGTCATGGGTGAGAAACCTTTTCATAATGAGAGCTACTTTTACAAAGAAGTTATGAAATCATAATGATATATTTTTCTGCCTGTCAACCAGTTGCCCACCAGTGATATAAAGCATTACTCATCACGATCGACAGCTTGGGCACCCCTGCTATAGTTAGACAAAATCATTTTGATTTGGTGTTGTATGCATTAGATATGTGCCTTAACACACGAGGGGTGGGCAAAATGTAGCCCCCCAACCTGCAGCTGGCATATAATTTTTTCTTGCTAAGCAATGAAGTGCTGCTTCAGTTTGTTTGTCTCCCCCTAAATTGCACGTCTCCAGATATCTAGGAATAAGGGCAGGGGGCTCATCATGCTGAATTACTCAACAGGAGTAATGGGGGGGGGCGGGCTTCATGTTGCATGACCCAAAAGGAGTAAGGGGAGGGCTCTTCGTGCTGAATTACTCGACAGGAGTAATGGGGGAGTATTCATGCCAAATTACCCTACAGGAGTAAGGGTGAGGGGGTCTTCATTCTGAATTACCGTATACGAATAAGGGGTGCAGGGCGGGGGTCCATCATGAAGAATTACCCTTCATTTTCTTTGTGGAATCTTCATGTTGAGTTTTCTTACCGGAGTGTGATCAGAGGTCTTCATGTTGAATGACGCTGCAGAAGTAAAGGCTGATGCAAACTTCTGTGTGGAGCCTATGCAGGGTTTGTGCCAAAGCATGCACAAGTGGCCTGAGCATTTATACTTCTACTCCGCAATTACACGGACAAAACTCTAGTTGGCTGTGCGCAGTGGGTTTAGGTTTTGCCAAAACATGTTTACTCTGTTACAGGAAACACAAGCTTTGCAATTTTGATGATTGTTCTTTTTCGAGATTATGTGGCATGCGTTTTAAAATCAGATTAAAGATTACCGCGCTTGAGCAGAGCTCTCCAAGGCATAGATGGGTTTGTGAGAAATTTATTTTGAACTCCTTTTTTGGTTTGTAAATGTCTCAATATTAATACTAAAAAAAAATCATATTGCGACATCTGAAATTTTCCAACATCATGCAGCCCTAGCATGAACGGCTGCAACCGTGTTTTTTTAACAATGTGAACAACTACAACCATGGCAAAAGCAGCAGGCTAGCAACAAGCTAAACACAACTTGTCCCACACCAAAATCTTCCAAATGTCACGTATTTGAGGAACAGAGCAAGCTGGAGCCAGATGCAGGAGACTCCACAGTTTATTGGGACACCAAATAGTAGACAAATCCAAAGGGGCAGGCAGTGAGCGGTGGTCGAGAAGGCAAGCATGGAACATACAGTACAGTGTCAATTTGACACAGAGGTATAAATCCAGTTAAAGGCAGCGGTCTTCATGCTGGGTTACCCTACAGGAGTAAGGGCAGGGGTCTTCATGCTGGGTTACCCTACAGGAAAAAAGGCGGGGGTCTTCATGCTGGGTTACCCTACAGGAGTAAGGGCAGGGGTCTTCATGCTGGGTTACCCTACAGGAGTAAAGGCGGGGGTCTTCATGCTGGGTTACCCTACAGGAGTAAGGGCAGGGGTCTTCTATGCTACAGCAGTTTGAGATGGTCCTAAAAATTACACTATACAAATGCCTTGTGTTTTAGATGAACATATGAATGGGGTATGTCCCTGAAATTTAGTTAACGGATAATGGCAACTCATTCATTTATTACATTGTTAATTCCTTATCATCTCTGGGTGAGATACAGTGCTGCTGGGGTTCTGCAGGTAGCCCTTTATAAACCAAATTAAGCTTTGTTCCTCACACTGTCCTGGGCAGACTAATATGTTCTGCTGACAGTCTGTCATAAAGATGTGATTAGAGCCTCATCACTTCTTCCTCTGCTTGATTTATGCCTCAGATTATACACTACTGTGAAATTTTAACCAACCGACTAGCACGCTTTCTGGGAATCTTACGGATTTCAGCTAATTTTCTCAAAGGAGTGTGTTGTGTATGCATGGGAAAGTTCAGCTGTGGGTGCAGGTGGATGGAGAACATTTCTCTCTCACTCAGGCTTTGCAATTTACTTCAGGAGTTGAATCATTATTGTTACTAAAAATAAGTGTCCTTGTGCAGGAGGACACTTGGGGAGGTAGGCTCATGGTAAAGGCACTCTATGACCTATATCTGTTCTAAAGAATGAAAAATATGCAACAAAGACTATTTGCACCTCTGACAGAAAGTCTACGACCTTGGAGTCATGGCTTATATTCATTCTGTCTGTTCTATCTCGCTCTAATTAAGCCACTCTTTCTTTCCACGTAACTAAATAGATTGTCCAGATGCCCGGAAATTAAAAAGTGTTGAGGCATCACAGTGCACTGCCCAGAAAGTCTGCATGCTGCAGCTGCTCCAGCGCATTCCTTGCGGCAGCGTGTGCCAGAGCTGCTTCGCTCAATTGCATGCAGAAGTCGACTCGGGAAGAGTCTGGAGGTTTGCCTGACTCTGGTTATAAATGTAATGGTACACACTGTTCCTACCTCGCAGGTCGGCCCTCGACTTGCTGCCCCAGGGCACACAGCATGTACCAATCATCTTATATCACATACTCTACAATGCATAGATCTCTTTCACAGTACACTTCAGATAACTGCAATGCTGTGTTTAAATATAATGCAAAAAATCCTCATCCCTTCTGCTGTTGGAGGCCTCAGGAGAAACTACCTGAAAATATTGATTAAAGAAAGTTAACACTGTGGCACTTGCCAAGTTCTACAACGCTGGCCTCTGTTCGATCTTCAGGTAATTTCTTTCACATATTGCGATGTTGAGCTGTCCTTGGCCATGCATACTGTTGCATCATGAGAAGCCACTTTTCGGGAGAGTTACTGACAGCCCGACCACGCCAGCTTTATGCCAACAGCATCGGAGATTCGCCTATGTAACCAGGGTATGAACAAAACCCTGAAGACTTTCATTATTTCGGGTTGTGTAAGGTTCGGGTCGTGTAATGTTCATACCTGGATTTCTAAGTTCCTGAGGTGGTGGTGACAGAAGGGACAGCTACGGGTTGTGTGATGTAGCGTGTCATGTGTGTTGCCGTGGGGCACACGACAAGTACATTTATATATTTTAGGAAATGCTTTTGTCCAAAGCAACATACAAGTGAGGCAAATAGCATATTGCAAACATGCATGTTATCAAAGACTCAACTATAGGTTTATGTGCAGCTGGGCTTAGCTTCCAAAGGATGCCCAGGTACAGGGTAAGCTTACTGGAGTAGGAGCTACACAGAAACTTCTAACAAAGAAGCTAATAAAACTATTCAAGGACCAGAAGTGCAACATATGGGCAAACAAGAAATGTAGAGAGACATCAGGCTTCATGATGGTCCCATACAATAATCTGGTGTCTGCATCTCCCCGGGCATCTTAAGGTAACACTCTTTTGGAAAACATTGGAAGCTGATTGGAAAAATCACTCATAGCTTTTGTACTGAAAAGCTTCAGTAATCTCCAAGGCGTTTCTAAGAACATGCAAGTATTACCGTACAAACTGCCATATTCCAGTAAACAGGAACACCATACATTTTATTGCCGTATTGCACATATCTGGTCTTTTTTGTCTTATACCCAGCATAACTTTACTGTTCTTTATTTATTACATATTTATTACATTGTAACTGTATCTTACTGCTTTGACCACCTTGCATTTCACTGCACGTTACACTGGGACTGTATACCTTGCATGTGACAAAGAAAACTCTTGAATTCTTGAACACATGCATGTGCTTTTCAGATGCCTGGGGGGTCAAAGAGGGACAGACACTGCTGTTCCTCATTATTCAAGCCTCATTTCCACATCTCCACACACAGCAGTCGCTGATAAAAGAGCCTGTGCAGTTATTCATGCTGTAAGCCTGATTGTCTTTCTCCATCCTTGCACATTGCATAGGCGTGATAACACTCACAGGCAAAGACTCAAACTCACTTTTTACAGTTAGTTCTTATTTACTGCACATGCGCATCCATCCTGTCACAACCTTCAAAGGCAAAAAACAACAACAACTACCAAGAGACACGAGACAGTCATAAACACAGATGTGTTTTTGTTTTGGTGCTGAGGCGATTTTTCAACTTTTTTTTTTGGCTTTGCAAATAAAGCTAAATTTGCAAGATTTGCATTTCAAAAAGAAACTAATCCCGCCATGAACCTGAAAATGAATCTTCTCGGATTATTCTGGAAGCCTCTCGGGTGCCTAAGGAAAGCAGAAACACGCGCACATGGTGTATGCTCTCGTTGTGTCCTGAATGAGGGGGGCTTTGGGGGGCAGTAAACTAGCCAATCAGAATGCAGGAGGTGAGTGCGCACAACAGGAAGACACGTTCTGACTCGAGCGAAGACGGGCCCTATGCTTTTAGAGGGACAGTTTGACCAATGCATAGTCTGCGGCAAAAGTTGTTTGGTAAACATGCAAACAGCCTGCTTCCTTGAGCAGCAAGGCATGTGACTACAGTAGGATCAATAGATTGGTTACTGTTACACTAAACATTATAATGGGCAAGAAACGTACTGTCAGTGACTTTAAACATAGTGACAGACAGAGTGGTTCCAGCATCTCAAACCATTTTCATGCGATGTAGTGTTTAAAAAATCAAAACCTCCAATCAGCAGCAGTTTTGTGTGTGAAAAAATCCTGCTAATGAGAGAGAGGTCAGAGGAGAATGACTCTTTAAAACTGAAATGTAAGGTGTAAGTGCTAAAGCTTAGTACAACAGCTATGTGTGGAAAAGCTTCTCTGAAGTGTTTGAATCTTGAAGCCAGGAGTGTCACACCCCGTTCGTCCGCTCCTCTCGTGTGCCACGCCCCCCTCATTAACCCCACGTGGATTCCCCCTGTTCACCAGCTGTTCCAGATTGTTGTCAATTAGTCCATTGTGTTTAGTCCGCGTTTCCGTTTGTTTCCCCAGTCCGGTCATTGTTATGTCAGCCCTAGTGTTGCCTGCCTGTAGTAGTGCTGCATCCAATAAACCCCATCTTCGCCCGGACTTTTGGCGTCCTCCGTTTGTCTACGCTCCGTGCGTCCTCCTAGCGTGACAAGGATCGTCAGAGGGGCACGTGGGGCACAGACATCCCGGCATGTTCAGGGGGTCCAACACTTTTTTTAGGGACCTCTAAAAACAGCAAATTGTACCACGAGGGGATCCAAGGGCCCAAGGTGACATTTTGTCAGGGGGCCTAGAATTTCCAGGTAGACATGACTAAAAATGCATTTAAATACTGCAGGACCATGAGTAAACCATAGCAGCCTCTTCGTTGATGAGTCTGTTTCTGTACACCATCCTGAACAGTCTTCATTAATAATCCTGAGTGGGCTGCCTCCATAGGTGCCAACACATTCACAAATGGTTAGTCAGCTTTATCATTATGAATCGGCACCAAATTATATAAATGAGCATGTTATGTAATAACGCATTGGTGTGTGAATGAGCACTGCTGATGTCATGCTCACTGGGCGCTTTCTGATTCTCTTTTTTATGCAGGAATATCACCCTGCAGATTCAGCTTGTTGATCACATGCATTGTTGTCCAGTTGTTATTCTGAATCCAATTTCCTGAATCCAAGGACTAATGGGAGCATGTTTGAGAAAATGAGGTATCGTACTGGCCATCACTGTCTGCAGTACTCTGTATATGAAGAGAATAACTGGAAAATAACTGCAATAAAAACAAAATAATAACCCCCCACAACCACTTATCTTGGTTACAGGGTAATAATAAAAACAAAAGCAATAACAGTGATATAATTATAATAATAATGATGATGATGATGATGATGATGATAACAACATAAAAATAAGTAACAACAGTATCAATAATAATAATGACGATGATAAAGATGATAACAACAATAACAACATTAAAAATAAGCAACAACGATAGCAATAATAATAATAAACACGATGATAACAAGAACAACATTAAAAATAAACACCAATGATAATAAACAACAACAATAATAATAATAATAATCCATATATTATGCCAGCCCATAATAAGGCAGTCATTGCATTCTCATACATCTAACTTCTGAGTCCTTAACTTGAGGCCTGTATCTCAAAGCAGGATTTCTTGCTTAGCTAGATAACTATTTGGATTTAAGGTAACCCGATTTAAATAGAGTCTATTTAATAGACTTTATCTTCATCCACTTACACTTGTCCCAAACTACCTTAAATCCAACAAGTTATCCAGCTAGGTATAAGATGGACAATAAATATTTCCACTTTCCATTGTGCAGGGGTGTCTATATGTGTGTATTTTAGTTTAGTGTTCTGTATCTTTAAAATACTCCTGCAGTTGCACTTAAGAAAACAACGCACCCTGCATTCTCATCAGTTTGAATGGCTCACACAAGCAGTAGCTCATGGTTATAATTGTGTGCAGTATTTCAGAAGATTGTTTATTTTTATTTATAATTTTATTATTTTATTGTATATGTACCTGGGAACTTTAAATATGGACAAAGATTTTTGTGAATTTGAAAATTTGTATATTCATTATGTCTAAGTTAGCCAGCTACTAAGCTGCATGTGCAGTAATATGAATGTTTTTGTATTTCCAGTATCACAATTGCTGAAAATACCAGTTCAAAAAACGTGTCAGTGATTGTGATGTTTATCTTTTATCAGAATAATCCAGCTCAACTGGAAATCCTAGGTTGTGGTGCATTTATCCAACAAAATGCAAGATCGTGCCGGTTACACTGGTGCTGTGACATCCTTCTCGTTCATGCAGGTCACAAGTGGACAAGAATCACCGTAGCTGCCTCTATAGGGTAGGGTACTGCGATTGATGCTGCATCAAGCCATTTTTTGGTTAGAGTTTTGGAGAGGATTTAGTTTGACTGCCGTGTTATTGCCGGTTTGAAAGTGTTGTTCTTTTTGAATGTGATTAATTCAACAGATTTACATGGGCTCTGCATTAAATTTGTGGTTAGTTGTGATATTTTCATCTGTTAAAATAATTTTGCTGAGGCAAAATATTTTACTGTATAGCCGATGTTTGCCTGTTTATTGAAATCTTTTATTCATTTCTTCTGATTACTCGGCTCATATTTTGTGCACTGCCATATAATGGACAGTTTTACTGGACTGGGGAGTATTGACAGGGGTATTCAGGGGTATACTGGACTGGGGGGTATTGACAGGGGTATTCTTCTGTTTGGTTGTAGGTTAGTGGAGGGAGCTGTTGCAGCTCAACCCTTTACCTCTGCTCCAAATTCCATTACACAACAGGTACGCACCACTAGTGAGTTTGAACCCCAAGCTAATGTGTTTGAGCTAGTTTCACCCTTTGGAGACAATGGGATTTCGATGAAGTTGCTACTGGGTATTGTTGTGCGGTTAGCCAATCTGTCGGAGATAGCATCGTGTCATGTCTGGGAACAGCCAAGGCAGTGAGTCCTCAGTATAACAGCGGGATGGGGGAACTGAAGCTCAGTGACATTTCAAGTATGGGTCTGATGCTAAAATTTGATGTAAAAGAATCAGAGTTTTAGGGGAGATGGTTCTGAGAAGTATGCATTACAGGAGATCCATGTTGGCATAAATGCAACTCCAAAATTGATTTGAGCCAAGGCCTAAGCCCAAGCATTTTGAAGCAATGAAACCACTTTTTGAAGCATTGAATCTGGTTGACCACTGGATCCAAAACAGAAGATCATGAGAAAACTGTCAGCATCATATTGAATGGATGAATGTAGACAGGCCTTCAATAATCCAAGGCAAGCTTTCCTTCATCAGGCTCTCTTGGTCCACCCAAATTTTAACAAGTCAATTATATTGTCGGTGGTTGTGTTGAGCAGGGGGCTTGGGTGCCATGCTTTGTCAGGTGCCAGACAAGGCCAGACCTGTGACTTTTGCATGCAAATCGCTGACTATTGCACAGTCAAAATATCCTGCACATAGACTGCAGTATCCAGGAAGAGGTCCTATCGATATTTCGTGGCTAATTTGCTGAAGCCACTGGTCCTGAAGGATTCCCATGATGAAGCCAGACATCAAGGTCAGCAATGGACACTGCGGTTAACAAGGCAGAGGTTCTTCTGGCACGGTTTGGAGGCTGATGTTAAGGAATACATCAAGTGTTGTTGAAGATGTCTGTTCAACAAAGCAGCAGCGCTTGAGGCGAGAGCTCCTCTGGAAGGCCTTATCACCAGAGAACCCCTGGAGTTAGCCTATGTAGATTTCTGGTGCGCTGATGATTTTTTTTTAACAAGTTACTTCAAGTCTTCGTCATCATGGATCCTTTTTCCAAATTAGCCCAATCAGTCAACAATAGCTGTTGCTCATCAACTGTGGAACAACATCATTTGTGTCTATGGCTTCCCCCGCTGCATCCATTCTGACCAAGGACCTAAATTTAAGAGAAATCTCATCATGGAGCTCCTCAATGTAGCTGGGGTACAGAAGTCTCACACAACTCCCCACCACCTGACACTTAACGGTAGTGCCAAGGGATTCAAATGAATATGGGCAGTATAACTCAGACTTTGTCAGCCACAACAAAATGCAAGTGGCCTCAAATGTTCAAATCTTTAACCTTTGCAATTCATGAGACCACTGGGTACACTCCATTTCAGTAGAATACCTCGCGTGCCCTTTGATATGCCGTTCAGGGAGCTGCTGCATGACCCAAAAGTCGTGGACTACGATGTTTTCATCCAGTCCCTCAGGAGGGACCTTCAAGAGGCTATTAAGGCCACCCAGGTACCAGCTAATAGACAGTGGCAGGGGCATTCATACTTGTACGAGAAAGTTAGAGGGGGTCCCGTGGAGCCGAATAGGGGGGAAGGTGGCAGAAGGAAGCTTGCAGACAGATGGGAGAATACCCTTTATGCCGTTATGGGGAGGAACATATATATATATATATATATATAAAATCCGCAACACTTCCACGGGCCACAAGAAGACTGTGCACTGCAATCTCATCATGCCAGTTACCTTCCTGCTACTCCCGAGCTGGCAGTTGATGAAGTTGCCAGTACTGATAAAGGTAATGCAGCTACTGATGAGATGAATGCTGCGTTACATAAGGAAGAAATCCTGCTTCATCATACAGGCCCGTGGTCAGGGCAACATGATTATTATTATTATTATTATCATTATTATTATTATTATTATTTAAATGAGTTTCCAGTGGCAAGAAACATGTTTTTCCTTTCAGATCATTCAGTCTAACACACCCAACAACCCAAACCAATAAATTTGCTGGAACACCAAATAAGCCCTCCCATTCTGTCTGTGAGTTCATGGGACTTTAGGGACCGCTTTGGTCCTGCTGACCCGCGTAACTGTTCGATGTACCTGGGCCAGGGTATCGGATCACCCCCCCTCCAGGTACACGCTGCCCTCCTGCGACTTTCAGCTAATCCGGTTAACGCGACAGGCCTCACCGGCCGGTGTTTTCACCTGCGCGCCGCTGATGAAGCCGTACAGCCGGGGCTGTACACAGGGCAGCCTCAGACCATGAAATGTGTATTAAATCTGAATTTGCTCACCAGAGCCACTGTCATCATTAAGCAGCCGTGTGCAAGTGGAACGGACAGCACAGGCTGCTAATGACAGACTGTATTACATAAAGTGATGGGCCTGAGGGGTAGGTGTGGGAGGGGCCTGGGGCTTTACCACCTGCCCTCGCTGGAGAGCTTTGATGAAGCTGGGATGACTGATTAAGCTGCCGGGAGGCATCCTGGCGAGAAGATGCTATGGGACACACAATATATGTCTTCTGTATTGTAAAATGCAGTGTTTCCCAATCCAGTCCTCAGGGAACCCCAGACAGTCCTTGTTTTTGGTCTCTCCCAGGTCCCCCCCAGGAGCAAAAATCTGGACTGTCTAGCAGGGAGCTGGGAGGGAGCAAAAATGTGAATCAGCTGGGGGTCCCTGAGGACCAGGTTGGGAAACACTGATATAATGTACAGTAAACTGAATATGTAAATAAAACATTTTTTGTAGGTTAACATCCTTGAAAACGTAGCTATGGCAACTGCTGTCATATGGCAATACCCCTTTGCTTGGGCATGGCAGGGTAATGTGTATGTAATACTTATCCGCAATTCCTCAGCCTTGCTTCTCCAGCATCTTATAATAATGTCTGTTGAACAATTCAGTGTCAAGTAAGTGAAAAAAGTCGCCATCTACTGATCCCCCTCACACCATTCAAGTTTTTTTTACATCATTAAATCTGAAAAATCTGTTGTTATTTTGTTATTTTTAACGGTTGATATTTACTATATATACACCATACATATTTATTGTTGTTTCCAAACCACTGAGTGAAAGTGTTTTGTTTTTGTTTTTTTTGCCATACCTCCATGTTTTGATTCTGCATCTAATAATACCTATCAGTAGAGCAGCAATAATAATTTATTGTTTATTAAATCATGTTACTCTATGGCTCTGTTCGCACCTGGCATTAACATGGGTCCTGGGTAATTCGATCACAAGCGGGCAGCGCTACATACACCAACCAAAATGCATTGAAAACGCATCGAGGTCCGATCGCTCAAACCTCATTCGGAGGTGGTCTGGTACACATATGTCCACATTCTTATAGCAGTGCGAACGGGAATGTGTCCCGGCCGCATTGAAGGACCGCCTACTCAGCTGACATCCTCCTGTGGGCATTAGTACGTAAGTACGCATTAAACGGGCGAGTGGTATTCATGTCAGAATGTATGTCAGTGCAGAATGGATCACTGTGTAGTAAACCGCATTGTGAATAACAGCGCTAAACACCAAAAAAAAATAAGTTTGAATCTGTTGGGGGGTCGGTTTAATATCTGACTGTCGTGACCTATTCGCATGGAAAAGTCGCCGAAGTGCACATCATTAATGTTCTGCGCGAATTCGGGAAAAATAAATTGTACGAGAAGTCAATTCTTAAAGATGTCTTAAAATTTGCACAGATCATATATTTAATGCACACTTTGATGAAGCTTCCTTATTTCTATCAAAGTAGGTAGGAATGTGCGATATGTTAATATTAATATGTAATAATAGTGTAATTGTTTATATAGTTTTATATAGGGCTATCCGGGGACTTGTACTCCCGATAAGAAATTCAGCCCTGACTACTTCGCTTCTTTTACTTAACATGTGCTAAGTCAGACATATAATTCAGCATACAGTATCAGACAAAACAATGAGCCTAGTTGAAATTTCCACAAATGTTGAGCTTCATTGGTTATGATTAAAAGCCAAAATATTATCATATGACAACCAACATAATGCATTACGAACTGAACCCTTTGCCCTTGAATAGAAAGTATTAACCTAAGTACTGAAATACCTTTTCATCACGTACTATATTTGTATGGTGTTGAGGCGGTATAAAAATGCGTGCCATAGCTCCATGTGAAAAGTTGATGCGAAGTTGAAATATAGTTTGAATTATTTAAAAAAAATCAAATTTTGCATTATGTGAAATAAAATTTTATAATAATGAAAATGAATGAAATGAAAATTACGACATTATTACGAAACACAATTTAAAAATTATATGTGGAAGATAAACGCTATTAAGAAATATAATACCCTTCATTGAATTATTTAAAAAATAAATGGACACGTTGATTATAGGAATATTTATTTATTTATAGATATTTTTGTTTATTTTGAGTATTATGGGGTTCCATACAAACATTTTAGGCAGTTTGGTCATTCAAATGCGCAAATAGCTTTCGATTTCTTCTTCCCCTTCTTTTAACATTTGTCAGTTTCTGCATACGTCAGTGATTTACGTGCTTATTAAAATAAATCAAGAGGAAAGTGAGATCCAATTACAAATGGTCGGTCGAGACACACACTGAGTCTTTGTTGCTGTCTACTTATGATCGAGTCACCCAGGACGCATGTTAATGCCAGGTGTGAACAGAGCTTATGTTAATGCGCACTAATTTGTCAATTAGTGACTTTACAATGCTATTCGTTTGTCATATATGGAAAATGTGGTGGGTGTTGTGTGGCTCTACAGGTTGGGACTCATTATCGGAAGGTTGTTAGTTCAAATCCCTTGGCTGTCAGTGTGATGTAAACCTTGCACTCCTCATCAACGCTCTTAACCTCAAGTGCTCCAGGGACTGGCTGACTCTGTTCTCACAGCTGGACTTGTAAAATCACAAAAATGTCTGCAAAATATATACATTTAAATACCTATTTCATATTTTACATTAAGAATATTTCCATTATAGAAAGGAGGAAGAAGAAAATTTATAAATTGTAGAAACAGACAAGCTGTAAGTCGCTGAGGCAGGAAACATTATAAAGTTATTCAGGAGTTCGGGATTTTTCTCTCTGGTTTAAATTCCACAGATGAAACTGCTATTCTCTTCATAAAAATGCTAAGTATACTTTTTCCTATGCACAATTTTCGGCTCCATAAATGGGCAAAATGTTAAATAAAAATTGTCATAGATATTAACACCAATAACACTATTTTTTGTGTCCCAGGCCTGGTCACAGTGCTTTGACCTCAACATTTAGTTCTTTGTGTCTTTTTCATACTTCAGTTATGAGGGATATGTTGCCCTCAAAGTCAAGCTGCAGAAGAAGGGGTTCAAATATGTTTTCATCTCATTCTGCTTTTCCTGTACATACACTTAACCTTCAGGTGACAAGGACAAATGACTCCTATCTCAAGTCATTGATCATCAATTCAAAGTAATGACCCATTTAGGCAAGGCAACACGATCACTTCAGTGTTTTCTCTGTCACCTTCTGTTTACCCAGGAATATACCTCGGAAAGCTGATTTTAATCTGAAGCTGAGACCTATTTATCTCTACTAGAAAATGATTGGGGTGTTGTTTTACTAGTTACGCCAAATTAACTTACACTGTCCATCCCACCCCCTGACGATCGATAGCGCTCTGTTTCCATGCCACGTTCTTAAATCTTTTTATGAATTTCCAACATCGAACAGCTGTGATAAATTATATACTCTCTGCAATAATTTTTAAATGAAAAGAGTAGCCCACTCTAAGCCGCAGTTTTTATGTCAGTGGGGAACTAAACGTCAGGGTCATTAGTACATCCAGCTTTGTACAGACATCTGTAAAGGAATCACAGCCCTGTGTGACTCTGGTCTCTGGTCAGGGTTGAGTTCTCTCCTCTGTTCCTACATCCCCCTTTTAAAAATAAGCCATAGTATCAAAAATAATCCAGCAGTACTCTGCTGATTCAGACCTTGGTGCAAAGAATTTTGGTTGCATTTTTCTATAGCTAAAAGCTCAATGACAGCCAGTGTGTTAATTTACCTTTCATCATTGTCTTTCATTTAAAAACAATGTTTATCTCTCTCTTTTTAAGACAAACGCTTGAAATAAATAATTGGAATAAATTTGACTCAATTCATTTTCTTTTTCATCCTCCAGCCTTCTCTTTCTCCATTTGGAGGGAAAAAGAAAACCCTTCGGTCATATAACTGTGAGATTTCAATCATTACCAGGCTAAAGAGAACAATCACAGCCTCTCTCATGGGATATATTCTTTTACCAGAGAAGTACAGCTCTCAATGTCCACTTTAAAGTGAGGTATAGATCTGAAAAACCATTTCTACCAACGGAAGACGAAATGTGAAAGAAAAAAGCCGGGATGTTGCCTTAGTAGTCTGTTTAACAATCTAAAACTCGCCCATTCTCTAAATGAGACAGCCACCAAAGGCCCTCAAGGCTGATACGTCCCCAGGGCCTGAAATCCATACAGCACACTTGTAGTATAATGCCAGCAGCACCGAAATTAAACCCTGAATTGAAGAACAAGACACGTTTTGGGCCAAAGCCAAGCCCAGAAGTATCAGTTCTGTAGTGCGGTTTCAGGCTGAATTGTGCTGCATGGTAGTTTACTTGCGAGTAGGTGCATTTGTTAATCAATGAGTGGGCTGTGGTCCTCACCAGGAATTGACATATCCCCATTGTTCCAAGAACATTTATCATTAGGTGGAAAAAAAATGCACCAGCAGGAAGGAACTCTTTCAGTGTTTAGCACCATCAACAATACAAGCAGGGCCTTATAATATTGATCTGTATTGTTTACACATTTGCTATGGCATATTTCCAATCACGTCGTACCTGCAAAATGACTGAGAAGGGGAAAAGAAGAATAGACACCCATGTGTGGCCCAGCCGCTTGTTGTCACTGAAAGTACTTTCACAGGATTAGATTAGACGCCTTGCCCATAGCCATGTTCCCTTCAGCTGGTTTTTGGAATACATCCACCTCTCTCTGTATCTGTCTGCTTGCACCCCTCCATCTCTCAGAATCTTTGTATTCCCCCATTTCCGAAATTTGCTGCTACATCCAGCCCCAAATGCCTGTCATCCTCGGGAACTTTGCTCAGGCTAGCCGCTATCATTTTGCAAATTAGCAGCGTGGAATGGAATCGTGGTCACAACAGAAAGCCGTTTCTCCATTTCCACATTTTCGGCGACGACATCCATCAATCAGTCTCTCAAATTTCATTTAGTGCAGCACATTTTCGCAGGAATAACAGGGTTTGGGTTCCATTCTAGTGGGGATAAAAAGCAGAAAACTGCCACTGACAATGAGAAAAAGGCATCCATTCTTATAGAAGTGTGCATTTTAAAATTTCCCTTGGCTTCTCAGAATGCAGCCTTTTGAGGAGGTTGGATGAATCCATTTTGAATAAATGCTCATTAGATCCAATTCTGCTGATATGTGAAGACATGAGAAAAATCCTGTCAGAGGTGAATGCCTTAAAGGCTCATATCTTGCAGGTGGAAATTTTTACTTTGTCCCTGAAAGAATTCAAATTGGAAATGTTTGAACAACAAAGTTGACGGGTTTACTAACAGAGGAGACCTCCATAAGCTTGGATGTGTCTTCGATCTATATCTTTTAATTTGACCAGCCGTGAAGAAGAAAAAAGGAACACAACGTCTAGCACTATATCAAGAGAGTTTTTCTTCCCTTTGGAAGGTTGGGCATCTCTGGGAAAACAGCTTTTGAAAAGACAACGTGAGCAACATATCTAATGTCTCCGTTCGCACCCAGATACCGCTGAAAGGCCAGTTCTTTGGCCCTAAGAAAGAGTTTTTAACCAACGTGCATCATTTTTTTCTCTTCTGCAGCTTCCAAAGGGCTGCTTCTGGGTTTGTCAGTGGGTAATGCTTTGGCCCCGTGTCTCTCGGGTTAGGGCCTGTGTTCTCTGATGTCTCCCCACAGTCCAGAGGCATGTGGATTGCTGACACACAGTGAGAGTGACTTGTGTGTGAACGTGTGTCTCCTGTGAGGAGCGGGCATCTGGTCATGTTCCATCCATCCTGGGATAAGCCCCAGGCTCAGTGCAGCGGTACGCTGCAGAAATGGAACGCATGATAGACGGATGGAGCTAGATTCACATGATCCCAAAAAAAAATCGCAATATTAAATCCTAGTGATTCTGACAACTTCTATGCGCATGATGGCCTGCCATGAACAGAGATGGAGTGGGAGATACAGATCGAGAGAGAGCGAGAGAGAGCGAGAGAGAGAGAGAGAAAGAGGACAGCATTGGAATCAATCCCAAACAAACCTCTTGGTTTAGGATTTTGTCCTAATGCTTCAAGCTTTCCAGCCTCATAACTCTCCTCTCTCGTACATGCCCATACAAACAGGTATTTAACTGAGTAGACATTACCCCGATTACGCCATTTTATTTTCGAGTACCCTATAATTCAAACCCTCATTCATTTTCTTGTTTGGAAAAACTAATGCTTGAAGTCCAAGAGCACCATAGTTTATGGAGGAACTCAAAAGGCTGCAGACGGCAGATGTTATCTGTAGATGTGTAAGGCTCTGATGATGCCGGTGCGCTCAATCCTTTGTCCTGTCGTTGACATTGTGCCCGGCCAGTGCAGGGCGACTCTTCACTGCAGATCAGCTACGTATGTAACTCCTCCCCCGAAGCAGTGGGCAGCAGCCTACGAGCCACACTAATCTAATTGTCATTGTGGGTTTAATGTGCCCTTCATTTTTTATATCTACTTTTATAATTTCTGTTTAATTTCATCTAAAAATAGAGACTGCGTCGGCATTCAATTTAGGTGAGCAGAAGTGCAGTTAAATATATTGTCATCTGTGTGAGTTGTGTGTGTGGGTTTTTATTTCATATCGTGCCCCCAAATGTCCCCGCAATGTGATAAAATACTGTTATTTTGATGATACTTGATGTTTGTCCTTCAAGGTAAAATATGCCAATGAACAAGTATTATTGGGAGGAACATGGAGAGGCGGAAGGCGAATGTGTCATGTTCCCATTACAGGACCATCGTCCATTTCAGGAGTCAGTGTCAGATAGCTGCTCCTGTCCACGTTTAATGGGTCCCATTGGGTCTCTGCTTACGTGAGTGGGGCTCTTTTGTTGCCTTTTTTTCAGTAATCCCCCCCCCCCCCCAGCTTGACTGCCTCTGCTTAGAGTGGATTAGTGGGTCTTTCTAGTCCACCAATGCAAATGGTGACTTTTTATTTGTCATTGAGGATTGATTCGCTTCCACCCTCATCTGGATGTGTAGCCCCTCCCTTTGCCTTAAAAAGAGGAAACACGAAAAATTCAGCCCCTCCTCCAGAATTCTGTTGCCACATGGCTGTCCCACACACCCATCAGCTTTCCCGTATCCCGTAACCAGGCTATTTTAAGCATCTCTGTCACAAACAATTAAAAAAATAATAGTAAAATAGCCTGTGCAGCCAGTCAATGTATAATTCGGTTCCATGACAGACTAACAGACTATGGTCTGACGTCTCATTCTGTCAGGGTCTTGACTTCTGCTCTGTGGCATTAGCACTGACTGATTCAAAGTGTCTGGCACTTAACCAGTTACAAACAGTATTTCGTGTCCTTGTTATCTATGTCCATAATAGAAATGAGTGAAGGGGGGGGCGACGTTCTTTTCTTTAATCAAAAATGGCCTTTGAAAATAAGATGCGAAAGAAATGGAATTAGATAGAAGAGCAGACTTGGGGTGCATTAAGCTAACTCAGAAAGAACATGCTCTCGAAATGGAGGGGATGATAATAAAATACAAGATGAAAGAGGGGTCTTTTAGAAGCCCTTCCAGGGGGGAGCAGAGAGGCCTGGCTGGTCTCCTCTCATGAGGGAGATGGCGAGAGCGGAAAGTCAGGTTAGCGCTTTGCATGCTAAGCAGGGTCAGTGTTCCTGCGTTTCCAGGGTAACGTCATCAACTGTCGCTCGGGCCGCCCTGCCTCCAACTCGCCTATTTAGAGGATAGGAGGGGGGCGGTGGGGGGAGAATGCACTCACTCTATCCTTCCAGGCAGAGCAGGTAGCCACAATCCCCCCCACCTCCCCCAGCAGTCCCACCTATCTGTCTGCTTCCACAGCCCACATTCGAGAAGAGACGCCGTGAGTCCAGTTCCATTTTATAAGCTCACATATATTGATTATGACTGTTTCACATCCATCCACTAGTGGGCGACATAATAGGTACTGCAGCAGCTGTCCTGGTAAAAAAATCTTGTCAGCAGTAGACTGATTCGATGATTCTGTATTCTGGGTTTTTGCAGGGTTCAAATTAGAGCAACTATTAATTACTTGTTTAATTGCAGTAGCTTTGTGCAATACATGCACTTTTCATAGAGATCAATATTCTGTTTTGATATCCTGTGAGCGTGTGCCCTGTGATGGACTTGCATCCCATCCAGGGTGTCCCCTGTCTGATGCTCTCTCCTTCCTGGGATAGACTCACCTTGACTCTATTTTGCATAAGGTGTTAGGGATTAATAGACGGATAGACAGACGGACACAGACAAAAACACCCCACACACATACAAACCTCCCAACCCTAATCCAGCTCTAGTGGCTAAAGTGCACATTCCGTGGGGATGAGGGGCGGCAGGGACCAGAAAACACTGGTGAAACGTCGCTGCAATTTTCAGAAAGTGCGCTGTCAGATACGGTTTAATGCAACGCATCGACCACTGTCACGATGCATTTTTCTCTCGGCTAAGTGCTGAAGGTATTTGCAATGTGCGAAGCATCTAAATAAACCCAATGCATGTTCCGAGCGAAATGTATTTCAGATGAACACTGTGAGCTCATTTTCAACCCCCTTTTGGAAGAAACAGGAGAGGACAATTGGGTGAAATGAGTAAAATTAGCAACAGCAGCCAATTACACAGAACGAGGCCAGGAAAGGTGCACAAAGCAACCTGGAGCAAGTCATCGTTAGAGGGGAAGGTGGAGCAGATAAGAGATGACAAAAATCAAATTAGCGCTACACAGAATATCGCGCCGGTGTCATGCTGTGTCGGGGGGGGAGGAGGGGGGCGGCTTGAGCCTTATCGCGGTCGCCCCGCCGATGGCCTGTTCCTATACGCGATCTCATTAGCCTGAGAGCGCAGCACAGACGTGCGTCTTCATCGCCAATTAGCCCGTGATTTGTACACGTGTTGACAATGGAGCAGGACCTGTCGACTGTGCTTTACGTCACGGGGGTTCGTTATTAAATTCGTCCCCGCTAGTACCCTTCCTCGCTCTGTCTACCCTGTGCTGTTGTGTCATTCTTTTAAACTTGATTATCTGCTACTATATAGAGGGCTTTCTATATTTATTCGTACCCTTGTTAACTGCGAACACCATACCAGGCAACAAAAGAGAAAATGATTTCGTCTTTCTCAGATAAGCTGTACGTATTGTCAATGTGAACCTTACGCTTTTTGTCTCATGGGAAAAACGTTAAATACCAAAATTGTTCATGCAATAGGTACAATGCCATTTAGGTTCCAACCATGAATGAAAGGATGTATTTGAACCAAACCTTAAGCAGCAAAATCCACACTAAAATACTACTTTTAAATAATACTGAAAATTTCAGTGTCACAGAGACCATTTGTGTGGCCCTCCACAAATCCTGAGGTACTGTGCTGAAAAACGGCCGTCCATTATACTCTACATGAATGAAACTTCCCAATGGGTTAAGGCAGTAGGAGACGGCATGAAAGGACACTGAGCTTAGTGCAAAGATTCACCAGCCCCGTGTTTGTGACAGCAAAGATTACATGCATGTGATTCCATTTGGGGTTATTTTGTGGTTTCATTTTAATAAAATTGTGGTGATTTTATTAACATTTATAGTTTGGCGAAAAATCTTCTTAAAGCCGCAAAAAAAAAACAGGATGATACTGGGCCAAAGCATGGTTTGGCATTTTGCAAAGAGACTGTAAATGTCACACAAATTCGTGCAAGCTCTCTTTCCCAGGCCTACGGTTTCAGTTCAGCCGAGCATTCTTAACTTTTAAACATTAAAATCTGATGAAACTGCAGAAATGATAAAAAAAAATAAATGTCTGGAAAATATACTGTAGCAAAGTGTTTTCTCAGCATGTCCAAATGCAAAATGTGTGTGTATAAAGCAGACACTGCAGCATGGCAAATCGTTCCCACCGTTCTTAAAAACACACATACTTCTGTAGGAAACAAAGCATGGTGATCTTTTCAGAGTTGTTTTTTTAGATTATTGTAAATCGATCTCCATCTGAAATGCTTCTCTTTCACCTTCAGTGAACAGAGACACACAACACAGAGGGGTTCGGTGAACTGGGCTATTTTGTCTGCATACTCTTGCCCTTCTGTGAAACTGAAAATAAATGTGGAGCGAAATAGGATGGGGACAGTAAAAGAACACATGCTACGTTTTGGGGTGTGTTTAATAGAAGGGAAAAGGTCACGTTCGATTTTTCTTTGGGATTTAAAATTATGGTTTGCCACTGTGGAAAAGACACACACAGCACTACACAATCAGGAGAACAAGTAGGAATAGGTATTGCTAGCAAGGTGAAACGCACAACCCCCTGTTTAAAATATATATTTTTTGAGTTATGATGAGTTATGGTTTTCGTCCAAAAAAATAAGTATAACGTTTACGGTAACTATAGCTATTTAGATGTAGGGATGACAGTACATTTATGAGCCCTTTAGAATTATCTAGAATTATTTGCCCTTCCCTGTACAAAAACCCACACAAATATGGCTTTCTGTAAGTTTACAATATGTGACACAAAGAACCACAAAGACTCTCACTGGCTACCGTCAGTGTTCAGAAGTCCACCGTAAGGTCAACGCTGAGCATAGATGTGTGCATGGGATATTTCCCAAAGACAAAAGTACTAAAATCCAAAAGAAGAATTGCGCTGCCCATCTCGAACTTGCCAAAGGCCACCTGGATACTCCAGACGGCTACTGGAAGAATGTTCTGTGCGTGGATGCGATGAAAGTACAACTTTTTGGCAAAGACGAAAAGTGTTACACTTTGGCAAAAACAAATCAGAGCATTCCAGCAGAAATTCATCCCATCTGTGAGGCGCTATGGTGAAAGCACCATGGTTTGGGGCGGCTTCGCAGTCTCAGGCGTGCAATCGCTGATGGATCTTAAGGTGGCAGGGTGCATGGGGACGTCAAGGTGAGTTAAGGATTAACAGAAAGTAGGTCAGACTGCAACATAACCATAAGCACGCAAGTACATCTACAACAGAACTAGTGGATGAGAAGGAATGTTGTATTTTGTAATGAATGAATGTCAAAGCTTTGACCTTAAATCAATTGAAATGCTACTGTATGAGCAGAAATGAGCATACAATCACCTTTCATAACCATTGTCCGGTCCAGGGATGCAGCGTGAACGGAACATTCCATGCCATCCATCCCTAATACATCAATTGAATGTAAATGTGTGGATGAGTCAGGAAATGTTATGATTAGTGTGGTAAAAAGGAAATACCGACAGTGACTGAAGCTGAGGGATTATGTGCCATCACACACACTTACTCTTGGTACCAGTCATCCATTTACTGAGGCTGCTTGTGCATGTGGGGGGGGGGGGGGGGGGGGGGTGTCAGGGAGCCTCTGGCAGGAGACAACCCAAGATGGGGGCACTGACCCATCACAGAGCAGACACACACAATTTGGTAACTCCAAATCGCCTCAGCGTTCTGGTGGACCGTGGGAGGAAAACCCACAATGACACGGGGAGAACTGCAATGCAAACTCCAGACAGATGGAACCAGGACCGAAACTCAAACCCAGGTCCCAGAGGTGTGAGGCAACAGTATGAACCACTGCGCCACCACACTGCCTCTATATATGAATGGAAATATCTCAAAAGACATATGGCAATGAGAAAAAAAAAAACTTCAGGAAAGAGGAACAGAGATTAAGTCGGAGGAGGGGAGGGAGGGGACTATTAAAAAATAAGTGAACTGAGTCCAGGCCTCCACAACTTGGATTCAACAAAAAATGTCCGTTTTGCATTCATTTTAACTCTGCCTTTTGGAATCCACTTGTAACCAAGGCCAGCTAACTAATAAGCACAAAATCTTAGCTGTAAAACTGATAATAACAGGCACTAATTAGCTGAATATAACATCATTTTACTTTTTTACGCTACATCTCAACGTCTTTATGTTTTGAAGCCAGAGGAGACCTTGCACCTACGCAGCCATTTCCCACTGATGGGTCTCATTTGGCAAGACCAGCTGGGTCACAGAAGTCATTAGCTCTCATTATTGGTCCGTATGGTACGATTATAATTGAGAAATCCACTTTTAGGCTAATAGGTAGAGTTTATGGTGCAAATATTATTTCTTCAGTGTGTTTCCATCTGCCCATACGCACTTCTAAATGGCTTTACAAGTGGCTTAATAATCGCCAAGTTATACAGCGGGGTCCAAAACTGCTAGTGACTGTTGGCATTCTTCTCTAATAAAATATCAAACCGTCCATTGCAAATTATATTATCAGCATAACAATTTGATTAATTGAATCTTTGACAAAATTTGCACATTTCAGTTTCTTTGTATGCGATTTGTCCCCCTTTGCTTTAATGACACTCAAACTAGCAATGACTCCACGACTCTGTACAAAACCTGATGACCCATGTTAGCCCAGCATGACTTGAGAACGTTCCACAGGGCTTCTTGTGTTACTGAGTGCTTGACTTTCTCGGTCTCCATGTGCCCCCCATAAACGTTGCTTGTGGTTGGAGCCAGATGACTGTGGAGGTATGTTGATCACAGTCGATATTCAGCACACTCTTTTTCACCCTTTCAAAGCTTTATGGTACATTTATTGTACATGTACATTTCATCTTCCTGTTGCAGTATGAATTCTTTTGCACATAAACTAGGGGTCCCGTGATGATAGAATTTCCAGAAGTTACACTTATGGAGGCAAGATTACATGATACTTTATATTACAGTATAGCAATATGACTGTTTGCATTTTTGGCAACAGATTGTCTTTGACACTGTTCCACTAGAGGGGGATCTGCAAAAAAATCAGGATGGTAAGACTTTACATACAGTAAGGCCATGTTTTTCATAATTTATAAACACATTCATAATGCTGTATAAAGCATTATGAATAAAACATTATAAACATAACTATAAATATTTATAAAAAGGCATAACACATTATAACCCTGTTCACTATGCATTATGAATAACTTAAATAGCTCTCATCTATAATGCATCTCATCTACTGATGCCTTTATAATACAGTGCATCCTTAATGCTTATATTGACCATTATAATGCATTATGAAGGTATCTATAGTGCATCATAGATGAGAGCTTCATAAGGCAATCATGCATTGTATACACGGCTATAATGTGTTATGTCTTTTTATAAATATTTATAGCCATGTTTATAAAGTTTTATGAAAGCATTATAATGCATTATTAATGTGTTTATAAATGACTAAAAACATGGCCTTAAGTAAAGTGCTACCTTCAGTACTGACCTTAGCCTCAAAAGTAGGGTAAGACATAGGCTGTCCTAGGGCCACAGCTAAAAACGGGATGGTGAACCTAAACCTGTCTGATTGATCTACCAGCACAATTCCCCACACTGCATATACACCCAGCCAGCCATTCTCCGTAACTGCCGATTTTATGTGGGGTCATGGTGAAGTTAGGTGCTATTCCAGGAAGCACATGCCATCACAGGCTAGAGGCTCAGCCAATGTGGCCAATTTTGAGACACCAGTACAGCCAATCATATTCTTGGACTGCACAAAAGCAACTGGAGGAAAGTATGAGCTACAAATGAGAATTCTACCTACAAAAATCTGGGGTCCACAGCCCTGGGGGGTGTGAGATCACTATGCACAGTTGGGCAGTGATTCTGGAGGGTTATGACACAACATTGGTTCAAAACGGGACACCGCTTTTTATTCTTCAAAACTGGGAGATCCCGTAATACATGACACCAAAAAAAAAAGACGATGTCAATTTAAGATAAAAATTGTTTAGAAACCAACAGATAAAGTAAATTATTTGCAGCGAGTCGGGAGGCTGGGCGTTGTTAACCAATGAAACGAATGATCATTTGTGTGACAGGTACTTCACCCAATCAATAACAGGACTTATTATATAGCCACGAAACTTGATAACGGACCGGTCATCCAGGTACCAAGAGCGTTCGTTCATGTTCATTGATGTAGCGGCAACCGGACTATTTTTTTCCAGTGGAAGCTTTTTAATTAGTAATAATAAATCATTGTAGTGTGAAATTAATTATTTATTGGGTAAACAACCGTATGTTGTCCCTAACAAATTGCAGTGATGGTGAACAGCAGGACAAATAAGCATCTGCCCAGACCTTGTGCCGGACAGAGGATATTGAGCTGAAAAATCAGTAATTACAGTAACAAAGAAATTCAGTAATTTTAGAACATTTCTCAGCTTCCACTTTAATGTTTTTTCTCTTACTATCTCCCCCTCTCCCTTTTTTCTCCACCTTTACTTCTACTGCAGTGCAAATTAGCTTTTTAGTTGAACTGTACAGTGTTTTACTCATCTACACTTCATGTTGATATGGTATCAAAACATGGGTCTCACAGCACTGCGGGATCCTGCGAGGCAGGTCGTACCACACACTGAGAGGCACGGGGTGGGTCCATACTGAGTGCACATTTTGCACCAAAACACCTAGTTTGCTTATTTAAAGGTCTGCTCTGAATGGCCAGCCAGGCCAGCAGGAAATCTCCCGGTGCTGTGGACCTGTCCGTGTCTGTCACTGTGCCACCCTGTACACCCTGTATCCCTCCCTGTAATGCAGCAGTGCAGCACGGGAAAGTGGTCAATGTGGACACAGATAATTAATGCAGATCGCCGGGAATGCAGTGCCTTCAGTTTTTCTTATTATTTTCTCATCTATTATTAAGTCCCCCCCCCATGTTTTAATTACTTATCTTTTCACAGAAATTTAGCGCTCCACTTGATGAGCACTTAACATTATGCAGACAGTGATGTAGTAAGAATCCATAAAGGAAATAACATATTGCTTTGTAATTAAAATACCTTTCACTTTCCCCATCCATTCAGAAATTCTTCGAATAATTTTCCAAAAGTTCAGAAGCCAAAGTGTTGATTTTTGAGAACTTCAGAGCCAGTAACTGTTCATGGGGGATCTAAATATGCATGTTTGACCCCATATGGGCTAAGAAGAGAGATGCCTAAGCCAATAAACATCCCAGGGTGTCATTCTTGCCCCGCCCCAAATCTCTTGCCCCGCCCCAAATCTCAAGGATACATTGGTTGCATCCTTGCCGAATGAGACCAATCCCATGATTCATTGCACCCCAAAAATTCGTTCTTGGAAAGCAAGTTAACAAGACCAGTCTTGCCAAGACCACAAGTACCGTCCTCACGTTTTTGGTATTAAGATTCACCCATAGCATTGTGCTGAAGTTACAGCCGATGACTGCTGCTGCTGTCATCACGCCCGTCCCCACCTCTGTCAGTGTTATTCCCGCTTCCGCTCCCCGTCGCTCAAGACTGTCAGTGTAGCTCAGACACTTACGTTACTCACTTGCCTTTTTCATCCTTCTGTGGTGGATCTCCAGGGTTCTTTAATCCTAATTCACTAAGTGGCAAAGAGATTCCAAGATGTCCCACACAAGGAGATGAAGGAGGAATTAATCTCCTCCTGTACCGCCTTTGCCCTCTAATTCCAGCTGAAGTAGCTGCATTAATATAATCTAATTATATCCAACACTGATGTACACGGGGGCGATGAAAGGGGAAATTGTACAATACTCAGCACATGGAAACAGTGCTGAGCAATTATACCAGGGGGGACCATGGTGCTGTATGCTCACTCCACTCCACACATTAATAGACAGCTCAGTGATGAAGAGCGTTATGTAAAACTGATTGCATAGCTTTTGAACATACTTGATTTAAAAAAAAGAAAAATGAAATTAAAATCTAGTAGACTTAACTGCACAATTAGCCAAACACAGACGTTCCCGACACTCTGTGGCTGCTAGGTGACGTCTTTGTGGTCTGCAGGACTCCCAGCATCCTTGCGTGATGGGGCCGCCGTGAAGACATGACAGGGGCAGACGGCACAGCGATGCGCTTTCAGAAACGTCACAATGAGACAGATCACAGTCAAAGACACTTGTGTGCTGCGAGATTCTTTGGCTATTAGAGTAAAAATCTGTAATTCTAAAAGAATCTATCTATATAATGTAATCAGAATGAAGAGAGGAGGGGAGAAGATTTAAAATGGGCCGCCATTCTACATTCCTCCATAACCATCAGAATAGACACCTCATTCTTCCCTATAAGTAAACACATGTTGCTCTCCATGAGAGAGACAGATCAGAGCAAGCTTGGGGATGTGAGCGCAGGATTGGCTACTATCAGGTTGCATTGGACCAATTGGGGTTAGGGGCCTTGCTCAAGGGCCCAATGGCAGCATCAGTCTGTTGGCCACAAAATTCAAACCAGTGACCCTTCCCCAGTTGGCAAGTGACAGGGCAGTGGGATTTTGGAGGGGAAGGGCAACCATTATACAAACACTTCTGAATGCATTTTGATTACATTTACAAGGTGATTGCATTGTTTATTGTTTGGTTGCCGAGTAAACACTGTTGTCCATCGTTACAGGAGGTGGGATAATTCTTTGGTTCATCCAGACAGCTGAATGTTTGGTTGTTTGAATGTTTTAGTGCCCTGTTTCACAGTGTCCTGAGTATCTCTGTCCCAGAACGTTTAGCTATGGTCCGAGGAAGACATCAAATACATTTTACGCAAGATATGATCTGAGCACCGGGTCTCACTGAAATTTGTTTTTCTGAAATAAGCTTTTCTTTCAAGATTTAACATTGTTCTCCACAGATGAAGAGGCTTGATGCACTACTACATAGTTATTTGACCACCTCTTGACTCCCGTGCAAAGCCAACATTACACAACAGCAACAGAATGGATGCCTTTAAAGATGCAGCAAAGGCTTCAAATAAAGCAACAGTTCTGCTTATGAAGTCAAAGCAGATTTGATTCTCTGCTCCACTGGCTAGACATTGCTGTTTTGCTTGATAACACCTGAAGATTACCTTATCTGCATGAGCTGGTATCCAGTATGTTGCCAGATGTCAACCTCTCCTGCTGTGTCTTTAGGTGAAAGACTGATCAAAGCACATTTTCTAATGAGTTCTGTAGATAATGTTGGCGTAATGTAGGTACGCATATAATTATATAGAGCAGTATTTCCCAACCCGATCCTCGGGGACCCACAGGTGGTGCATGTTTTTGATCCCCCCCCCCCCCCCAGCTCTCTGCAAGACAGTCCACATTTTTGCTCCCATCCAGCTACAGAGGACTGTTTGCAAAAATGTGGAATGTTTGCAGGTGCCCTGCAACCTGTCCCCCCCCCCATTATACGTATTTTAGTTACCACTGAAAGAATCAATTGTACTGACTATTTATTGCACTGCAATATAACAAAATAAACTTTTGCTACATCTAACACCACTGGAAATACATCACCAAAAGTACTAAAAGTTTCAACAATCAATTCCTTTGATAAAACATATTATTCCCACCTTTTTTTCAATTCCACTGTTTCCATTATTCCCCCTTTAAACTCACAAGTCATCTTCATAATTATTACTAGCATGGTTTTTACTAGAAATCAATGCAGAACCAAGTGACATGTTAAAGTTTTACTGACTAGAAATCTGGAATTACAAAATCTCTTTTTGTAGCAAATGAAATCTATAAAATACAAGAAAACAAATAAAGGAAAATACTGCTATTAACCTATAAAGCACTGAATGGCCTTGCACCAGAATACCTTAGTGATCTGCTGACCTCATGCAACCCTCCGCGCTTGCTTCGTTCTGAAGGCACGGGATATCTGTTAGTACCTAGGGTAGAAAGTGCTACGGCAGGCAGCAGAGCTTTCTCCTATAGAGCTCCTCAGCTGTGGAATGGTCTTCCACCGGATGTGCGGGTTTCAGGCTCACTCTCAATATTCAAGTCTACAGTAAAAACACACCTGTTCAGTTTAGCTTATAGGGACACTAGTTCTAGCTCTAGCTAACTCCTCACTCCCAGTTAGACCTATAGCGTGAGGTGTAG
>JAODKF010000022.1:18153044-18180465 GCA_026779585.1 Mormyrus proboscirostris | reverse complement strand
TGGAGGATGGGCTCCCCCTTTGAGTCTGGTCCCTCCCAAGGTTTCTTCCTTCTCGAGAGTTTTTCCTTGCCACTGTCACCTACAGTATGGCTTAATGGGGGCTTTGGGTGGGGATGCTGTAAAGCGCTTTGAGACAATGTAGTTCTGTGATAATGCGCTATACAAAGATAAATTTGTTGTTGTTGTATTAGATATCACATAATGTGATGTTATCACATAATCAAAATCAGAATTCACTTCATTGGCCAGGTACAACTACATGTACTAGGAATTTGTTTTGGCTCACATTCACAAAAACAAAAGAGAACAAGAACATAAATTAAGCTGTGCAATATAATTATAAGGACATTAAGGGGAACAAAGGTATACTGAATATTGGAATATAAAGGTATGAAAATATATCATGTTTAATAGATGAAAAAAGATTTACAGAGATTCGTGCAAAGTGAGTGGGACAGTGACAGAGGCAGGGACTTTATGTTTTTAATGTATTTTTACACATTCTGTGTTATTAATGTGTTATTGCAGGCACGGTGTGTTATCAATGTGTTATTACATACGCTGTGTGTTATTAATGTGTTATTACATACACTGTGTGTTATTAATGTGTTATTACACACCCTGGTGCTTCTTAACAGCATAGAACTTGTGCCTATCACTTTGGGGTGAGAAACAGTTACTGCCAATTGGTGACCACAAACCTCACGTCAACCGAAAGTAAAGTCATGTGATCCCTTTCCTAAATAAACACTACCAGCTCTGAGGTCTTCTCCTAAACCTCAGTCTTTGATAACAGTGCCATGACATATTTCAGGAACAATGCACTTATCACAGCAATTCATGTATTCAAAACACTGTTGATAATGTTCAGTTAATTAACTTGAATGTTTAAAGGCACCTTCCTTTAACCATACCACCAAAAGGCCTAGGCTTCAGAACAAGGCTTTTAGGATTGGTGTGATAAGATTGGGACCTCCATGAAATTTCAAGATGAATGACAGAATATTCTGGGCATAATTTTTTCCAGTAAAGACTGACAGTTAAAAACATTGTGATAAGCTGCAGAGAGCTGCAACAGAACATGGGTGTGAAGTGTAATGAAACATTTACCAAAAGGAGTGAAGTCTTCTTAGGCAGAGAAAAACCCTGTTGGCCGTATTTTTGGCACAAAGAGCCTGATATTAAGATTGTTCCTGTGTTTCCACAGTCCAGCATCTGCATTCTTCTGTTTAACTGGAATAAAAAGATCCGCTCAAGGCTCCATCCCATGGTACTCATGCAGCCAGGAAGCCTTACACTTACAGTAAAGTGTCAAAAAAAGCGAACCTCCAAAAGATCGCCAGAATTTCAAATTAGTGTGCTGAAGGACAATCCCCAGGAGAGCTGGTGGCAGCCATACCTTCATGTACATGCCGACTGCGCTAGCTGCCCTAGCTGCCCTAGCCAGCGCACCTTATGCAGGGCTGTTTGCAAATGTCAAGTAAACTTAACCAAGCGATGCTCAATGCATAACTGCCCTAATTAATGTGAACAGGGACTTTGTGGAAAAGTCCCTATCTATTTTCTGAAACCACTTATCCTATTCAGGGTGGTGGGGGATCCAGAGCCTATGGGCAGAAGGCAGGCAACAACGAGGGGTGGGGCGCCAACCCATCACTGGGCACACTCACACACCACTCACTCACACACCATACACTCACACACGCACACCTGTGGGCAATTTGGTGACTACAATTATCCTGCTGTGTGTGTTTTTTGACTGTGGGGGGGGGGCATTACGCTCACTATACAGTACTCAGGAAGGCCGGCGGCACAGTGAAGTTGTTCCCTGCATTAGCTGAATAACCAGAGCAAAAAATATTCTCAGATGCGAATCGAGACAATCGATTCTCCCACGGTGGGTGTCTGGCAAGCAGTCGATATGTTTCTGCTTTTTTGGTATGGCTGAGCAAATAGTAATTTGAAGAAAATGATGATTTATTAATGGCCAAAGTCGCTGCCACCGAGGTAAAACTGAAGCTCATGAGCACGGCAGCGTCCCAAGGTAGCCGCCAAGCGCTGCACGTCGGCGCCGTCCTGTCACAATCGCAGACACGAGCACATCCAACCTTCTACTCATGCGTGTCCTAGAAGGAAAGGAAGTGATATTTGTGCGCTGACATTGTTCCAAAACAATATTTTCTTTGTGCTAAATAACCAACAAAGAATGAGTTGACTTTCTTATTGATTCTTTTTGTTTGTTTGTTTTGCTTAAAAAAAAAAAAATATTGGCCAGCTGGAAGTGAGCAAAGCACTGCTTTTTAGATATACGGTCGGATGGCAGATTTTAATTCGCCTCTGTCCGGTGTGTTGACCCGAGGCAGCCATGTAAACAGCATCGATTCAGCCCATATTCACCACCTTAACACTGGTCTATAATCTTCTGTTATAACTCCATGGTAAGTGATACAGTCCAGTATGAATGAAAATAGGCATTCTGGCAATTTCACTGTGGACTAATGTTCTGCTGTCCCCTGCATGATGAAACCAGCTTACGAACCAGCATTCAGATATGAAAATGGGATGAGAAAATGGGGGAATTTATCTCTGCCAATTCTAGCTACGCATCGTGCATTTAAAAAATGGTGGATGTAGAAAATGTGAATTACAATGGTGATATTTGGAACCGTTATCTTGCAAATGGATTCTCCAAAGGAAATTTTCATCGTTTTATTCAGTGTTTTTTAGAAAAAACATGACCACACCCATATGCTGAATTTCCAGAATTAACTATAAAGACTGGATGAAACCTTATAAAGCTCAGTATGATAGCTTATTACACGTTTCAATGATTTCTGCCTCAGCATTAATTTTTCTCAATTTCTTCTTTTTCGGAAAATTGAATAATCATGTTGGTTCCTGCTTACTTTTGTTGCCTATTTTGTATAGATGTATAACATATTATATGCTCACATTTTACATTTTTTGTGGCGGAATGAGGGTGTACCTGAAAGAGATATTTGGACAATAACTCGTTCTTCCTCAGTTTTGGGAGAAAATCAGTAATAAACTGAAAAGCCCCTGAGGTCTACAAACACTCCACTCTGTGTTTGTGAGGTTATTTGTTGTTGCTTAAGGAATTCCAGAACAACAACAGCACTGATGCAGTATGACAGCTTCCTACCATGCTCAGTCTCAGCGTGATGGGGCTTCCACATCAGTCTTGGAATTAGAGTTACGGTGACCAACAGCCATCCTCCACTGGTTACCACAGAGCCTGCGGTATCACCCACTGAGGCCCGCAGCTTCCGATGGCGTTGAAGGGACTTAACAAAAATCCCTGTCTGTCAGTTTCCAGTGAAAATCAACTGCAGAAATTTAAGAAATTCCAGTGTTAGCATTAATTACATGAAGATTTTCAAATTAATTACATGAAGATTTGTCAAATGCAGAAATGTTAGAAATTAACAGTGCTGGCAGCATTCATTTTGAGAAGGCATAGATTTTATATTTTAGCAGTGTGCAGATTCAACAAAAATCTGCACGTCAACCAAAACCAATTGGTTTCCAGTGGGAATTATGATGAAATGTTATAAATTATCACTTTGATAACTTTGATTGATGATTTTAAGTTTTAGTGGTGTACAAATCCCTCATCGGGCCAAATCCCACATGCTTTAATATAAGTTAGCTTTTAAAGTCAGTTCTGGGTCTGGGAGTACATCCCTCATTGTAATGAATGAATAAGATTAAAATCCAGTTTTCAGTGTACAAAGCTCTTATGTAGCGATGGTCATTTTCTCTGCCACATAATATCTTCTCTTTTTACTATATTTTTCGCAACAAATACAGCAGGTCCATAAATAACATGCAATCAAATAAAGCAGATTTCAAAATATACCGGAAAGATCAGACGGCGCTACAGATGTTTTTATGGACCTGCAATATTTACAAGGGCCATTAAAATAAAGATTTAAGACGTTGGATACTTTTTAAATGAGATTTTTAACATTGCATTAAATGTCAGTGCCTCTTAACCAAAGACAAACCCTCCGGTGCCTAAAATCCTATCCGTTCACAGGGAGTTACAGATGTACAGTGAAAACCTCCAGAGCTGTATATGTCAGTATATAATCCTGTTGGAGTGTCTATGTTTAGGGTTTCTCCTCTGTTCGTCTGGATTTCAATGGATTTGTGACTTAGGACTCGTCAGCATCTGGGTAGTAACTTGGACTTTTGACAGTGAGAATCTCATGTCCACTTCTTTCCCTCTAGCCAACAAATAAATAAATAAGTGAGTATAAAACGACAACCCTTGACCCTGCCTGGTTTAAATCCCCACGCCACAGATTACACACAGCTATACTGTGTTTCCCACTAACTACATGGAGGGATTCAATTTAATGTTCTTTAACCTTTCTCCCCCCGGGACACATGGAAAACCTGATTTTCTGCAGCGTGTAAGAGCTGCTTGGAGGTGCCGAGTTTGAATAGGTGACTTGTCTGAAATTATAAGAGAGTGGAAGCAGCACAGAGGGAGATGAGGTCGGCGGGGGTCAGACCTTCCCCGTGCGCAGCAGCCTGTGTGGCTCTTGCCATTTATTAGAGACCCCATTGAATTTGTCAGCCATTGTGCAGCAGTAATGAAGTACCGATGATCCACTTTGTCACATGGTTGTGGACCCGGCACCCACTATGATACAGGCAACCACACCACAATATACTCTGAATGCACCTTGTGTTATAGCAGGGCAACCTAAGGTTATTTCACAGAAACCTCGGCATCAGATGGGCCGAAATGAGTCGGCGCGATTGCAAGCACAGTTTCAGCATAATACAGAAGTGCATGAACTAGCCCAGCCAATACACCCCACCTCAAAAAAATGTGATACCTTACATTACTGACCATTCTCTCAGTACTCCAGTTTCTTCCCATAATCTAAACATGTGCTCCACGATGGGCTGGCATCCCATCCGGGATATACCCCTGTCTAGCGTACCACACTGCCTGGGAACGGCTCCAGATCCCCTCCCATCCCTCCGCAATCCTGTCCAGGATAAGTGACTTGCAGAAGGATGGATGAATTACAGTGGTTACTGACCTGTTAAACTTACACTCAAATAGTATTACTTTTAGTCATTTCCATTAAGGTCTAATGAAGTAAGTATGGGGGAAGGTAAACACCCCTCACTGAGGTGTGCTACCAGTCCACGCCTTAATGTACTTGTGTGGTGAGTTATCTTACTGCAAAGGAGACTGGCCATCACGCTCACAGAGGCTGGCTGAGGGATTGCGGCAGGTCGCACGTCACATTTAAGGACAATAAATCAACAGCAACACAATAATATCTGTCCCGGCGAAGAAAAATGAAAATAAATCCTCGTGGATACTGAATATGACAAGCCCCGAGCCCATCCAATGCACAGAGCATGTAATTTTGTTATCCGCTGCAAAAAAAGACGTGCATTTTCCATTTGACTTTTCATCCTGTCAAAGAAACTGTTTACTCTAGCGAAACAGTCAGGATGTAAAAGGCTGCATTTATGCAGCGCAACAATAGATTTACACTGTTTAACTCAGGCTCCTGGCTTACTTTGTCTTGCTAGCTTCTTTGTTTTTTAAAACAATGGCTCTTTCTGACTGTATATGTTTTGTAACACTCTTTTGTGAGAGTTTGCCGTTCCAGAAACTTTTTTATGGATTAAAAGGATTGTTTGTCAATTGTAACCCCTCTTTTAGGCCACTTAGGATTCTTGTACTAGCACAGATATTTATCTGGACTGGTGTTTGGGAATTTTAGTCTACTCCCATCAGAGCCACAATTTCTAGATAGTTATTAATGTGATGTATGTAAACAACTTGGATTATTTAGGCTTGAACCATAAGTGTGAAATCATTTGAAATCATGAGCATACAGTCTATTATTATTAACTGAAAAAAATCTTAATTTTGAACATAGCAGCATCTTTTACTGTACAAAATGAGCATTGATGTTTAGGAAAAGCTACTGTCATCCACAATATTGAAGGTAAACATATTTTACTTGATCAATAAAGCAGTAAATCCCATAAAGGTATTAGAGTCACTACATGTGACATATGCTAATAAAGTATAAAAAAAAAAAAGTAAGTAGTTGACGGTGCATTAGCCGCTGGATACCTAGTGCTAAGGACATGGCTAACTGAGCTACGTAGCTAAATGTACAGTGCTGAGACAATGAACGATCACCTTTGACCCAGATTTCTCAAGGGTTCAGATAATGCACAGGACAGTGGTCAATATTAACGACATGGCATGCACAAAATACATATTATGTCCCTGTGTTATACACCTTAGTACTGGCACTGGTTGTCAATCAATTTCTATAAGATGCAGAATGATTTATGTTACTTGAAACATAAAATACCACAGCCCCAAGTTGAATTAAGAGGCTAGGAAATGCATATATGTTGGATATGGAAAAATTGTTACATTGCATCCATAAAGAATATAATTTATATCTAAAGAAAATACAAATGTTTGAATCTGTTTGGCTAAGCGGTAAGTAGCTTCCTGCGTTTGGGCTGCGTTTAACGCCCGACTTTGCTCTGAATTTGTGCCGTTTGCCGTCGCACATGTGTACACACCCGCAGACACATACCCTATCGCTGCCTGTTAATCCAGTTATTGGCATTTCGAAGGCAATTACAGCTATCAGGTGTTGTTAGTATGTGCAGGATTTCAGGTCTCCCCAGTCCGCTGATTCGTGCCACATGGAAACTATCGATTAGTCCGGAGCAAGTATCCAGTGTGCTGATGTGTAACAGTAAATAACAATAACAATGCTGAAGTAGCCCTGGCAGATGGATGGCAACGAAAGGGAGATCAATCGGAGAATATTAATTGCTCCATCTTCCCTAGTAATGAGAACAAGCAGAGGCCCTAAATTAAATATTTAGAATACATGCCCATGTCTTTAGTTAAATAATTACTGCAAGCCTTAAAGCAGCATGTGACGATATCTGTTCAGTTAATAAGTGGGTGATCCAGGATACTATCAACTTAGGATATGTCCAGTATTGGAGATCAGCATGATTATCAGCCATTCATCAATCAGTCAAATGTATGGTATCAATAAAGAAGCTCATCCTTTAAATTGCCCGATCAATCACGGAGGAAATGCAGACCATGCATCAGAGACACACAAGAATACCGGTTTATACCATAATACCTCTTCACAGGTAATCATTCGCACATCTGATTGGGATAACATGTTGCCCTGATTTTGCTAATGTGTGCAGAATGAGCTGCTCTCTGTGACAATTAGGAAGGTACTGTCTTTTATATTATGATTCCTATGCAGTTACTGTAAAAATTTTCCTGAAGCCGTTCAGGCAATGACTCCTGTTCAAAGGTAAAACATCAAATTCCTTTCTGGGACCCTAAGGTTACAGATCTGAGTCCTTAATCATCACGCTATCAGCTGCCCTGTACCCTCTACGTACCATATTTAGGGACAGGCATTGCTATAAAAGCTATCAGGGGGACACAGGCTCTGCTCTCTGATCCCTGGTAAGGCAGGGCTTAAAAACAGTAGGCTATCTTCGAATTTCAATGAAACAGGCTACGGCACAGCGTCCAGAGGGTAAAGTGCGTCAATTTATGATGAAAATCCACACAGGGAGGCAAGACTTAGGACGTGGTTGGGGGGGGTATATCGGTTTTGTCTGGGGATACACACACGAACATGTCATTTCATAAAGGTGTCTGAACGCTGGAATGTGCTGGAGACCACAGGTAGCTTCAGCACAGCCAAGTGGGATGCCAGCGGGAATGGTCTTGGACTGTGTGCTTACCGCCATATGTATGTCACTGCTTGGCGTTCAGCACCAGACACAGGAAGGTGGGCAACGCTGAAAACCAGTGTTATTATAGCCCTGATAATTCATTTCAATTTTTATTTAAAATCCAGTTTAGTTTTGGTTAGTTTTCAGTGTGGTTTATTCATTTTTTTATGTTGAAAGTACATTTATGTCTAGTTAAGTTTGAATAATTTTACTTCTAGTGATAGAGTTACAGATATTTTATCTGTCTGATTTTTAGAGAATCTTACATGAATAAAAGGTGTACATCAGTTATTAATGTCCTCAAAATGGGCAAAACATATTCCGAGTATAATGAATGGTAACGCTGTAAGATACCAGTAAAATAAATAAAATAAATAAATAAATAAATACGCTAGCTGCATGGTAAAAATGGTAACAGAAAGCATGGTATGTTTGGTTTCATTTTCAGTTAACTTCTGAAACAATATTTATTTTTCTTTAATGGTTATATACATATATTTTCCTTTTAGAGTTATTTTGTGGTTATAGTTTTTACTTTATTTCAGTTCACAATTTTTTTTCTTATAGTTTCAGGGTTTATTAACCATAATAACCTGGCTGAAAATTACACTCCCCATCCTAGGGGGCTGCCCACCCCCCATCCTGCTTGCCTGTGTCTCATTCTTTCAGAGTTAAGGGTATTCCATTAGGAGATGGCGCCTCCAGAGATATTACCATATTAGCTTTTGAAAATCCCCCACGTCCTGTGAGAAGAAGTTTTCCTGATAAATTCTCCATATGAAACAAAGATTTACTGACTAGTCAATTTGTTTTGGCTTTTTAATAACCAGGAAACTAAATAACCCTTATTCCTGGCTATAGGCAGCCCTCATCATGCTCTTTCTAATGAGATTGTATTATGGAAAATACTTTTTGGCCAAGAAAAAAATGATGTCTAAAGACAGACAAGTTTACAGACACAGAACTTTTCGCATAGTTTCATGCATTTGAAAAAGTGCAGGATTTTTCAGGTCCCTGATTTCCACTGGTGATGCAATGCTGGAATTCAGAAACATGGATAAATGAATCAGTGCCAGAATCTAAATCAAGGGAATTAAATCAACTGTGGCATGAAAAATATTAAATATTGTTGTCAGGGAACTTGAAAAACGACATGAAAATAGCTTCTGCTAAAACGATTCCCACTTAGCTGACTCACTGGTGCAGTAAGTACAGGATACAGGAAAGAAAATTTAATACAAATTAAGAATTAAAAAAATGGGAACTTCATGTTTACTGCTTAAAAAATGCCCAACTGCTGTTCCTAAATGGTCATGATTGCATTCCTGGGAAAAGCAAAGGGTTTTCTGGCCCAGGCTGGGGAATACAACAGCTGTCTGTAAGAAGAAATCAGTACGACTCGCTGATTCAGGGCCTGTGTTCTGGATTTGCTCATGGGGATAATGGATAGTGCTGGAGTAAGGAACATTTATCCTAAATCAGTCTCAACCTTAAATTGATTTAATCAGCCTATAATTGCAACCATTGTTGGGTCTCTCTGATCATTTTACATAGTAACACAGCTCTCTGGGCTTATGAATATGAAGTTTTCAAATTAATTCATAATCGTGGACGTTGCTACAGTTTTGTGCCTGCTTTCCAGAATGAACCTCTAATACACTAAGTGTGTCATATTGATATGAAAACTTTAAATGAGGCCATAATTCTAGACGTTAAAGGAAATAAAAACTATGCTTTTTTAACCCTGTAATTGAGATTCCATAACGTGGTGGCAAAACAATGTGATGACTGGCTTACAGTGTTTTCGTTTTCCTTTTAAATGCTGGAGAGAGACGCACACATGCATCCGCCTTTGCCGTGTATCCAGCATATGGCCGCAGGGATCTTGCAGTCAATCCCATGAGGCTGGCAGGGAATGCAAGCGGTGCCCAGGGGGCATTCATAAATACTTAATTTTCTTATAGAATAAAATTTTCCTTTATTTTCTCTCAGGAGGCCTTTTCCTGGGGCTTTTGCACAGGTATCCTTAAAGTACATAAAATTATTTGAGTTGCATTACTGCCTGTTACATTGCACACTTACAATCTTGACCGTACAGAGAAGCACCAATTAAAAAAAAAAACAAAACAATAAAAACACTTCTGCCAGATTCTCTTTGTCTGTCAAAGCAGTTGAGTTTTTAGAAGGATTTTTGAAACCTTCAAATTAACTAAACTTCCCAAAGTTGACACTCTATAGAGCGGAGCTTCACTACTATAGAGCAGGAATGTGGCATCTTACAACAGTAATTGAAGAAAACAGTTGTTCTTCATGTTGGAGTGACAGCTCAAAGAGGCATTAAAAGCACATTGCAAAAAGGCCTTATATATTATGGGCACACTGTCAGATATCTGCGCTCCTGTGGGTTCATTTTTCCTAATTTACCAGCCTCCCCAATTCACACCGCACTGCACCGGTTCATGATTCACAAATGAACTGCTGGACATTGGCTCAGACAGTCTGCCGAATTACTGTGCTGCGCGGTGTTTCTCAACGGGTCACGAACACATGCCGACTATCTCTGTCTTGTCTTTCGGCCTACGCACTCTATTAGCCGACTTACTGTGCCCCTATTCATCAGTCCCCTATAGCCAATGGATCTGCTAAGGGTCAGAGGTCGAAGGATTAAATACAACCTCTTTTGATCTGTATTGCTACCAAGGAGGGAAGGGTGTTTTGGGGATAATTTTCTGACACAGAAACAAAGGAATACCCATGTTCTCAATGGAGTCTGATCTTAAAAGATATGGAGTGAAGGAACCACTGGAGTGGTGTATAAGAGTCGGTGCATTAGCATGACGGGGTGTAAACCGCATGAGAATCCTCATCTCTGCAGATCATTATGCATGCATATGATATATGGTCACCAGGGACAGAGGGGCAAAGCAAGGAGGTCGGCCTCCGCTGTGATTGGCGGATAATTATTAGATTAGCAGCTGGGCTAGTGTTGATTTTCTTTCAGTCTAAGTAAGCCAAGAGCATTTATTGGATTGACTTTCCATAGGACGGCATTAGAGGACTGATCTATAACACTTTAATCGCAATGCACTGCATCACTCTTTCCTCTCACAGCTAGTCAGCACAACGGCAACTCACGGAAATGCTTTTGATAAGTTTTTATGATGAAGAAAAAAAAAAAGTTAAAAAGATTTTAAAATATCACACTTTTTTCCTGCCGAGTGACAGGATTATAAATTTTTTCCATGGCTGAAGATCTTGCCTCAGCCTGGCAGTGTGAAAGTGTTTGTGTGCAGGATTATGCCGCCACATAGCGTCACACGGGGGGCAGCGGATGTTGTCAGTTCCTCTGCCCCCCACCCCCAAATATGGGGTGTAGCAGAGGGTTCCTTCAGCTTGTTGCTTCTCCCCACACAACATGCTTACCCCATTTCTTTTACACCACATTCAGTGTTATATCAGAATTTTTTGGTTTGATGGCCTGAAGAACTGAAGCAGCCTACTCTCTTTCACCTCCAGGACTGGCCATGATCTTTCTGTTCCACACTGATCGATGTATTGGGCTCCACCTGCTTCTAAAGCTGTTTCTTAATGTGTAGGACCCTCAACTCATATTTCTATCCAGTCCAGCTTATTATTTATTAAGTCTTATCCATCCACTTAGTATTATTATTTTTCTTTCCTGAAATGGTTCAGGTTGCATGGTGGTGAGGGAAGCATCGCGTCTGTCTTTCGGGCCGATCCTTTGACTGCCAGCGATTGCGGAGGCCACCTTTTCCCCGCGTGTCTTTGTCGTGGTCGATCCCGAACTGCCTGGCGGGTTTCCTGCGATTTCGGCTTTTCTGTTCTCACCCGAACAGAGGCAGCCGGAGCAGCTTTCTACGCACAGTGACTCCCTCACTCAAACAGCCTCATCCTCCGAGGACCCTGTCAAACGCTACAGCACAAATTCTGAAAACTAAAGATGATACTCCCCACAGAGAGAGAGCGAGAGAGAGAGAGAGAGAGAGAGAGAGAGAAAGAAAGAAAGAAGACCATGGTGCCGATTTTGGTAACGCTTGACTTTATGGGGCATAAATACTGCCTAGTCAGTCAGTTACTACTGAAGTACAAATCATGGACAGATATAGCAGATAAAAGATGCATCATGATTCATTAATGATGAACAAACATAAGAAGAATTTCACGTGTTCATGATGTGTTCCTTCAGTAGTTCACAAGGGTTTACAGAGTTAGACACAGTAACATACAGTATATAGTAACTGCTTGAGATAAATTATGCTTCATAATGCATGTAGCTAAAAATTAGTTTGTGGTTAATTAATACATGAGTAATGCTTAATACTACATTATTTGTGCCCCCCGAGTTTTTTTTCACAGTCTTGACCACATGCACACATGTAAGCAGAGTGATGGCTGAAAAGGCCAACGAGGCCAGTTCAGACAGGGCCTCTGAAAGTCGCCCTAATTTCATTTTAGGAATCGTTACAGATGGCTGCAGCATGTATATCCGAAAACCAATATTGGTGCTAAACAGAAACATTTTATTACAGCCTCTTAACGTTCCCCTTTCATTTTTGGAGAGATGCATCATCCCACTGTCAGCTGTTTCCCCTGGACTGTGGCGCATTGCAGGCGTGAGAGAGGAAGGAGAGAGAGGGGGAAGGGGGAGTGACATGGGGAAGGGAAGCAGCGGGAGATAGAGGGGGAGGAAAAGCGACAGAGGTGAGAGATGGGGCATCCGGAGATAGAGAGGGAGACAGCAATGGGGAGTGGGAGGTGGGGAGGCCAGGGGAGGGACAGACGTTCACAATGTGACCTGCGGGGGCCATTCCAGTGTTGATACTGCTGCCTGCCATTCGGGATTTTTCTCATTCCGTAGGCAAATCCCCAGTTCTGCTGCAACTGATAATTCAGTAAAGTGTAGCCATTGGTGGTCAATAATCCTGAAGCGTCATCTCAGATTCACCTTAAACCAGAGAATTTTCACTGCTCCGCTGAAGCACTTAGCTATTAGCAGGTGGGACCGTCCAGCTAAAGCACAATAACGGGTCCCGTCTCTCCTACAGGGCTTGTAACATCATTAGTATTCATCGCATGAGAGTCGTTAAGTAAGGAACCGCCTGAATACCAGTCAATTCATTTCTGACCATGAGCATGGAGCGTTTTTTTTTTATATTTTATTTTAGATGGCAGTATCCCAAAATACAGTAAAAAGTTCTTTGTTTTCACAGTGTATCCATTTCATCGCTGCTGTTACCATAATACATGTATTTATTGATAGATTTATATGCACATAAACTCTTTTTTTTTGCAGGATTAAAAAAAGGATTACTGAATTAGGTAGAAATTTATGCAGCTTGTTACCAGGGGGTTGAGAGGTTTACTATCTAGAAAAGGATGATTGTGCAACGTAATATAGTCTGATAAAACAGGCTATGCTGCAGGGCATTTACCCCAAACTGAGAATACGGCCAACATCGACGTGACATGCTATGTTTATTTATGAGGCACAAATGTGAAGAAGCAACGAATATGGATCCACAGTGGGGGTCAGCTGATATCTGTTATCTATCATCAATTTATTTTGCCCCGTACATTAGACAAGTAAAAGTTCCCGGCGAGTTATATAAATGATATTAAATGAAAGCTATTCTTGCAAAGAGCACTAATTGACTCAAGCTGGATACAGTATATATATATATATATATATATATATATGTGCACATATACTGCCAGTGTTCAGTTTGATGTTCGAGCTGCTGATGTTAGACAGCCCCTATTTAGCATTCATTATGTGCTAATTAACCCTTCCTCTGAATCATGGCCACTTGCAGCAAATTACAAAGAGGAAAATGAATTTTAAACGGAGGCAGAAGGTAGGCAGCATGTGGAAATCAACCCGGAGACTCTCTGCAACCCTCACCGGCTTCTCGCTGTGCTTTTGGACTCGCGGCAGTGATTGGCGGTGATAGTGAACATGACAGAGGGCCCCTTACATTAGGGTGTGACTCCCTTCCCCTGGGCAGGTGACAAAGACGATCGCTCAGGGCGCTATTTGATCGGGGGGCGCAAAAGATTAAGTGAAATAAAATCCAAAGAAAAGCCTGTGGGCGCATTCCATGACAGTAGTCATTTACTCCAGTTTTAATATTTCATCAGTTTTCTTGTGAAACAGATGCAAGGTAGCTAGTTAGCAGCCAGATACCCTGTGCTATTGAAATGTTTTAATATAAATTACAAAAGTATGAAAACCATTTCCTGGCATGTTTTCATACTTGCTGGCGTGTTATTATATTTGCTGATGTGTTTTCGTATATGCTGGCGTTGTTTTCCCACTTATAGGCATGTTTCCATGTTTATTGGTGTGTTTTCCCATTTCCTGGTGTTTTTTTTTTGTATTTTGTGACATGTTTTCATACTTGCTGGTGTGTTATATTTGCTGGTGTGTTTTTGCATATGCTAGCATTGTTTTCCCATTTGCATGCATGTGTTCATATTTGCTGGTGTGCTTTATCACTTGCTGGCATGTTTTCCCACATGCTGGGGTCTTTTGTATTTATGGAGGTGTTTTGAATTTGCTGGCATATTTTCATATTTGCTGGCATGTTTTTCCACTTGCTGCTATTTTATTTGTAATTACTGGCATGTTTTTGTATTTGCTTGCGTGTTTTCCCAATTGCTGCCATGTTTTTTTTAGCATGTTTTCCCAATTGTTGCATGTTTTCATATTTGATTGTGGTGTTTTTTGCATTTGCTGGCATGTTTTCCCACTTGCTGGCGTTTTGTTTGTAATTACTGGCGTGTTTTTGTATTTGCTGGCATGTTCTTATATTTCCTAGTGTGTTTTTGAATTTGCTGATGTGTTTTCTTACTTGCTGGCGTGTTTTCATATTTGATGATGTGTTTTCATATTTGATGGTGTGTTTTGTATTTGCTGGTGTGTATTGTATGTGCTGGTGTGTGTTCCCATTTGCTGGTGTGTTTTTGCATTTACTAGCATGTTTTTATATCTGCTGGCATGTTTTCATATTTGCTGGTGTGCTTTTCCACTTGTTGGCATTCTTTCATATTTGCTGGCGTGTTTTGGTGTTTGCTAGTGTGTTTTCCTATTTACTGGTGTTCTTGAATTTGAGACATGGTTTTGTATTTGCTGGTATGTTTTGTATCTACCATTGTGTTTTCTTTTTGCTGGCATGTTTTCCCACTTACTGGCATGTTTTTGTAATCACTGACATGTTTTTGTATTTGCTGGCAGGTTGTCATATTTGCTGGTGTGTTTTCTCGCTTACTGGCATGTGTGATTTCATACTTATATATGTTGGCATGTTTTTGAGTTTGCTGGTGTGTTTTTGTATTATTAGGTGTGTTTACCCACTTGCTGGCATGATTTTATATCCCCTGGTTTGTTTTTATATTTGCTGGCATGTTGTCATATATGCTGATGCATTCTGCCCTTTAGGGCTTCTGTAATAAATGAATGAGCAAAATTTGTTTTTTGTTGTCCTGGGGTGGGCTCAATCGAACCTTGCCTAGATTGCCTAAACAGCCAGGGTTGGCCCCGCCCTTCACTCAGGCAGGAGTGGCATGGGACAAACAGAGAACATCCCATGTAACAAGTCAAAACCATAGTCCCGCCATCACATAGCATCTTACCTTGTCTTGTGCAGGTGTGGCACAGTCTCATTCCTTGTTTTTCCTTCGCCTTCAGTTCAGCTTCCCGCTTTGCTTGTTTCCCTGTATGCTCCACTATCTGATAAATGTTTGGAACAGGGCAAGCGTAAATCATCCCAGCTTTTACAAGGATGCTCTTCACAAAATGTCAGACGTCAAGCCCCAAAGCTGAGGAATTTATGTTCAAAAGAGGAATTTGTTGTCGTGATTCTATAAAAGCCCCCGGGGCCCCCAGGGAAATGTGTCATTCGCCTGAGCATTTTTTTTTGTCTTCTCTAATGAGATTCTCCCTGCAGCGCTAAGGTGAGGACCTCTTGACTGTGCAGATCTCTATATTCCCCACACCCAGTGCCCTCTCTGATCTGACTCACAGGGCCGCATTTGGAAGTAGACAAAAGTGACATCTGCGCTGTAGCTGCTCCAAGTTAAATGCAGCCATTTCTCGGTGATTCCGTGACCTTTCTCAACACGAAGCGGTTGTAATTGATGATTTGACCTGTCTTTGGTCCTTTAAAATAGATTTTTAAAAAAGAGTCAAGCCTCAAGGCGGGGGAATTGGAATCCAAATGCAATCTTTGGATCATTACAGATAGACCGAATGGTGGAAACGCGCAGGCGTGGATTCTGTCGCTCCATGGTGACTGATTGTGAAGGCAGGGACATGCTAGGAAAGCAGTGCAGACTGCTGCTGATGGAGTAACCAGCCCCTCTCAAGTACACATCATCTCCACCAGGTCTGCTTAACGGTAGTGCCCCCCACCCATAATAAATCCATTTCCCAACACCTATAAACACTGAGACGAAAGCAGTGTTTACAGCCACGTCCGGCCGCTGGGCATTAGCAATCATTATCCTTCCTAATCTGGATTACATGACTTCAGTTTTTTAATGTAGGTATTAATTTATTTGGACATTTTAAAATTAATTTATTACAGGGATAATGGAGCTAAACAACAGGCCCAGAGGAAAATGTTTTAAGATAAACAGTAACACTGAAACAATCTGCAATGCAAAAGTAATCGTTAGTTATCTCTCGGGTCGTGAAAATCTTTTGGAAAAGCCCATTATGGTTGGTTCCCCTGGCCCAGAGCTACCAACCAATGACAACTTGTGCATATTTTTATTAATTTATATTACCAAATTCAACTACAGTATTTCACTACAATTACTATGGACTTAGCCACACTGGAGTTTGTCTTTAAGCATGAGGTTGTGCCCTTTCAAAGGACGTGCGACTGAAATCTAAAGACTGTGCACTGCCAATCTGCCATGATGGCGTCACCAAGCCGAAGCGGGAGCCTAATTAATTTCCAGAGCTGGTGGGGGGGCTGGCATTCCACTCAGAGCTTCCTCTGGCCTGGTACGTGGCGCTAGCAGCCTTGATCTCCTTCTGACGCCACAGCCAGCAACCCCATAGCCAAAGAAAACACAGGCAGTAACATCACCCACCCTGCATGCCCTCCCCCCTCCCCCCATTCACCTCCATTGCCATCGCTCCAGTTAGCGCTGGCTAATTGTGGAGGACAGCGGGAGACGCTCCGGCTGTGCGCGAGCCGACGGGTGAGATTTCCGCCATCACACCTGTCAGGATAATGAGACGGCACCTACAGGTAATCCTGACAAGGCCGCCTCCGATCCCCACGGTGCAGACCGGGCAGCGGTCAATATACCATGTGTGCATGCGTCTCGCCTCTCCGAGACGGCCTAACACCAAGGGGCTATTCCCAGCTTGGGAGCACGCTAGCACGGCCCAGCCATCCTATAGCCAGCTACAATAAATGCCTAGCGGGTGATCATCCCCAGTCATAGGCATTCCAGAGAAGCCCTGAGCCCCAGAGACATGCAGACCACAGCGGACTCCCTTAATGGCCGCCTTGCATCTCTCGGGGTTCAGACCATTACAGATAATCTATGATCTACTCTCTGGAGTACATTCTGCAGAAGCCCCGCTGAGCTAAACACTCCCTATGAAGGCACAGAGGACTAGGTCTGGCAGACCCAAGATGAATGGCCCATGGCTCACCGAATGGGGTTAGACACACGTTTTGAGGCAAATGCTGATTTCGGGCCTCTGGCGAAGTGTGGGTCTAATCAGCGAAAGTCATTACCGCCACAGGCCCGGGGAACACACGTGGTCCGCTTTAACCTGGAAAGAAACACACACACATTTTGGAAGGTGGCAGTGAGCCAATTCGTCAAACGGCAGCAGTCAGGATATCTTAAGCCTAAAGGCTACGTGAATTGATCAGGCTGTAAAGTCGGTGCCATCAATATCACACTGAACTGCTGAGCCGGATGGCCTGGATGCTCATTTTCAAGAGCGAAAATCGGCCCACTATTTAACGAACCAACCTGTATACTGGAGAGTGTGACCGGTTCCAAAGAGAGCTGTGGTTACAGAGGAAGCTGCCTCACAAAGCTAATGCGATGCTCATTTTCCATCCTGGTCATTCAGCCTAATGCTGTTCTTTTGCACATTATTAGGCACATTCCTGCTAACTCACTGAGTCTTGCTTGAAAGGATGTCAGGTCCTTCTAAAACTGAGCCTTACAACCTTCTGGTGATATTTTGCAAGTCCTTACCTACTCAGCCGCTTTCCGCCGGTAGGTATCCAAATTGTACTAACTAAACTCTTACATGTAGGTGTTCCTCCTTCGTTCTACAGAGGGACAACATCTAGACACAGGCTTTATATTTATTTGTACAACAGGAATGGGATCACAGTAAGGCAGATGCATTTTAATGAGCTGACCTTTTGACCTTTGGGTACATGCTCAGTGCAGCCCCCTCAGGGTCCTGCACATTTATGAGCAATGCAAAGCCATTGGCCAGATATCCCTAAGGCAGCTCCCTGCTGTAATATAACCTCATATTCGCAATGGTACCTCTTCAAAGCACTTGACGTCTCTTTGGCACTTTCTGACTGAAGTCTGTATTTCGCGCCCGCTGGATCCCACATTACAGCAACATTTCAACATGACAATCCATGACCGATAAAGGTGTCTGTGAGAAGAAGAGCCAAACTCTTGATTCAGGACAACAGTAAATGTCCCATGACATTAATTTTGTGACATTTCGTCTTTATTAAGTCACAGCTTTATTTCTCGCAGTGAAAGAGCTGTCTGGGAAAAGCCAGGATCCATGGTGGGATCGCAGTATTGACCCGAAAGCCCAACGATCATGTTTAGCATTTCTGTTTTCAAGATCTTCTTCTGCTTGCTGATGCACATCCATTATCTTCCCCATCAAGCCTGGTGTATAGAATAATTAGATCCATTTGAAGAGGAGCCCAGAAATGACAGATACTGATTTATATTTGCCAAAGTATTTCTTCCCAATAATAATAAACCGCCTGTTCATGCAACAACTAAAAAAAAAAAAAAAAAGCTAATATCTGCATAATCTGGTTTCAAATCCAATGAGTATGTATGGAAATAGAAATAAAAAAAGAGTAAAAAATAGCAGTAATACCATTATACATGATAATGGCCTGCAGGCGTCCAATGAGAGATGTCATAATGGCCTGCAGGCGTCCAATGAGAGATGTCATAATGGCCTGCGGGCGTCCAATGAGAGATGTCATAATGGCCTGCGGGCGTCCAATGAGAGATGCCTCTCTCACAGAGTTTTCAGTAACATTTACCCAGTTTCTAATCTTTCAGGAGGGCTTGCACTGCCCGGAGAAGAAATATGGACACAAAACGAGCTGAGAGGAGATGATCAAGGGTTTCACAAATTTCAGTTTGTGCTTACTGTGTCTGTTAGAGCAGCAACACAAGCGCTCGAAATCCCAAATATCATTGTGAGGAGCAGAGAGATGTTTACACAGTGCAAGCGGCGTGCAAGGAGAACAAACGGAACCACAGATTGTCTTGAGTCCATTCGCGATGTGTTGGTGAAGACGCAATGACGGTGCGTTCCCTGCGCCAGACCCGGAGAGCACGGCCTAATAGTCCATTAAAATGGAGATTTCGATTCACTTACGGCGCACTCCTAGCTGTGTGTGTCCTTCTGGCCCAGCCACAATGACATCACATCTAAAGCCTTATCTCATGCATGTTTGTTGATGAGGTCATTTCTGTTTTTACAGGAAGATAAGGCTAGGGACAGGGTAGTAAGCGTATACAATACACACATGTAGTGCTGTGCAAAAGCTTTGTATAAAGCTATTTATCTTGGTACAGTGTTTATATTTGCTCAGAAAAAAAACACAATTTAACATTTGAAGCCATGCAAATTAAGAGTAACACAATAAAAAATAAACTTCTGTTCTCCAAAAAGTTACTGATATCTTGTCGGATGGCTAGATGAACACCGCTTCAGTTCCCAAACCTCTCCTCAGGGACACCTCAGCCATTCCATGTATTTGTTAAATTCCACCACTAGCTCAGTTGATTGATTGATTAATTGATTAATTGATTGAATATGTTAATTAATCAGCTAGCTATTGAATTAAATAATTCAATAGCTGCTGGTTAACCAAACAAGGTGAGGCACTAGTAGAATCAAAAATTATATGGGTATATTGGACAGTTGCTGCAAATACTGGGGCAACTTCAGCAGAGGTTTTGAAATGGCTAAGCTGACACACATTGACAGACATAATACACAGAACTGTATTTTAGTATCATGATTAAATTTGGAAAATGCGGTCTAAAACAATAAGGCCATGCCACACCTCAGGCTCCAAAAGGAACACGGGTGATTTACTTCGTATGGGTTTGCTCTGTCAGGCTCTGCGCTGAGGATTTCACCTGCTCTGTTTATGCCCATGGTCACTATAGAACTTTGTCCTTCAACTTGGAAACAAGAGCAAACCAGGAGTCAAAGAGGCTGTGCCTGCTCAGGGATCCCGTTTCAGAGACTCAGACAATCCACCAGCAGCCATACCTCCCTTATAAGTTGTTCCACTGCTGGTCGGCTGGTTTCTGGGGCAGTTTGCGTTGTCTGACTGTCAGTCTCTTACAAATAACCTTAGGCTCTATTACCCAGCATACCTCTCAAACTGACTATCACTCAGTTTACTTATTTTGTATTTTTACTGTAGGTAGCCTTGTGTATAGGAGGTCTCCCTTTCGGGTTTTCCAGCCTCTCGCTGGATTCCTGATATTTTATGGCGCTTTACTGTTTTTTTTGATGATGATGTCATTTGACTCACTGTCTGACACTGGATGTCAACGTGAGTTATATACAGAGCTCCGCAGTGAACGGAGACTTTGGGGGTGGGAGGGATATTCTGACACAGCCAGAATTCAGTGTGTCCCTCAGATGGGGAGGCAGGATAAATATTTAAGGCTCACATAAATTTTTAATTTGAGAAAAGGTTTATATTTTCAGCGCTGCCTTTTAAAAAAAATCAGGCTTCGAGTTTGTAGTGTCTATGTGCGGATGTACGTGAAGTGTATAGCGCTGGCGCCAGAACAAATCTGACGGGGGGCTGGGGGTATGCAGGGGGTGGGGAGGGCTGGTGATGGTAAAAGGTGTCGACCGGGGAGGGCAGGGAACATTGAATAGGCAGACCATCTGTAGCCACACTAGAGCTGTAATCGGGCCTTAAAAGTTAGGCCCGACAAGGCCCGAACCCGACAGAATTCGGCCCGAGCCCGACAAGTACATATTGATTGACAGCTTTTTAACCCGTCGGGTTCGGGCAGAGATCTTCAGCTCTAAGCCAAACTCCTCGGAAAGACAGGCCTGATTTGTTTGAGCACCTTTATTTAAAAAAATAAAATTAAAGATGCAAATGTCCCCCGTAATCCCAACCCTGGAAGGAGGGAGGGTATTCCCCACAATAATTATTGGGGAATACTTATTTTTAAATTAGACTTTTAATGCTTAACACTTAAACAAATAGTAGAGAAATATACAGTTCCAAATCAAGCATAACTATACGAAATCCACGAACGGTTGCTTTTGCCTGTATCTCATTAATTGTTTGGACCTCTGCTTGGACCACTGTGCATTCCCCTAGTTACTGTCCATGTTGTTTCACTCTCACAAGTTCCAGTCTTGTTAGTTCCGCTTTGCCGTTTCTTGGGTATAACCTACAATGTGCGTATCTGACCTAAAATTTGGGATTATGTTCCTTTATGCTATTTGTGCCTGATTGACCTCAACCTGCTAAATTATTGAGTGGAGGATTTCTGTGCTGGGATAAACTCCCACCAGGATTTGTAATATTTGAAACTCATTCTGTATTACAGGTATATTTAAAATGTTTAAAAAACAAAAAAAAATGTGGAGAAATGTGGCTGGTGAGTCGCTGAAGCTGCTGGGTTTGTGTGACCTACAGTAGTCGCACCTCCATAGTCCAGATGTTTCTCCACATTTTCAGGAGCTCCACTAGCTCATTAACATCTTGTTTCCTCTTCTCCTCTACATTTGCCTCTTAGCAGTCCTGAAACACCTCTTCCTATTTCTGGGGGTCGCTGATGGATCGACAGCAGGTGCTTCTCCCCTCCAAGCACAACAATCAATCGTACATGTGAGGGTTAGAGAGAAAGAGAGGGAGTGAGTAAGAGACTGAGAACAATAATCCCCAATCTGTGCACATCTGAGGATAAGGTGGGAGGGGGGAGGGGGGGCTGGTCTGCATAGTACACCAATCGAGTGGTTCGGGGTGTCTGGCCTCAGTGAGCAGGGAGACCCGGAGGTGACGGTCTCACAGCAATCAAATAAATGGATCTACTTCAGTCAAAATAATCATGTAGGCAACGGCGCAAATTAAAATCTCTAAGCGTAAATAAAATTTTACACCTGTTATAGTCATAACACAAAGGGCATTTAGTTATCTATACTGAGTTCATAGGTGCACAGTCCCAGGAAATTTGGCAAGGCAATTAGGGGATCGTGCCATTTCAGAATGGGAAGGGGACTTTTGAGACAATGCACTTTTGGATCGATAAGTACACACGACATTTTAAATTCTTACATTTTCTGGTCAGATAAAAGCCCAAAATTCTTGGGAATCCTGACTCCAGAAAATGAAATATCGGTATTGATTATATAAAAGCACCTAAATACTGTATAAACACACAGTAAATATACACGTGTGTTGTCATATTTATGTGATGGTAAATCAGTGGTGCATTTTTAAAAATACTTTTATGTTGTGTATTTCTTCAAATTCCCATTTATGTCACGTATATTGTTGGTACTGCCTACATTAATGTAAAAAATTGGCCCCGATCGCATACAGTGTGTTCTGTTAATTTATGTAAATGGAGATGATTATTTTCATATAGCTGGGGCATGTTAGGAGCACATTTATTTTGCTGTAGATTCATCACTCAGCTGTGCACCCCCTTCATGTTCCTGTATGCACTCTGCATTCTGAATTTATTGTACGATAAAATACTGATATATCCGGAATCTCTAACAACGGCAACATCTGGGAGGCTATTTCTTTTGTACTGTTGATCCATCGTTCAGGAGATGAACCGCGAATAATGTTTTTAATTAAAGGCAGACGGGGGGGAGGGGTGGTTCGTACACCTCTCGGGGGGGCAGCAGTAGGAGGTTGCCCGCCCTGCAGCTATCATGCGGGACACACGGGGGGGCAGTGCCAACCCCCAAACTGTTCCATACGGTACCTCACATCTGCATCTGCGACCTCCCATCCACACAGCAGTTGGGGAACCCTCCCCCCCCCCCCCCCGGGGCTCAAACCCAGGCCTGAATTTAAAGCAGGGCTTGTAAGAAGATCCTTCTCATAACATCTCTGAATGGTTCTGGAGGCCTTAAGCAGAATTCCTGTGAATGATTCCTGTTCCTTTTGCCTGAAAAACTAATATTTGCTTATTGCCTTATTAGCTAATTAGGCTTTATGCTATTTCCCAGCCATGCAGGTTGTGGCAAAGCGGGATGAGTTTCCAGTCCAGAGGCACACCTGTTACATTGGTATCAGTTGCTTTGGCGAAGGCCAGGTAGGACTGCAGCATCACCCCTGGTGTTTCAGTGTTACCAGGTCTCAGTAGGTGTCTCTCATTATAGTGATGCTTGATCCCGAATTGGTACTTGCTAAAAAGATGAACACACATCCATCAATATCAAGTAACAAGCAAGCATAGGAAATCTGTCTTCCTTCAGCTAAGATGCAGTCATACATGATTTTTGTAAACCAAAACTGTTTACCCAAACACAAACGATACCTTCTACCAACGCCTCCCACTCACAAAGATTTAAGACGTGCCAGTTTTCCTTCATCGATGTTTTTTGGTGATGCCGTTTAATGGCTTAATTACTCACCATGTCAAAGGAGCCAGAAGACCAGAATCGTTTTATAAGCATTTATTTTTTATCTTGTTATAAGATAATCTCAAGCACCCCTTCATGTTTTCTCCCTCGCGAGGTTATCGATTTGTTGCTCTTTTCTTGGCAAAGCCCTAGGAAAAATAAATCGGAACGATCCTGGATACCGTCCTTTGAAGAATGATTCAATTTCAACCCCTTTCCTTCGTTCTGGCAAAAGATGGATTCACGTGTGGTCTATTAAATCTGCTTTCTGCACAGTGGGCTGCTTCTAACCATATATTATACTAACACATGTGCCCGTGGTCAGGCCCCGTAGTTAATGGAAGTATTGAACTGACAATAACAGACATACATGGGTAAGAACAACTTGGAGTCCAAATCAGGAGCCTAAGGTCAGGTTAAATGTAACCGGTGGGGAACATGTAAGATGCTTTTCATATAGGTAACTATCTGCAGTAATACACACTGCGGCATATACAAATATAAACGTCAAAAATGCTCAACTACTTACATACAATCAACCCACAAAAAAGCTAAGAAAGAAGCATATGCCTGGTCATTGGCCTAATACATATATACAGTATATATATATATATATATATATATATATATATAGTATAGTGTTTTTTATTGTTATATTGTATTGTCTTTAATGATAAAAGTTACAGGTTATGCTGCATTTACTCTAATTTGCTGCTATAAAACTGCAAATCTGCGGGATTAATAAAGGTTTATCTTATCTTATCATTGCAGTTATAGCATGCATATTGTATATCATGTACTCGCACCCGCGGCACTGGGGGTCTGATGCCCATCACTGCCTTGTGTGTGGGTTTCCTCGGGTATTGCCCCGCATTCCAGTCCAAGTGTACCTGGCATAGCTACATTGCCCGGAGTGATTGACTTTGTGTGTGAGAGCCCTTCTTTTGCCAGTGTGGTCTCTGTCTCGTGCCCTTTGCTGCCTGGGCTCACTTTCAGGCCTCTACACAACCCTGATCTCAATATGCACACAGAAAATGGATGGATAACACTTAAGGTTTTGGTAAATCACATATTTTATTCGTACCCGTGTGTTATCAAAATTAAATATGTAGACAATTATGTCAGCAAATACTCCACACGTAAGTGTGAGTACATAGCAGTTTGCTTAAACAAATTACTGTACTTTAATTAAACTGGCTGTACGTAGTTAAGCTTCCTTTCTAGGTGTATTTTTCAGTAACGAGAGAACCCAGACAAGCCTCAAACTAGCCTGAAGCTAGGCAAGGCTGAAACGAATGCCAGAAAATACATCGGTACCACAGAAACAGTGGAATATAGCTTAATGTACAGTTTATGTAAAAGCTCATGATACTGGGTGCCAACTGGTAATGCAGCATGTGGGACGGCAGTATGGCGGCATTCGGCTGAGTGATGGCGGGTGACGCGGCATTCCTCAACCTAACGGGCAGCCGTGAAGTAAGCTATCAAAAAACAGCTGAGAGCAGAAAATCCAGATAAGGTTACTCACCGGGACAAGAAAAAGAGTAGAAACAGAAACTGAAAAAGGCAATGCTCCTCAGTCATGCTGTAAATATGGAAATTATTTGTCTACAGAATGCGCTGGGAGTCCGTGAAGCACAGATCTAAATACAATGTACAACGCTGGAAGGGCCAGGGAAAGTGGAACACGCCGGACAAGCCATGTTTATATTCACGTGTGCGGCGAGGGAGAGCGCTTTGACTAGCGAGATCCACAGGAAGCATTAAGAGCCATCTAATGTCCTTTTCGGTGACAGACCCTGGCGCCATAATGCTCAATGCAGCCCGCTATTTAAATAACTGAATGTTTCTGCCCAAAAACCAAACCTCTCCATCTCAGCTAATGAAACTAATTAAAAGTGAAACGAGGCAGTCTATTCGTAGGTGAAATCGGAAGAGCACATCCTGATTGCCACTCGATTAGGACTAGAGCTAATTTTAAATGCATGAGGTCATTACGTTGTCATTGACTGTAATTGAATATATTGGCTGCACTTAATTTCTAGTGTCCGGTAATTAATAGAAAGCACCGTGGAAGAAGACACCTTCCTTTCTGCGCCACGTGCCGCCGGAGTGTGCGCATCTAGTTTCTGGCTTCGACTGCGGCCCTGGAAATTCATTTTAGCAGGGGTAGGAAATTCCAGCCCTGGGGGGGCCCCACATGCAAAAAAACTTCGGAGACGCCTTGCTCGCTCACTCTGACAAGGTTTTGCATGTGTCACAGCGTCCTGCTGCTGCGCCGTCTGCTCCCCCCCCACCCCCCCCCCAGCCCCACTCCCACACTCTCACGTGTAAAATCCCATAAGCCTTTGTTGCACATCTTGTGCATGAATTAATTTTTTTAAAGGCTTATTTGTCAGGGAGGAAATCAGTGGGCCTTGTATGCTGTTTCCTGTTGAACGATGACTCATTTATTGATCAATCCCAGCCCACAGCCGACCGGAATGATTTAATAAATCGTACGAGAAATAACTGTTTTTAAATCGCAACGAATCATTATGCAGTTTAAGGAATTATAAACAGAAAATCATTTTCGAGAAATCATTATCTGTAAAATATTTAATCCTTGTAATGCAATGACACGTGTTTCAGTCACAGTCAGTTTTAGAGCAGGGTACAACACCAAGCCCATGGAAAAAAATTTGCACCAGCAGACAAATGGTCAGCTCCAGCCGGCTCCACTGATTGTGAAGATTTGCACTGGAACACATTGGCTCGGCTACAAGTGAAGGCAGGGCAGGCAAGTGCCAACCAAGCACCCCGGGAAAAACTAGCAAACGTCATCTTCTCCCGACCCTCCCAAAGGAGGGTTGCCAGTGATGTCACACTGTCCTGCCTGCTGCATGATGCTCTGTTTACAGTCTGTGCTGTAAACGGCCAGGGCTGCGATCTTCAGCTGCAACAACAGCAGTGCTGGTGACAAAAGTAAAGGATCCTTCAAGATTCAAAAGATTGTACAAAAAAAAAAAAAGCTAAAAGGTTTGAGTACTCGTATATCCCAATCAGTGAGCTCAGTTTCGCGGACTAGCTTGGATGCTGATTCAATACATTCAATCGACCAAAACGGCGCTGATGGGTCCCGACTGTGTCTGATCGTGCCGCAAACACTGGTGTGACAGGCAGTTACCGACTCTCGCCGACGGCCCCGACGGCTTCCACCAGCCGGGAAGCGGACTGGGTATGTTCCGGGCTTAAGTGTCATATGAGCAACTCAAATAATTATATGATTTGTATGAGGTATGGAAAAACCTCCCGAAAACCTCCGCCATTCTTGGCGTAGAAATGCTGTACATACTTGTGCCATGGAGGATTTGTCAGCAGTGAAGTGAACATCATAGTGACCCTTTCTTGCCCCGATAGATCCCTCCTTGTTTTATTCACTCTCCATTTCAAGATTCAAAGCATTTATTGTCGTATGTACAGCAGAAAAGTGCATTTCTCTGTGCAGTGGAATTCTTTCCTTGCTGCCCACACAAAAGGCTCACCACGACGCAGCTGGAGAAGAGGCAGAGGATCTTGGTTGACATACCAAACTTCCTCAGCCTCCTCAGGAAGTACAGCCGATGTTGAGCCTTCTTGACCATCTGTGTGGTGTTAAGAACATAAGAACATAAGAAATATACAAACGAGAGGAGGCCATTCGGCCCATCAAGCTCGCTTGGGGAGAAC
>JAODKF010000022.1:18113340-18139574 GCA_026779585.1 Mormyrus proboscirostris | reverse complement strand
TAAATAGACATAGTTTATTGGTGATTTCATGTTCGTGGAAGTTTCCGCTTTTTAACAACTGTATAAAGTAATATTATTGCTTTAATCATATTTAAAGTATATTTACTTTTATAAATCAACTCAGGTGAAACAAAAATTGCGCGTTTTCAGCATTTGGCATGCCACTCACGATTTCGCAGAGGAAATCTTACTGCAAATCTATGTTATTCCATTATAAACCTAAAATAAGCTACGTCAAAAGTGTACTTACACGGTTAATTACAAAAGCAGACTATATTTACAAGGTAAGAACTGTTACATATGTATGCAGACATCTCGAAAGGAATTGTACTGAATTAACTTGATTTAACAGTCAGGTACTGATTACATGCAATGTTGATACAACTTAAATATACATCACACTAAATAGACATTATGATCTTCCGGACCTTTAATGCTTCAAGACGTTTTCTCTAACTGGACCTCTTTAAATTTTAGTTGAATACCCCTGCTATAAACAGATAATTAAGTTTAATAATTAGTATATAATTCTAAGGTCTAAAAAACTGAATGTAAATAACATTTTGAACGAGGTACAAAACATTATCCGTGTTCAATTTTGACTAATAGTTTATATTTTCTAATTTTTATTATTATTATGTTTATTATTATTCACTAAATTAATTGTAAAAGAGGTGGTGGGGAATTAAACGGACATAAAGATAAATAAAGCAGTGACTGAGCAGATAATCGTACATGAAGTGTTACCGTCTTTTTGTTAATCGCCATAAGCTGCCTATCCGTCTTCTGTCCGCCGTTGTTGTTGCGGCTTCACATTTTAATCACCGTAATAGAGGCTCCGAATAGAGGCACAGTCATAAAGTTGATATGAGCACCATGAAATCATAGATGGTGACTGCAGTCAGCAGTAGGGCTCCTCTAGGTGATACAAGAGGAGCTTCACTGTATTTAGACAACCCAGAGGCAAGAGATACAATATAATGCTGAGGAATCAGGCTAACATTATATAAAACAAACCAAAACCCACAAAGGATGCCTAAGGATGTTCCAGTCCTTATAATCCTTCGGGGACACATCAATACAAAATACACGTGTTTGATTGGCTGGTTCTTGACTCCATAAAGCCAACAGCATCTTCATCTCAAACCTTTTCCTCGCTCTACATAATGCACTATTACCCCCCCGTGGTGCTTTTTTGCTGTTTGGCAAAGTACTATTAGCTTGACACTATTGCCATGTGACAGTGAAAGCATGGCATCCTGGCCAGTGTAGTTCTAAAGCTTTCAGCAGCCATATTCTAAGAGACCCATCTGTAAAAATCCCATATCGAATTGTCAAATGGTACTTTTTTCCATCGTATATCACAAACAAATATTCCCGTCAGCTGTGAGGCTGAGTTGCAGTCGAACGGGGCAGACAAGGTCCTGCATTCTAGAAGTTTCACATGGTTCTAGTGCAACAAATGTTTCCCCTTGTACTTGAAATTCTCTAGAAAAATCAAAACACCCGTAAAACGTCTACGTAATTTCCACACCAGTTTCAAAGCCAGCAACTCCATTTTGGAAGTATTAACAATGCAGGCTGTTGATTCATGGAGAACAGTCAAATGGGCCATTAATCAAATCCGAAATATTCCGGAAAGGCGTACATAGATTTTGTCCACAGATGCAGGTCCTCTGCTGTCACTAGACTTTATATTCCTGCTGAAATCAATGAGCATGTCCAAGAATGATGAATTGGAATAAAAGTCACATTCTCCACTATCTCTGGAATATGGACTGCTGAAACCATTTTCTGTTCAGATGCGTATTTTAACAATCTTCTCAGTCTGCTACTGTAGTTAAATATGTATCTGTTTGCCCACGCTGTTGTGTTTAATGTAAAAATAACACATTCATAAGCCTTATTTCCACTCTTTGGCTGGAGGAAACATAAAACAGGCAGTGATAGAGAAAGGTTTCTACAATTTGAAATACTCCCTTGTCAGCAATGAAGGGCAAAGTCATTCAGCTCAGTGTCCCGTGCCCCCCGCGGAGGTGGATAGGGGGGCGGGGTTTACCGGTCAGGAAAGATGCGCCCGAGTGTCATTTTGTAGGTGGGAGGTTATTCAAACAACACTGATGAATAGCAAACTTTGCAGACTTTCCAGACGTGCGGGAAAGTGGGTGTTCTGGCCTCCGCTGTTAATGAATTTGTTATGAGGCTCTGTAGGCCAGACCCGAAATCATCCGTGGAAGTAGGACTCCATAAATGAGCTGTCACTCAGACACCCAATAGAGTGCCAGCAAGGGGCAGCGTGGTTGATGCCTGGGTTATGACATAAGCTGGATATCTGTCAGCAACTGCTCCTGTACCAATCTGCCCCCTTCCACACGCTCTGGTCCCTCTAGTTTTTAAAACAAAGGGACTCTCTGCCCTCACCAGGCATCCGAACCTCAGCATGGCTTGAAGTGCAATCCATGCGAGTGGAAGACACTGATCCGTCTGGACCCACTCTGACTGTGGGGATCTCCTATCAAGCATGGGATTTAGCCACTACTGTGATGCCCTCTCAGCAGTCAATTTCAACTGGTTAGAACCATGCCGCTCAACACAGCCGAACATGGTGGCTGTTTTTTGTGTTTGCTGTTAAAAGATTTAGCCTAATCCAGTTTAATGTCTTGGTTCATGTTTATTATTGATGCTACAGTTTCAGCTCTAAGCACAAATGTCAGATGAACCCTAAGGAGGCTTCTGGGAATTTCGCTTAACATAATGCAACTTTATGACTAACAGCTGAAATTTCTTCAAGCACCAAAATGGAGAAGAGGGAAGAGTCAATCCAGCTTCCAACTACTTGAGGGTCACATGGAGTCTGCACAAAGCTGGGAGGCACTTCGGATGGATGGGACACCAGTCTATGGGAGGACATACAGTCAGTATGGGAAACTTCTAGATACCAGTGAGCCTTCCTGAATGTCTCTCAGTGCAGGTGGAAACAGGAGAATGTGGGGAAGCCCAACTTATAAGGAAGAGGCAGGATTCAAAGCCACAACCCAGGAGGTGTGAAGGACCCCCCAAGCCACAGTGTCACTCACTGATGGGAAGCATTAACTGACTTTACACCTTTACTTAATGTATTAATTAACCAGAAAATAAGCGTTAGTTACGTACTGCCCCCATGTTGGTTCATCATTAATCAGTTATAACGGTTCATGCATTTCATACAGTTACATTGTTTGTTCATGATTCAAACTGGAGTAGTAACTGAGTCACTTATTTACTTGTGACTCCTCAAGTAAATTGTTTAAGGAGCGAAAAAGCAAATCTTATGGAAAAGCTTGGCCCTATTCACACTAGGAATGTATAACGAATGCATTATGACGGTGCAGTTAACGGAAAGCGTTACCAAATGTTTTAATCCGATATTTACATAAATACCAAAGAAAGTGAAGGCCAGCTCTGAGGGGAACACCGTGACCTCACACACAAACGGCTGTGGATTTGATACTGACACCGGTTTTGGTCTATGTGGAGTTTCTGTGCTCGTGTTGGCCTTTGCTGGATTTCGTCCTTAAATTCCAAAGGCGTGCGGATGGGATTCGCCCTGTGATTATGCAGCAGATTTGTTTTTTTTCCTGTTTTTTTAATGACAGCTTCGATTAAGCTGCACACTCTGCTGATTGCTCTCTGCACAGTGCACTAGAGGGTCGCTGTAACACAGCTGTCAATAAGGCTATTAAAGGATGTCACAGTGTAGGGGCATCTCAGGTCGTGGCGGTGAGCCACCTGAGACAGGGACTTGACAGCATTTAACAGGTTTATTGGAAAGGTTTCCCTCTATGGCAGTATTTCCTAAGCTGGTCTATGGGGACCCCCAGGCGGTCCACGGTTTTGCTCCCTCCCAGCTTCCTTCCAGATGTTCCACATTTTAGGGAGCTGGGGGGGGAGCAAAAATATGGACTGTCTGCAGATTGGGAAACACTGGTCTATGGCAGTAGGTGATGCCAGTACTATGCATGTATGAGCATGATTCACAAGCAAACAAACAAATAAATAAAAAACATAGCACTGGCTGCAACATGAGGTTCCAGGTCGCCAAGGGAGAGGAAACGGTACAGATTACGCACATTTCTGAGAAAATGAGAGAACTAATCAATACCAATAAATCTAGTTTTTTTTGACTACACCCCCACCACATCATTAGCGCTCACACCTACCCTGGGGTCAAGTTGACCCCAAAGGCACATGTTAGGTGACTTTTTTCATAGGAATATAAGCAGGAGCCTGTAAGAGTGAGAGATAAAAAGGCCAAATCTGACATTGGATAAAGGAAATAGGGCAAGAAAGCAAAGTAAATGGTGATTGAGTATTTCAGTAGCATTGGGTTAAATATATATATATGGCTGACACCTGTGCAGGGAGGTCCAGCTTGGTGAGCTTTCTGGAGCACGTGCAGGTGTGACTTACGCTGTCCTGCAGCCAGTAAGGAAACCTGGCGATGCACCTGATCAGCCCCGGCGGGACGCAGCTTATGCTGCTGGCTTCCAGGTCCACCTGTGCGCTTGTGTATCTACACTGTGAGTGTGCCTCTCTCTGCCTGACTCTGCCTCTCTCTGCCCTCCATGCTTCTATCCCCCCAGACCGCACAACTACTCCTCAGAAGTCTTTAATGCCTGGGCCCTCATGATTATGCACACTGAGATAAATGAGGACCCCCGCAGGGAGTGGACCCAAGATATTGAGAATATGGCCAGGGACAATGACTTTGGTTTGTTGCCAGCTCACCCAACCAGTAGGGGGTGCCAGGAGATCCCTTTCCTCTCGTTTTAGAAAATGTCTTCAAGGAAGTGCAGTTCAGGCCTGCACTATATGAATGTTTCTGCCTGCACAAACACCGGCGGTGGCTGCCGGCTCTGTGTGTGCGTGCGTGTGTCTGTGTTTGTTTGTTCATTCATTCAGTCATTCTATTGTTTAAAACTCCACGATATCCCTAACTAGGCCAGGTCAGGTCCCTAAGCAGGCCCAGCAATGGTCTAACACAACATGAGTTCTCTCAATCTCACTCTACATGGAACATCTGAGTCTCCTGTAGATTCAAATTTAGAAAAGTTCTTTAAAACCAGTGGCATGCTTTGCTTATATCGGGGACATTGCTTGACAAAGTAGAATCGCAAAACACATTAAAAACCACAGCTTTCGACAACATGGTCACAGCGCCATTTTTATCTCTATATTGACGTAAATGATGTATCTAGAGTGCAAAGCTTATTTTCTGGTATGGATGAACTTCAGAAGGCTTAGCAGATTCAAATGTGGTTAAAATGTACCTTGGGCCACATTATCCAGCTATGAATTTACGAATGGGGCCAGTGTCTGTCTCTAGTACACCCCAGGCATGAAGATGTCCTACAGGAATAAAAAGTGCTTACAGATCTCACTGTGCTTAGGGGCTGTTCAAGATTAGGGAGAATCTAAAGATTTTAAATCTGCTATATATATCTACAGATTTGGCTCGTAGCCTATTTTATTATATATATATATATATATATATCCATTTCTTCTGCAAGTGAACCAGAGATATATATTGTTGCTTTAAATTTTACTATATGCTTTAAAGTGCTTTTATATTACCCATATTCAATTCCATACCAAGCTGTCACATATTAAATTATATAATAAGTAATAAATATTTTATACCGTGCTTTATCCAGAGCTCAAAACCTATTTAAATGTAGCGATTTTTATTATTAGTATTATTATTATTATTTTTAAAAGGATGGTTAACCATATAGGAAAAGAGTTTGGATGCGTGGTTGGCATTTGGCACGTTAGAATTTCTATTAAATCTGTTTCACACATTAATGTACAGATTGTAGCAAAACGCAATGATCCATGATGCGGCTCAAGCGAGATAATCGTACAGTGCAGCACACGGAGCGCGGCCGCCGCTATTAAATTAAAGAGAAAAAAAAAAAACACTGCAATAATGTCAATGGGATTTCTTGGAGTTTGGTTCACTGCATCTGAAAATGTAATCTGATGTTATAAATTGAAACAGGATGAAATAATAGGGGGGAAAGTGGAGTATTTAGATATTACAACCCTTTGCATTCCCTTCATGACTTCATCGCTCCCCATCTGTTCCAATTGTGATATCCATTGTAATGGTATTAAATTACAGCATCACTCACTCAAATGACTTATGAAAGGTTATTATAATTTGTATTTCACTCTGTTACGTGGGACATGATAAATAATCTTTGACATTTGGGAGTCACCTTGGTTAGTAAAGGAGCCGGGTTTAAGAAGAATCGTTGGTAAAATATTGGGAGATGTTGACTTTGTGTTTGAGCCTACAGTGATATGACCTGCTAGCCTCTTCTATACTTGGATCCCGTATAATTGCAATCCAATTATGCCCTTGCCATGCTTAATATTTCATAATATGCTTAACTTATGTTCCGACCAAGGATAATTTTGATGAATGGCCACGATCATTACAAATTACCTGGCCATACTGCTGTGTTCATTACTTTTTAATGCAACTGCAATCTTGGCTGAACCATTGTATCAGAAAAATGAAAATTTAAAAACTGGAAAACCCATAGGTTTAGGAGGCAGCGTGACGGTCGATGATTTGCACATCTCAAGATGATTCACATTTGGCACCATTTCTCGTTTTTTTCTTTTTCTGGGAGAAGAATGCGACGCAGCTGCCCGCGCTTGCGTCCTAGGTTCAAGATCTTCTGCAAGATCTGTTTTTTTTTTTGTTTACAGAGGTGTCAGCAGAACCCACGCTGCACACTGAACGCACATGACCTAAATGTCGCAGCTCAGCTATGACAGGGAGATGCACGGTGCCGTAGAGTCTGTGACACGGTGGGAGATTAAGCCGAGTCACTGTCACGCGGGAGCCTTTCGGAGCAGCCGGAGGAGGTGCAGGAGTCACAGACCGCTGGTGTGCTGCAGTAGGCAGGAGTGAGTGTGAAATTTTGCAGCAAGGCCTCACTATGGACCTGCTACAGTATACCCCGGTCAGAAACACTGTCCACATCTTTTTTTTTTTTACTTTGCGATTGGCATTTCAGACCATGGTTTCTTAGAGAAAACAACATCGTTCGGCGTCTCTGTGCAGCGTGGTCCTTCATTCTGTATGCAAGGCTCCCCACATACATCTATCGAGTGCTGTCAACTTCCATAGAGCAACAGTGTCATTTCAGCCACGTAGACCCATCAAGGGCACACAAAGTGTTTTGTATGCACTTTCAAACCATTTTATTTACATTCTCATTTCCTCTTCCCTGATAACACAGGCCCATCGTGATCCTCCTTCAGGTTAAGTGCCCCCTACCTCACAGAAAGGGTGCAAAACAGCTTTCTTGGCAGCTAGGATTTTTTTTCTAGCACCGGGTCTTCAGTCAAGACAGAAACAGCATTGTAAATGCTCTCTCTCTCTCTGTCTCCCTCTCTCTCCTTCGTTTCTTCTTTTTACTAATACCGCAGCTAACTGCCACATCTATGGAGATCATCTACCGTAATTGATTACCGTTTCGATATCATGACCCAGGGCAGGCTTCATAAAAAGCCAGCGAGCTTGATGGGCCGAATGGCCTCCTCTCGTTTGTATAGTTCTTATGTTCTAGAACGCAACGCAGGTAAAGGCACATCTTCTTGCAGCGAATAAATGCAGGAAGGCGCAAATATGAGATGGAGCTGAACGCGCAGAGAAAACCATCTCTATGACAATAACCTAGGCAGGTACCGACATTCTGCCAGAATGGTCATGGGTCATGACTTTTTTGTGAATAATGCCTCATTGTTCTGTCACTTCTAAGTACAAGATGCATTTTAAACTCACTGTTCTACTACAGGTGGTGAGAACACATATATTACCTTATTTTACTTAGACTGGTATAAATTAATTGCACTCCAAACTGTGATAAATGTTCACATTACTCTTGTATTTTGTCAAGACTACTATTGTCATTTTGTTTTGGCAAGTGCTGCACTTTCATGCTGTCCTGTGCTGACTTTTAACATGCTGTCACAACATACGGGATGGAGGAATCGAGGGCAGTAGCCATTGTGAAACAAAAGGGTTTTTATTGAAGTCAATGAACAGAGACTGGAAATTTTGAGAGACCAAAATGGGAGGAGTGGAACAAGGAGAGGCGCAGGCACCAAGGAGATTCGGCTTCAGTGACAGGACTGGGGATGATGAGACAAACCGGTCCTTAAGTATAAAGACAAAAAAGGGGGCTAACAAGAGGCAGCTGGTAGTAATTTCCACACAAGGGTTAGGAACAAGAGGCAAGACAAGAGGGATACACAAGTATCCAGCGTGGCTTGTTAGGGCTATGACAGGGAGGAGACTGGCAGGAATATGACACATGCCTGTATCAACTCAAATGGTCTGAGCTCTGCCCATATTATCTGAAGGAATGAAAGCAAGAAGCGGCCATGCGAAAGGGGAATAAAAAAAACATAAACAACAAAAGCAGACATAGAAACAAATGAAGTTCGAAAAGAATAAGCCCTGAGGCAAATCTGGGTGCAGAATATGAATTTTACATAATTCGCAACATAATTTCATGCATAGTCATAGGCGAAAAGAAGAAAAACACATGTTACTGTAGCACCGCCTCAAAAATAAAAGTCAACTGTTGAAAAAGCTGGAATGACTTGAACTGTGTTTATCATACTGATTAGAAAGATTAACTCTCCCCATAAGTTTCTTTGCTCCGGTTTGGTGAGGAGCTCCGCTATTTGAGATCTCTGTAAAACAAGTGGGACCAGGGTGATGAAATAGCACATCACTCGCTGTAGGGAGCTGACCCTATTTTCTGCTGCATCCACATCTGTTACCCTTTGAAATAAATCCTGGGTCCAGAACTGGGCCTGTCAACGTCTGTGATAAGTAATGGCAAACTCTGTAGTGAAGTCCACCGCACTGGTGTCTGATTTAAGGTGGTGACCAAAGGGGCCGCCTTTGTCCAGGCAGGGGATCGCAAGTCAGAGAAGACATTCTGAATATATTTGGAGTGTGCTTCAGATATAATAATCAGCAGTTTACCAGAGCAACAATAAATTATACATTTCTATATTGTGCTTAGTCTAGTGCCTTTTTATGTTATGTTGAAATAAAAAATATGTCCTTAAAGCATTATATGCTATACAAACTTTTTCACACATAAGCGAGATGAAATATTTAGATGATTGTCTCAGATCTTACAAATGCTATTGGCAAAAATAAGCTGTAAGGAAACTATATAAAGAGGTTGAATTTGTTGAACTTTGAAATTGTGGAGCTATATAATGTGATTCACCGTGCAAATGGAACAAGTAGATGTAGAGTGATTTCTGTTTTGATCAGTACCGAGAACTCCAGGATCAGTGGGCTCAGCTCACCGCATAAATATTTAATTGAGGTCGCTATTTGGATTGCAAGTCACATTACTCCACAGTCCCAATGGAAAACTTTCAATCAATTTAGTGGCAGCATCTGAGCTGCGGCCTTTCGCTTCAGGTGCGCCTTGGAGTGCATTTTACTGATGCGTTTTGTGTTATGAATTTACGTTTAAGCCAAGGCTGTGGAGACCCACAAGGTCAGCGGACTCCGGCACTCTGAAGAATGAGCCACTACAATCAAGTAAAACAAACCCCCAGTGGCCAATATGGTCTGTCCCCACAATGAGGTAATGCGTGACCTATTGATTTTAGAATATATTTAGTTCCCAATTAATCTATATATCAATAAATTACAAATTAAAAAAATCGGATGCAGCACAAAATGCTTCCTATTGGTGATTCCACCGTGAGGGTGTGATGTCAAAAAATGTCTTTATACTGGTGTTGAGCTGTTGTCATTGTTGGATTTCTGAGTTTTCAAGGTGCATTTTCATTTCCAGCTGTCTATAGCGTCCGGTAGACATTAGCTTAGCTCATGTGTGATGTTCAGGAGAGGTAAGTTCCATCCCCCGGTTACGTGGCTCAAAAATCACCCAATCACTTTTTAATGTTGTTGATTATGAGGTGGTAAACAGCTTACTCTGACTATTCTACTCCATAACCCATGGATTGGGGTTGTGCTGTCACCCACATACATATGGAAGCGTGTTTATCACCCACAATCCTAAAGAAGGCAGAGCACTATCACCCAGCGATAATGACTCAGATGCTATCACAGTCCAATCTTGATGCGAGAGAGTAGGGCAAGAGAAGGATTTCGATTCCCCTGCTGGGTAATAAATATATAAGGGCACATGGCGGGGGCAAGGATGGGGGGCACAGGCTTGTCCACTTTAATTCAGGGCGGTCTATTTCTTCTGTGTCGATTTTCACCTGGATGGCCGAGTCTCAAGACCACGCATCATTTATACCTGCCTATTCCCATCAATTCAACACTCTTATTGAATTATGAAGGACGTATATGCACGCCCTCAACAGCCATTCAGACTCAACAATTTGCTCTGTGCAATCAAGATCAAATCACTGCGCAATCCGAGCGTCATGAAATACGGCAGTAAGAATGATAAAGAACAAATCAATGGCTAATATTTTTCATCCTCTATAGCCAACGCTGATCTTGTCTTAAACTGAATCACCAACCTGAGGACAAGATTCGCTTTTTTTTTTTTTTTTAATTAAAATACCACCCCTCCCCCCACCTACCCATGTGGGGAAACCAAACGGTAATTGTCTCTCTGCCGCTCACTGCTCGATAGGACAGAATGGCCTGGAGGACCTTTTCTGGAATCAGCACGCAGGCTTCAGTGGGACTGTTTGTACTAAATACATTAATGAAGGATCAGTGGCCCTCTAAAGGGCAGCGTACGCTGCCAACGTTATGAAGAGGCTCATCGGTGCCACCACAAGGGCAACAGGAGTCAGCTGCAAGCAAGGAAACACGCCAGCACCTTAACAGTTCGGAGAAAGGGGTTTGGCATTGCGGGAATTGGCATTTAAAAAATTAGCCTGTGGAGTTGCAGTATATAGTCATGCCCTAACCTCATTTTAACTGTTTAGTTTTTATGTTTTTTTTTTTTTTATTTTTGTCTGAATTTTAATAGCTCCATTACACAGCTTGGTGTCTTAAGGCAGGAAGACGGCAGTCTGTGCTTTCTTTTGGTCGCCTGTGTTCATAGGGATGATCGTTTATATGTATGAATGAAACTAAAAGCAGCTTGTGCCAGGGACAGCACACAAGACAATACTTGGTAACAGACACACAGACCTTAAACTGTGAAATCAGCATGCATTCCCCACCCCCCCGCCTCTTTGATCGCCAACACTGGCCCCTTTGGGCCTCTGATATGTGATGAGGTGGCAATGGCATTTATGGGAAAGAAAATGACTTCAGAGACGGCCGGCAGAGCAAAGTAACTCGACAGCTGGTCCCGATCCCAGCCACCACACAGGCCACTCCAAGGGAATAGGGTTCTCATATAGGGTTCTCATATAGGGTTCTCATATGGGTCTTAGAACACAAGACCAGGATGAATGCCCCCCATTTTCAGCCACTATCCTTGGTTGCCCATTTTTTTTTTTGATTGTTCTAATCCTGTGGACTCAGTTAACATGGGTATTACTTTCTGAGGCTAGATTTCACCTCAGTCCCTCACTGAGAACTGGAACGCCATAAATTTTACCCTAGATCACCATCACACTTCCCTAGTACTTAAAAAGAGGAGTCCTCGACAAATTGGGGTCAGCCCACTATCATAAAAGCAAAACCCTGTTTCATTCCTCAGTACAGCCAGACATTAACTAGCATAAAGGATGAGCTTAGAGGTTTTAAACTCCAAATTATACGTGGTAATATATTCAAAGATCTCATTAAGATGAATTGATCTTATATTTGGAAAACTGACATTCCCCTTTAGCAAAATGGTGTTTTCGGGCAGTATCAACTGTATCAATACAGAGGCGTAGAGCAGGATACCTGAGGCCACAGCAATAGGAAAGAGGTCTCGCCTGGTCCGTTGGTTAATGATCACCGCAGGAAGAGGGAACAGACAATCCTGCTTTAGAGCTCAGTGTAATTAGTACTTCAAAGAGACACATAAACAGATAGATGTTTTAATAACCAAAATATATTCATAAGGAATCCCCCCATTATCCACACTCAACTGTTTGAGAACATGCAAGCAAACGTGCAGAGGCTTTGCAGGATGAAACTGCATTTCAGCAAAGGCATTCTGGCAGGTGCTCCAGCTCGTTGTGGCAGGGACTCGGAAGCAAGGATCTGGAAAAGATTTTCTCATGGCGCAGTGAGGTGTGTTGTGGCTGCCGTTGGAAGGAATTCTACTTTAATGATTGGCAATTTCAATACACAGTGGACTGCTGTCTGTAACCGGCAGCAAACAGCCGCAGTTATTTAAGGCTTAAACCTATTTGAATTGCAAACACTGACAACTTAGAGTATGTTTGACTAAATATCCGTATTTAAATCACCAAAATGCATTTAAAGCCAATGTTAGGTACATTTTCGATAATAAATAAATTCTAATCATTCCATTCTCAAAACCCAAACCAGGCAAATGTGGCGCTTGGCAGCTGGCAAATCACTTCAAGAAATCAGCAGAATTTGCAAGCAGATGCCCTTCCACGAATCAGGCGAATTACCTAAGCATGTTGATCTCGGCCATAATATTTCCCCGATGGCCACCACTCTGGCTCTGCGTCTCAGAGCTCTGCATTATACTGCATTATACATTATTTGCCTGAGAGACTCCCAGAAAGAGCACACAACATAAGTATTCTTAGATATATATTTAATTTTTACACTTTTGCACACTCCGATACTTGATTCGCCCATCACTAATACCATTTGCAGAGGTACAGTACATGAACCTTTTAAAACAGTGTTTCCCAAATCTGGCCCTCAGGAACCCACAGACAGTCTACATTTTTGCTACCTCGGGTAGACAAGGGGAGCAAAAATTAAAAGTTAAAAGTTAAATGTCTGTTCAGAAGCAAAGCCGAGGCAAATTCCTCGCATGTATAAAGCAACATATCTGAGGATGTGATTCTGATTGCAATTCTGATTATCTTTGGGGTAAATTCAGCCAGACAATGACAAGTAAGCGCGTGTGACACCGACAGCTAACAAGCAACGTGTGCGGCATGAGGCTGCTGCAGAATGACCCTCAGGCTCCCAAGCGCTGTCACTCCTCATGTTGCAGGGTAATGTCCCATAATTCCCTGGGTCAGTCCGTTCCATAATAAAGTATTGACATGAGCTGTGGGGCACAAGGGAATCAATGGAAATATATCACCTGTGTTCAGCAGTTGTCTTGGCTGAATTAGCTTTTAGCATACAGGAGCTATTTATTAAGGTCAGTCACCTGTTTCCATTCACATGTGACAATATAACAGTATTAGGACTTAGTTTGTCCCAGAAAACAGATTTACATTGTATGCAAATAGGCATCATACTGGCTTTTTCCTGGTATGCAAACAGCTATGGGGGCTTCACACTATAAACGGATTTGATGTTTGCACTTCGGGGGGGCAAAAAAAAGTATGTATCTTTTTTATCTGTATGTAACGCATGTATCTGATGAATATGTGCAATGCTGGTCTTGCCTAATAAGTGCAATTACAATTGCAGCTAGGGTGAAGAGTTACCCTCCGCCCCCCAACGCCCAACCTCTGCCCGTGCTTCACCCAACACAAGGACGTTAAAACTAATTTTATTTTGGTTACTGGGAACACAGGTTTGTTGGTCACAGTGTCGAATGTTTACAGTGCAGGAATCCTCAACAAAAATAAAATAGAGAACAAAGGTCACATCCATCCATTCATCCATCCATGTCCATCAGTTTGGATTTAAAATTAGCATGAATAAAAATTATTACGAATGACATCACAATAGCATTACAGAGTAAAATAACAGCCTATTAAACACAGCCAGCGTCATGGTTATAAAAATGAGTTTCCCATAAACCTCTCGTTAAAACTGCTAGTTTTCCATTTTCAGAAGATCAAAGCCAAACTATCAGTTACGTTTCTAATTTACTTACCAGATGCTCTTATGTAGCAAAATGCTTTGAGAAAGCGGCATTAGCCAGTGTGCGGAGCGTGGGCCTTGCTGATGGGGCATGAGATGACATCACTCTGCTGACCCGGCGACCTTCCGATCATTGACACGTGCCCCAAGCCACTGAACAACACACTGTTATGGAGGCTGGCGGTTTTCGACAAACAGGATTATTAATAGCTTTACACACTGTGTTCAGACATATATAACAGGATTATTACTACCAGGTGCGAGATTGTGGCTTGTAGTATTTTGTTCCCTGTATTTTGTGGCTGACATGATGACTTTGGTCTTTAAAAGTATCATATCGATATAAGTTCTTACCATAAAAGTTTTAATGCAGACAGAATGTAGCTTGCAAGTGAAAACAAAATAATTTGCTGAACAATATGGGGAAAGTTTCCTGTCTGTGCCAAACAGTGCTTTATCCCCTTAGCTCTGTAAATTGTTAAATCAGGCTTCCAGCTGGCAGGGTCCACACTAAACATGCCAGAGTTGGAGATGCATCTAAAAATAATAATACACAAAAACATACTTCAGGCTGTGTGGGAAAAGTTAGAATTTAAGCACATTTCCTGCTCGATGCTTGTCTCTAGCAGTTTTACGCTGCTAAAAACTGTAAATATTTTTTTTTCTTAGTGAACACATTATTACGCACTGGATACACTGATATTTAGAGGTTTCCTCTGTGGGTTTTTTGGCTGCACTTTCTAACCTCAACCCTGTGCATGCATAGCTGCCATGTTCTCTCCCTGTTTTTATACCTGTATCTAGGTAGCCTGTTATCTTCCTATGGGTCATTCAGATCGGAAACTCAAAGCTTACTTCTGGGCACTGATCTACTGATGGATTGGCATCTCAAACAGAGAGTAGCCTATGCCATTGCACCTTCTGGAATATGCCTCAGGCTTGCTTTGGATAAGCAGTTATAAAAAGTGAGTTTATGGGTATTCAAACCCTTGTGCTTAATATTTAATTTCATTTTTGTGTGACCATCGGAATTCTTGCCAATTCTTACTAGATTTGCTCAAATTCTTCCAGATTTGCTTTGGGAATCGCTTGTGGACAGCACTTTCAAGTCTACAGGTTCTCAAAACCAGTCAAGCCAGGACTTCACCCCAGCCAATGAAGACGGCATCTACCCCTTTCAGGAGACCCTCCATATGCAGTACATGGCTAATTCTTTTGGAATTCTGAGCGCTCACACACCATACACTCACACCTACGGGCAATTTGGTAATTCCAGCTAACTTCGGCATGTTTTAGGACAGTGGGGGGGAAACCGGAGTACCTGGCACAAATCCTGCGACGCGAACATGCAAACTGCACACACATGGAGCCACGGCAGAGCTTTGATTCCAGTGCCACAGTGCCACAGTGCCACTCTGCTGTTATTTTGGGCAGGTTAAAAGATAAAATGCGATCAAGGCTCTTCCATTTGCTTGTTATGGTCTGTAAATGAGAACAGAGAGAACTGAAAGATAAAATTCCAAAAGGGTCATAAATGACTCTTTTTTGCCTTGAGGAGGCATATTTAATATATCACTTACTATATCTTGTCTAATATTCCTCACCTCATTTGTACCAAATTAGCAGTTCAGAGAGACTCAGAAAAAAGTTTGTGGGAAAACACATGTTGAGTTCATACAATTTCTTCAGATATTTTTTGACAGATAAAATAATTGCAACCTTGACCGACCCACCTTATCCACAGAAGTACTCAATATGGTTAAACATTCTGTTTATTTACTTGACTGTACACAGTCTGTAAGCTTCATATTTGTACCTCCTGTAAATAATGCAGAGGAAGGTGCTTCCCTCTTATGTAATTTTTATGGTGTTTTGATGAGCTGGATACTAAATTTGGACAAACACACTCATGGTTTTCAGAAAGTCTCCCTGGAGGGCAAGTGATCTTTTTCACGTGATATAGGATGTCACCGGTGCAGCTTCTGTCTTAGACAGCTGATGTAGGCTCTGATAGGGTCTTTAGTTTTGGGCTGAACTGAGCTCATAAAACATCTGCCTTCACTTGGTGAACCACCCTATAAGTGTGTCTGCAACATGTTACACGTGGAGCAGGGCTGTACTTATTTGCGCTTGTGTTTATGTCTGCCACAAAATGCATTACTGCTGCATGCAGGTGAATAAAAGCATTTCCCAGCTAAGTAAATGTCAATGTTTACAGAAATTTCTGTGCTGCTAATTCAATGACATCCATCCATTCAATAATTGTTATTGTCTTTCTAGGAAATAACTGGAATGTTTTTTTTTCTTCTTCATCTTGCCATTGAAATTTTCTATCTGTCAACAAGGCATTACCTTGTCACATCAATGTTCGGTGTAATGTTAAATGGTCCAGGAATGTGACGACAGTTACATGTAGTTGTGGTGTTTCCATGGTCACGAAACAATTACGCAACATTTCGTAATTTGCAAATGACAACGTCCTATTATAGCTTTAGAATTAAAAGAGGCTGTGATAAAAGTATTAACCAGTACTGTGTCTATTGCAAAATTAAGACATTATGCTGGCCTTTACAGACATAAAAAATGTGCTCCTTTCCTCATCGTAAAGTGAACAGAATGATCCTAACTGAGATTTATCGATGGGTATCTCCCCTGTGGGCAAGGTTGGCCCTCCATCGCATTTTAAAAAACCTCAGAGATCCCCGCTTATATCCCCAGGGGGCGCCACAGCAGCTCAATAACCGGATGATTAATATGTCACGCAAATAAGCTCCTCATTATCAGCTTCTTTGCAGCTGAGGTTTTTGACAGGAACCATCCGCCCAAACAAACACACCCCATGCTATGCCATAGTTCGATGGGATGACGCCGCTCCTTGAAGAAAAAAAATCTCGAGGATGGTGTTATCTGAGCCGTAACGTGTGAGGCTAGACAAGAACAGCTTTGCAAATTACCGAGGGAAAAAAAAGAATGAATTCGTAATATTACTAATGAAGCGAACCACGTGCTGACGCTCTAAACATGAACGTGTACATAATCCCACTCACCCTCATTCTGCATTACTGTCGGCAACGCCAGCAACACACCCTATGGTACATAAGAACATTGTCAACTGCCCAGCCTCTGTGATTCATAAGAGCTGGGTGGATGCAGATGCGCGTGGAGGGGGGCGATTCCGGAAGAGTAATCGCTTAAGCCGACGCACGGAGGCCCGTGGAGGGGGAGGCGCACAGCGGTGCCTGGTGTTAATGAATCCTCTGTGTCTGTGGCTCAGAAGCGGCGCTGAAGTGCCGCCAGGCTGAATGCTAGCAGCACCGATGTCCCCCGCTGTGGAGCGATATCGATCGGCTCCTGTACCCTTTGGAGAGAGGCCGTCGCTGTGGCACTAAGGACTTGCAACAGACAGTATCGCCCTCCTCCCACGATGCCTGGCTGGCACTCGGCAAAAGGACAGCTCCAGTAAAAGCAGAAAAATTCCACTGCATTGGAACGTGGTCACTGTAATTACTATAACACCGACGATATTGGTCTCGGTAACAACTTTTAATATAGATACTCAGAATTCAGACGCACGCAACTACGCTAAAGAGGTGAACTACACACGAGGACTTTACTTTAACACCACAACATCACGACATAGTTTGAGAGATCGGGGCATTCTATTTTTAACCACGTTAAAGAAATGCGCCCACCCTTCTGGGTTTGGCAGTGACATACCTGCAGCTGTAGTGTTGTTTTTGTTGTTGTCAAGGTTTGACATTTTTGTGGGGTGCAGTGACAAGTATGTGGTCCCTCCCAAAATCAACATAAAACCTAACGGAGGAGGACAGATGAAATCCCATCTGCCAATGCTGATTGTCAACAGTTAAAACTGTTATTATGCATGAATAAGACTTTCCTCTCTTTCCAAACAAAGCCAGGCTTATGACCAGTAACCAGTATGACCAGTGTTTCCAATATGTCCACCTATCCTGCCATCTTTCAGACTGAGAAAGTGGATTGCTCCTTTCTGGTGAGGCAGGACAGTATGACCTGTGTTCATGAGTGACGGTAAGAGGGAATGTGAGACTGAAGACAGGAGGACTGGGTCTGTGAGAAGGCAATGATGGGTCTGTGCTGGTGAATTTAAAGGCAAAAGAGATTTGTCATTTACTGAGCAAACTACCTGCATGCCCTCACCTCTGCTCATGAGCTGTGGATGGTGCCCATAAGAATGAGGTTGCAGATACTGCGGACCACATGGATGCATGACGGGAGTGAGGAGTTAGGAGATCTAGAGGGACCTCAGAATAGAGCCACTGTTCCTCTAGATTGAGGGGAGTCACTGAGGCTTTTTGAGCATCTCAAAAGGATATCAGCTGGCCAGCTGCCAAGCAGTAAAAGCCCCGGGAATGACCGAGAACTCGCCAGAGGGATTAAACATCTCAGCCGACTTCGAAATATCCAGGGATCCCCAGAATGAGCTCGTCAGAGATCATGGTGAGAGTGGTCTGGTCTGTCCTGCTCAGCATGCTGTCACCAGGGCCCTCACCAGGAAGAGATGATGATGACGATGATGATGATTGAAGACTGAAAGGGCATTTTATAACTTAACCTGTTAATTAGAATTAGAATTTGGTTATTAGTGGTCATTGTCATACTGTAATCACATCCAGCCTTTATGTTTTTTATGTCCCAAATTTTCCTTGCGATAATACATATGACTACATTCGAGAAATCCTGCCTGACTTTCAGATATTGTTTCCTGTAGGCAAGAATGAGTCACATCTTAGCTAAGTTCCATCACTGTTTAATGCACCTGCAATTGCAGCACATACTTCTTACAATTACATGCATAATTCTTCTACCAGCTTTTGCAGAGATCTGCACCACACATAACCTTCCTGCCTCTGTTGCCGTTGTTACAAATGTCTGCACACACACTGTTCACATCGCTAGGATACACGAGAAGAGGAGACTGGTTTCTGTCCAGCCTGCACGGATGAGCATGTGCCTAACATCCCGGGAGAGTGTCTGGTAAAAACTCCACAGTCATGTGCTTATGAGAGAATATAATCCTGCCCTATCGCTCGCTGGTTTAAACATCTTTATTTCATTCTATAAGGACACCAAGGACAGCTAAAGGCAGTAATGCACTATAAACCAGGTGCCAGGTGGGAGAACAGCCTGAACGTGTGCATGGCTCTCGTCTAATGCCGCTGAGATGTGAGTCGACCTAAAAGGCATTTGCTTTCAGCCTTTGAGATCTTTCCCTCCTTTTTAGGAGAAAATAAGGACAGCATGAATTACGCAGCTACTGCCGATGATGGCCGATGACAGAAACATCTCTTGATGCGCTTTTCCTCAGGGAGAACGACTCATAGCAGTTAGTGATGGAGAAAGTGAAGCAATAAAACCCGCAGTGGGTGGGACTCCTGTGCTCTGTCAATCACTGGCCGGTTTAATCCAACGGGAGCCAATCAGCAGTAAATTATCTTATTAAAAAAAGGAAGTTGCAGGCTAGTTAGCGTGCCAGACCCAGCCTGCATGAGTGTGCCGGTCAATCATTACCCGGGGGTGTGGGGGTGGGGCTGCCAAACCTCACATCCTCAGTCACTGTCAACCAAGACCAGCAAAACCAGACCTTTCCTCTATGGGTAATATCTGCATTGTTTCAACACTGCACCAAATAATGTCCCCGTAAGTGAGGCAGACAGCGGCGTATTTGTCTTTGAAATCACTCAGATGCTGTGAGAAAGTAACTATGAGCTTTGCTGACTCTGTGACTCAGCCCCACTGGCAGGCGAAGAGCCGTTTTAATATAAGATGTAGTCAGCTGCTGTGACAGTTATTGATCACTGCTGCTTTATTGAAATGTAGAGCAGGCTCCACTCACTGCTAATACAGGATGGTTTATAAAGGACGTTAACACATCGGTGTCTCTCCGGCCTGCGTCTGCCCGCTATTTCCCTCCAGAACACTGAGTGTCCTTTTTTTTCGCTCATTTATCTAAGCATATCACACAACACACAAAGGAACTGGTCATTTGTACTGGTCGCTCGTCCAGAGCTTTGGTGTTATTCCGCAGACGGACGCGCAGCAAAGGCGGAGTGTCGCCAGCAATGCTAAGCAGGCTATTTTTCCCGGTCTTGTGATCTCACCCGGGGATTCTTGCTCTCCGCGTTTTGTGCAGAAGCCGAAGCCGGCAGGGCAGATCGCCGCAAAGAGGAGCACGACATGCTGTGGACCAGAAGTCGTCCGCGTCTGGAGCTCTGCCCCTTTAGTCATCGTTCACTGATGACAAGGCGACATGTTAACAAGCAGAAAGAGCCCGTGGCGATGCCAACAATGTAATGGTTCTATCTTCACTCGCCTCAGACCAAAGCGGCACACTATCATACATGTCTTGAGAAATGCCAAAGGGAGAAAACACACATGCAATAAATACTCGGAGGCAAGGGAATAAGGGCGAGTTATACTCTGCATATACATCCATGGGAAGAATTAAGAGACCTCAGCACTCACTGCAGAGAGGTTACCTGGTACCAGGTATTACAGCTGCTACTTGATTCCAAGAGAATAGTGATTGTATCCTCAACATAACGCAGAAACAGTCAGAAAACAGGCAGATCCAAAGTGAACCGATTGTCCAGTAGTGTACCTCATTAGCAGGAATTTCCGACTTTCCTCTTGGGGTGTGTCTTCTATCCAAAAGCCCTGGGATACTCAATCACAGCCCCATCCCCAAATTCTGCCAATGACTTTGTCTTTTGACAGCCATTCATGTGCTACCACCACTAGATGCCACCATAAAGATTAATAGCCTGTGGTCCACACAGAGAAAAAGATACATTAGGGAAACTGCGACGAGAAATATAAGAAGCAAAAAGCATGCAAGGGATGGGTGAAGGGCCAAATATACTACAGTGCAATGAGCCAAATTGTCCTCAGCCATGCTTGGCTGCGCCCCAACAGTTAAAAGTGTGGCAGCATTTAGGACAGCGGTCTGCGTTTCCAGGCACCAATAAACTTAGCGTTGGCAGTTTACAGAGACCAACACAGACAGGAATTTTATTAGCTGGTCGCTCCACTGATACAATTGCCGATGGGGTGCAAACGTTTCCCTTTTAACATGATTAAAAAGTGACTTGCATCTCGTGTGGCATTTTACATAAGGTCTGTCTTTGGCTAATCAATAAGTTCGGGGGGGGGTGGGTTATAAGGTGCGTTTTTAACAAGTGTGATCCCGCAGAAGCTCCAAATGAGCCAATGATGAGTGAATGTAAACTCCTCTGTTGATGACATCATCTCCAGTTTCCCCGCTTGGCTTCTTGAGTGAACATGGAGGCCGTGTGCCCCACTACAGATGGATCCATAACTTCCTTTCAACAAAAGCCCTAAAATAAAACAATTTTAGGGAAAAAAAAATCTTTTTTTTATGTGAATTTAAGTAGCTTAAAATTGCTATCGCTCGTGTTTTGGTGGTTTAGTATACTGTGCTAAACGTAATTGCAATGGACAAGCATTGTTTCAGAACACTCTCAACCAGCCTAATGCTCATTTGGAGTCGGCATTATTCAATGACTTTATAACCCTCTTTCCTCTACAGTTCAGCCTAAATACTATTTAAAAAACATTCTATTATATTCTTTTTGCCGTTTATAAAGAAACTAATCTTCTTGTGGCTTCCAATTAAATATGGCACTGCTAAACGTATAAGGCAAGCATGTCGTTCGGAGGTCTTCCTGTCTTTCAGAGTCATGCTTCTCCTGTCATTCATTAGTTTTCAAACTGGTTGATGTGAGACCAGAATTAAATCACGAAATGAAAACGTACGCCCTTCCGTAATGCAGGAGGATGACTGGATTCACTTTTCTGCTAAGCAAATTAAAAGGGAGCTTCTCATATTGTGCTGGTACAGCTGCCCTATCAGAAGTTTATTTGCTAGTTATCCCACCCCAGAGACCACGAGGAAGTACATCCCTCCGCTTACACTCTTCCATTAAAGTTGCCATATTTCATATTGACTATGCCGTCCTGCCTTTGTCTTTCACAGTAATTGCTATGACTTTTGAAAGCTTCTGGAAACTACTTACGAAGTGCTTGATGTATCTATAAGAAGCCCTTTTCTGGCGAGACCCCTTTCGTCATGCGATGCCTCACACGTGTGTGTTGGTGTTATGGGTTCTCTCGCGAGGCTGCTGCTGTCTTCCCATATGTGCCAAGTCCCACAATTTGGCAGCTACCGTTACGGCCGTGATAAGTAAGTGCCCGCGAGCAGATGGCCATCGCCAAAGGTTAGGATTCAGGCTAATTGATCCCGCCGCCTTTTACACGAAAAGAGGTGGGAAAGTGACGGATGTTCATTTCAACCTCTAAAATCAAAAAGGGCGTCAGTGTTCGCGGCTAAAAAAGATTTATGCCTTTAATCCCGTGTCCTCTCCCCTTTAATCTCGACCCGGTGTGCGCCGCGGCCCTGACTCAGCACTCTGCATGGCTTGGTGAGTCAGCTGAAGGAACTCCTGACACAGAGAGCAAGGACGCCACCGACAGGCCGGGAGGAGAATCGGCGTCAGCAGAAAGACGCCAGGAGGGTCGAGGCGGAGCGTAATTAACAAAAAAGCTGGGAATAATTAAAAAGGGGGGTTTTGCTGAGGATCAACTTGGTGTCCGCGATCCACCGTGGCCCTTTTTACGAGGTAATTAATGGTGCTGACCCAAATGGCAATTATTATCTGTGCTTCTAATCCCCTCCCCAACAATGGCAGCCTAATGACGCGTCACCAGGGTTTCTCTGCTGCTTTGCCACAACATTTGCATTTGATTACAGGGCACAACAAGAGCCTGGACATGCCTCTTGCGAGAGGCAGTCATGTGTGCGGAGAAGGTCACCCGGGATACTCCTGCCTGATGTTATAGAGAAGGTGTCAACCTCTCAGGATCCATTACAGCAGAACTTGCGAAGCATCTCTTTCCATCTCATCCTTTTTTTTTTTTTTTTTTTTTTTTTTTTAAAAAAAATGGCATTTTACTTCTAATGTAAAATCCCTGTATGAGTAGTAATAGCTGCTTTCTGTAGTCGTGTTGCTGGTGTTTTTACCCATCTCATTTTCAGTGGATTAAGAGCGAAATCCCGTTTTTTAATGCCTAAGCTGTTGTCTGCTGTAGGATTCTCGCTCATGCTTGTAATCCTTGTTTGGAAGCACCGCCTCAGAAAAGACCTGCACTGCATATGTCTTTAAATTTTCACATCTTTCAAGTTGGCAAGTTTTAATTTTAATTTTTTTTTTTTAGTTACCCATTTGTAAGACGTTCACCTTGTGAGCACAACTGAGCATTCTGGGGTCTTTAAGACCAGAATGTCGCATTAGTTACATGGCAGTGTACGATGCCGCGTATGTCCTGTCCTCCTCCATGGGGTAGCTTAAACTAGCGACTCTCGACCTCCCTAGGGCTGAGTGGGAGATGCCAGAATAAGTTTTCGCATGTACACACGCGTATCCGCCTACACGCAGAAACATAAACGCACAGACACACACGCACGCATGCGCACACAGATAACCCAAAGGCCAAACGGTCTTACATAACGCTCACATGCTTTTGCAGATGGGCGGGAAGCACCTAAAAGCGGAATTCCTGTAAAGCCAAAAATGCAGAATCCAAATATGTTTGCAGGATTACAACAGACAGAACACTGGTAATGCAATATATATATATATATGGGCCATTTTAGGACAGTGCGAGGATAGAACTTTGGAACAGTCTATAGAAGTTTATGAAAAACAGGCACCTTGATCAGGGTCAGTAAAAATTTTAATAACATCACCCCCCTCGCCCCCAGCGCCATCTCATAAATAATGCATGAGCTGAGGGTCAGGTTAGGGTGCGTTACTCTGCTGGATTGTTTCTGCTAGACAGTAGGCCCCCACCTTGATCCAGCACATGGGAGTTCAGGCCCAGCCCGGCCCACCTGCAGCATCTGGGCCAGGGGGAGCCCCGGATCAAGCTGCCTTACTACAAGACAACAAGCTGCTGAAATGCTGCTCACATTTCACACCGTCTAGCCTAAAAAGCTTTACGAGAGCAGTGTCTTTCACTGCTTTTCAAATGTACCAAAACTAAACACATCAGAAAAACAGCCAGTTCAGACTATTATTACATATCAATGTACCGCTGATTCAACAGCCTCTGCATTCTTTGAAATAACTGGTGTTTCCTAAGAGTATCAGTGATCTAACTTAACAGGATTTTTCTAAATTGCTTGTCTAACAAAATACATAACCGTGGAAGCTATTCAACAGAAATGCAATCAATGTATTCTCATGGGCTAAATTTTACTGCATAGCCCAAAAAAGTGGTGTTAAACGTTCTCGTTTTTTGTGGATATGGAGCTATAAATCTGAAGTTAACCAGAGACAGTTTTTTTGCCTTATATTTTCTTCCTAGTATTTTTAAATCCAGTTGGAAAATCACTGATCACTTCTGAAGCACTGAACTAGGGAGTGCCAGTTCACCTTTGTCTGCAGGATTTCAGCCTTCTCAGCCTCTGCCGGAGACGGCCAACCTTTAAAAAGTTCATGTCTTTTCCTTCTGGCTTTAACAACACAGGGCTTATGAGGTCAAAGTTGGAGCCGGGCGGCCGACAGAAGAGCCGTCTTCGGCGACCCGGCGTGTCTGGAGCAAAATGTGATGGATGAGCGCGGCGGTTGTTTAATCGCAAATAGTCGCACATCACTACGGCGGACACAAAGCTGTATTGACAGGTGGGCAATTGAAACAGCCGGTAGAGACCCAGAGCGATGCCTGGGAGATTCGGCATTCATGTCGATACGCCTCAGCCACCGGAGGGAGAGCGCCAAGCTTCCAGCCCCAGCAGATCCACAAGCCAAGAAGAATCGGTTGAGTAAGAGTTTCAGAATCTAAGCAGAAGCAGGCCAGCCACCGCTAAATATGATAATCAGTTGTTTACATCCGTTGCTGTAGCTTGGAACCAATCACCTCTGATTGGAAGCATTTCTTATTTAAAATTCATTATTCTGGAGAAGGAACGCGGCAGGGGTTGTGTGGGGGGGAGGGGGGGCACTATGCAATGCATAATGGACACCATGTTCCTCGCTGCATGATGATGAAAGGGCCCCCAGGACCAAATAACATGCCCTTTACTGCTGACGAATGAGCTGTAAGTGCAAATGTGCTGCAGTTTACTTGACTGTTGAGAGCTAAAATACAGGCCTGAGAATTATATATGAGTCACATGGCCCCAGTATAACTGGCAGTCAACGCAAGAGCAAGAGGTCAGGAAATGCACACTTTAAAGCCCCAACCTGGCTGCAGACATGGTTCATTCTACACCAAGCAGCACCCATGGCCACATTCCAGTGTGAATTTATAGGGGAGGCACATCCTAAAGCCAGGAGCAGAATGTCAAGTTGGAGGGGCAATGCAGAGTAGGCGGTACAATGTGGGAGGGGTTTATAACAAGGGGCCTGTATCATCTGAAACCCTAACTATAACCCTTACCCTCTTCATAAACCCCTCCCACCCCTGGTGATAAACCAGTACTACTTGACATTGCCCCTTTCACTCAACACTCAGCTCCTGGCTGCAGCGATATATACTTGCCTTCCAGCAGAACATTGTGCTGGGTATTACACTGCCTTACAAACTCCATCTTTCATTTAACCAAACTCTTTAAGCAAAGGAGTGCATATTTCGGTTATTAAAAGCAGATAAGAACCAGACCCAAGATCCATATTCAATTAACAGTTGTTTTTAAACAAGTAGATTAGCAAAATCTACAGGACCTAAAAAAGTCCTGAAATATTAATTCTAGAAGCTTCTATACTTCCGAAGTAGCTGGTATTACAGATCTATTTAAAAAAACGGCAGAACATTCATTTGACAATAGATCACTTATTAGTGTTTTATTGCAATTCATTATGAGCAGTAGGAAGGATGTCTGTAAAAAGTTAGAAAGTCTAAAGGTCTCCGTGTCAAAACTGAAAGAGACAGGAATATAGACCGAAGATCACAATGAAAAGAAATTCATTAAATAAAGTGGCCATTTATTCTGTATAAAACTAAAATTTTAGGGGGAAAAAAATCGCTGTAGTGTATAAAATGTCTTTTCAAAATTGATTGACAAGCTAATCAGATGGCATTAAGACACTGTCCAATGGTCTGTGGCCCCGTCAAGAGGGGGCTTCCGGCACACGCGTAATCTGCGGCGTGGGGCCACTGTGTGCCAAACAAACTGGGGCGA
>JAODKF010000022.1:18098037-18113190 GCA_026779585.1 Mormyrus proboscirostris | reverse complement strand
GTGGTTATAGGGATACGCCGCTGTCCTGTTATATTTCACTCCAAGCGACCAGCTGCTCTTCACCTCCCACCCAAGGACAGAACACAGACCTCAGGCCTGTGGGTCCTCAGGTGGGGCAAGGTTTTGGCTAATGGTAAATAAATAAACATGCTTTAATTAGCAGCCCATCTCCTCCTGAGCGGGGGGGGGGGTTCTGACGGCCCACCTCCTACATTGCTCTGTGGACCTGGGCATCAACCAGCCTGACTCAGTCAGCCTTTTGCTGAACTTATTATTGGCCGGTTACATCAGCTGGCATAATGGCAGCAGTCATATCAAGCAGCCCAATAGCTTAGCAGTACAAGGCTCTACCTGTATATAGAGCAAAGAAACTTTATTATATTTTAATCAGACCGGGTGAAACGCATAGGTTAAAAATGATCTACAGGCCAACATCATAATCTAAGTAGTATTATTTCGAATTATCAGGGAACTTACTGAATTCACTTTAGTCTCCCCAAGACATCGATTTCTTAGGGAGTTTAGACCTGAAAATAATGAAACGGGACCTCCAGCTCAAAGGTAGCCAACCCAATCGCCGAACGTCACATACAAGGGAATGTGACAGCAAAACAAAAGCTGTGTATGTTTATACATCTCTCTGTCCATTCCGCACATCAGCCGTCAGGGAAGCTGCAAGGGTGCAAAGACAAACTTTATGCCACAACTACTGTAAATATTAATAAACAAAAGATTTATAAAGTTACAAGGAAAAGAGCATAGCTTAATTTCATCACAAAAACATATTACTGAATAAAATAAATTACAAAAAAGATTCTATATGAAATTAAAAAAAAAGATATATTCGAGTGATCTGTGTTGCATTATCCTATGATTTATACATAATAACACTGAAATATCACAGACGCTTTAAAAATCACTACAATAAATCCAGTAAAACCCTTATGTGATTAAAATATAATTTGAACAAGGAGAATATTTAGTGCAGTATAAATTGGCACAATCTCTGACTTCCACATGTCAGTTTAGTAATAGAAGTTGGTAATCTTATTAATGTCATATTTTCAAGGCATATACTAAGCAAAATTAAAAGTTAAATGTATGTGTGGTTGCATAATCCGACTTAGATATTGCCCCACCCACTCCATCTACCCGCAGCTTGTTTCCTGGCCGCCCCGCCCATGTGCAATTTAGGTTGGTGTGGCTAAGGTGCCCCCAAGCAGGGCGCCTTCACTGCGATGTTGTGAGGTTGGAGAGGGTGGGCCGCAGGGGGATATCAAAGAGCCCCGCTACGATTACCTCCCTCTAGGGGGGCCGCAGAATCCAGCCTTCCGCTCAACCGAATAATTACATGAACTCTGCGCAAACTGCCAGCGTCCGACCCCCTGTCGGTGAGTGCCGGTTTTCCAGCGGGACCTGTCACAAGGGCCCCCGGCCACGGCTGCGGTTATTTGCAGCCCAGCAAATCTGCTGTTGCTTCAAAACCAAATATGCACATTAATAAACGGCCCTCCGACTTTCAAACACATTATGCTAATTCACATCAGGATTATGCAGTCGCTGGAAAAAAAGCAAGGCAGCCACTTGCCAGCCCTTCTGTACCGCAACACATACTATTCAAAAAATGAGCTACATTCAAAGTACGATACCAAAAGGCTGGGCTTCAACAGGCAGAAAGTTACCGGAAGGAATGGCATAGATGTCTGTCACAGAAATGCTCTGTGTGACATTCCATTAGGCCACAACCTAGCAAACGAAATACAAACTTTAAGAAAGATACAGAAGTAATGGCGGCCTCTTGGTTCAGCACGCAGTGATGTACCACCGAGGTGTGCGGATCTTTCACGGTTTCCCCATGTATACGAGGGAGTTTTCTTCTGCAGTCAAATCTTTGCATGAATGTACCCTGCATCTGACCATGATGCCATCGAGACTGTCCCCTGTCTCATGTCCTGGAATTCTCACCATGGGTTCTAAGTTTGCATAATGGTAACACTTCACTTGACGCGGCACAAATAATATAGCGTATGTATTAATAAACTAGAAATTAAGTGTTAGTTACATACTAATTTCGTGTTAATTCATCATTAATGAATGGTGACGCATGTTTTAACTATTACTATATCTGTCAATTCTCTAAACCTTTCTGAACTACTGAAGGAGCAAATCATGAACAACAGTGAAATATTGATCTCATATTTGTTCATCATCAATGAAAGCATCTCATCTCAAGTAGCAACTATATTTGTTCATGGTTTGTTCATGATTTGTATTTTGATTTGATTATGTTATTAATAACTATTTGTGCCCCGTCAAGTGCTATAGGACTACCCTCAATTGCAGAATTTAATCCATACCTCTAACTTCCTACATGCATTTTTAAATAAGTTGATATGAAATCACTGTCAGGTACGTACTGAAGAGAGGGAGGGACAGCGTGAATCGGCTTCCATCAGGGACATCGTGAATGCTCTATAAAGTTGTTCTAATTACTACAAGAAAAACCTAAATTACAGAGGGCATTGCAAACCCAATTATGAAACTTGTACTTGACCACACCGACGACGCTGACACTGTGCGCCGCGGACTGAAAAAAAGAAACAGAAGAGCAAGTGGTTCCAGATAAACGCATTTGAGAAAACATAACCCTAATTACGAATGTCTGATGTTAAAATTACATGTAAAATCAAGGCCACTGTTTCCCCAGTGGACCAATTTATTTTGCTGCAATGGCTCCTGCCTAGCCAGGCGAAATCAGGCCGCTTTTGCATTTGAGCAATGCCACTTTCACATTTACTTGTAATAAATTTAATTCAGTTTTATTTGCTTATTTCTCTTGCGGCTGCTCCTCACGTCAGATGGGGACAGCTGGGCTCCGCCTGTTGGGGTTCTGCTCCTTCCCTTTGCTTCTTGGTACCATGTTGTAAGCTTCAGAAGTAAAAGTATCCCCCCCCAGTTTTGAATGGACCCACCCGCCCCAACTTGTGATGTCCGATTCCTCCTTTCGTCACAGGTTTCGCTGTCTCGCCCAGAACGCTTTCTATTTGCGTTACTGAAAACTGGATTATCCAAAATACCTTTTTTTTTTTTTATTTTTTAAAGAATATCGATTCACTTTTCTCTTCCATTAGTTGTTAAACAAGACAGACACCTGCACTGTCTTGCCAACTCTGCTTTGGGGAGAAACGAATTGAAGGACACAAACTAACTTTTTTAAACTTCCCCAGCTGCTCCTTTGGGTCCACTTCAGGCATTTCACTGAGGGAGTTGGATCTTCTACATGTTTCAAATAGCCCCATAATAATCCGTCCAGCCCTGTGCAGTAATTTTCTTCCCTAACAGTAGACTGATGAGCACTGTGTCATGGAGAAAATGATGATGGTTCGAATTTACTGGCCTCAAAAAGCCTTCAAATTCTGAAAAAATGCTATCAGAGTAATTCCACCATCATTACCACGGCTCCCTCTAAGCATCAGTACTAATACTCTGTCTTAATTATTGTTTTTGTACAGTAGCCTGCCCTGTGTGACTCGTATCAGCTAATGTTACAGCACACCACACTGACTGAGCATTACAGACAGCCAAATGACAGGGGCACACTGATATGGACCTAAGCTGCTCCTTCTGCTAACTGCAATTCCAGGCGAGACGTGACAGGCACAAAAAAACGTGTGAACGAGAGGACGCTGATACATTTATTTGAACACAGGACTCATCCGAAGTAGCCATTCTTCAAGCCGTGAAGCTCAGCTCAGAGCCGACAGCTCTCAAACGAAGCGCTTTGACGGAACCTCCCGGAAAGCCTCTGTGTTTCTTTGCTCTTCAAAAACATTTTCTCCAGTGCGACATGTTCAAGGAAAGCTTCGGAGCAGCCGATGGTCTTTGTAAATACGAGCGGGGCTTTCCGATGTGAAACCGCCTCAAACAGGAAGCAGTTGGGGTTCCTGTGGGAGAGAAGACTGTTTGCCGGGATGGTGGACGAAATGAAAAGCGGCAGCAGGGGGTCAGCTAAAGGACTGAAGAGCATTTGGGGCACCAAAAATGCAAAGAGCTGAGATCTTAAACTCAAATCCAGTAGTACAGAAGAAAGGCGACCAGGTGAATATCTGTACATGACAAATGCCTGGATAAAACGAGAGGAACTGATAAAAGATGAAAAAGGAAAAAAGGCACGGATCCATCTATTGTCTGTAACCGCTCATCCTATTGAGGGCCACGGTGGGTCTGGAGCCTATCCTGGAGGGGAGCGGTACGAGGCAGGGAAGCATCCCAGGTTGGGGCACCAAACATCGCAGGGCACACTCACACACCATTCACTCAGAGATGCACACCTACAGGCAACTTGGTAACTACAATCAGCCTCAGCATGTCTCGGGACTGTGGTAAGGGGGGAATTAGAGTACCTGGAGGAGATCCCACGATAACACAGAGAGGTCATGCAAACTCCACATGCATGGAGCCACGGTAGAGACTCGAACCCTTGGCCCCAGAGGTATGAGGCAACAGTGTTAACCACAGCGCCACCATGCCGCCCGTAAAAAGAAAAGGCATGAATGCTGGCGTGAAAACCGCTTCTGTTTGCGTGTCACATGCAAATATTATATTTTGAAAAGATCTATTTACACCAACAATATATAAATCTGCTGTCATAAGAACAATCGAGCTGTGTGTTTTGACACCATGAACACGAGTAAAATTACCATTCAGGTCCCTCCCCCACCCAAAAATTAATTCCATTCTAAACAGTGTTACTCATCTAATTTCCCCTTCACAAACTCCGGCGGTATTAATGTTGCTCTCGATGACTTTATATTCACCTTCCACTCCCCTCACACCTTCTTCTTCTGCAATGTTTTTAGATGTTTATTTGCCAAGCTGCACGTGCAAAGAGAAAAAGATCCGCCACATTTCTCAGTACAGCCACATATTGGCATGAAAGGGGGACCTCGGCGACAGCCAATACAAGGCCATTGTTTATGCCAGAAGTGTGGCTTCAGTCTCTGTCAGATATGTGTAACTGAACCCATAACTGCAATTAATTTTGAAATCATTGGTAACACGAAGAGCGCAGCCGACCATGATGCAGATGCAGGCGATTCTCTTATATACCCTACAGGTTCACCAAGACACTGACATCATTTTCTCCATCGTACATATTTTCTAAAGCTATAAATGCATACTGCATGCTGGAAAAGCCCTCATTTTTAATCACACATATGTGTGAGTGATGCAGTCTCTCTTGGTCTTTACAGTGCATTAGCATAATTAAGTGAAGGCTAATAAGCTTAATCATTAAAACATACACACACTGAGATCAACTGTGCGACATTCCCCAGCACTTAATGAAAATCAGGCGAGGGTTCATCAGTGCCAGGCTTCACGCTACATCGCAGAGGCCGCTATTCGTGCTGGCTTTCAAGGTTGAGGAAATAATGATTTAGCAAATAAATTATTGTGACATGCAGTGTAAATAGTTATCCTTGAGTGGCAGGGAAAGGAAATTGGCTTGGAGAGCAACTACCTAGACACTGCACATAGCCCCGAACAGAGGTATCCATGTGTGTATGCACGTGCCAGATACACACCCCGATGGCTTGTATTACCTTGGCACGTTAATTAAAGATCTGCGTGGTGGAAAAATGGGTCTAAGGACAAAGACAGACGTGAGCAGAGGCACTTGGAGAAGCAGAGCTCAGTAACCACCCCCAACCCACGTTTCATAACACTTTCAAAAGGCTGTAAATCCTCCTACAAAACTGCTCTGCTATTAATGCTGCGGATGTGCAGAAGGTGTAGAAGGTGGAGCTCAAGAGGGAGATGGAGATCCTAGCAGCCATCAAGCGGCATATTAAAGGGCAGATAAAAAAAAAATACTTACAGCTTACAGTAGGAGTTATTAACTGAAATTCAAAAATCATAGGAGGACAGACAAAAGACACCTCAAAATGCACTAGAGGGCACATGAAAGAGATACAGAATCAAGAGAGAATGGACATTCTTTCACAGAAGAAAATCACAGACAAAAACCGGCAAAAAATATACTGATAAACTAAGAATTTTAGACATCATATTTCTGTTGGATACCTGGGAAAAAATAAGTACACAATGTTTACATTTAATTCAATTCAATTTTATTTATATAGCGCTTTTAGCAACAGTCATTATCATAAAGCATTTTACATACAACCGGCCCGAACCCCACCAAGCAAGCCTAAGGCGACATGTTCAAGCTCCAAGTCTAAGATGAACAGTTTGCAGTACGATAAGGTCATTGTTCTCACCATGTCTGTGAACGCAGCTTCCTTCCACTCTAAAACATACAGTAGTGTAGGTCAACATCTCCTGGATGCTTCAGGTCTGGCTTTAGACATCATAGAGGAGAGCCTTGCTGAAAGACCATCAATGCAGTGAAGAAAACCATGCATGACTGACCTTTACATTCATAGAATCACAATCAAGCTGCAGGGATTTTAAGGACCTGTAGCAGCTTGGATGGAAAACTGGTTAACTGACAGGAAGCAGTGAGTAATTATTAGAGGTACAATGTCACAGTGGGCCAGCGTAGTGGGGTACCGCAGGGCTCAATATTAGGACCACTATTGTTCCTAATTTACATTAATGATATTGTCACCAATACATGCAGTAAACTAGTTAAATTTGCAGATGACACCTATATTGGAGGTGTAGCACATGCTGATCTAGCAGCACAGGGGCTACAATGAGATTTTGATTTAATTAGTGACTGGGCTGATACCTGGCATATGAAGTTTAACATAGATAAATGTAAAGTAATCCATGCATGGAGCAGAAATATAAAGTACAGATATTTTATAGGTTCCACTGAAATAAAGGTAGGTGATTATAAGAAAGACCTTGTGTGTATATTGATGCTTCCATGTCCCACTTTTGTCAGTATGGGGAAGCAATTAAAAAGGCCAATAGGATGTTGGGTTACATCTCTATGTGGAGTTTAAGTCAAGGGAGGTGATGCTAAGATTATATAATTCCTTGGTAAAACCCCACCTAGAATATTGTGTGCAGGCTTGGTCATCATACCTTAAAAAGGACATTGCTGCCTTGGAAAGGGTTCAACGTAGGGTTACAAGAATGATTCCTGGTTTTAGAGGAATGTCTTACGAGGAGAGGTTAGCTGAGTTGAATTTGTTCAGCCTTGAGCAAAGGAGACTAAGAGGGGATATGATCCAGGTATATTAGATTCTAACAGGTTTGGATGCTGTCCAGCCAAATGGCTACTTCAATATTACTTTAAATACTAGAACTCGTGGCCATAGGTGGAAATTAGCGGGAGAACATTTTAAAATGGATTTGAAAAAGCACTATAATAGTCTGTTAGTATAGCGCAAGCTAAAACCCTGGGTTCCTTTAAATCAGAACTAGATAAGATTTGAGCAACTCTCAGCTATTAGTTGAGTTAGTTGAGTTGAGCTTAATGGGCCGAATGGCCTCCTCTCGTTTGTAAATTTCTTGTGTTCTTATGTTCATGCAGGCTTGCAAACAGCGGCTATTTCACAATAACTATGCTTGGCCATAACGATACTTTACCTTCTGCCAATCTACACACCTGTGGTTTAGAAGTATGGGACAAACCTCTTCTTGAAATTCAAGAAATCCATACTGAAAGCACACAGCCAATGACCTGAACAAGAATTCACCAAATCTGGTCGTGGAACACCTGAATCCAACACAGATTACAGATTTCACTTTTCAAACTCACCCACTAAAACTGTTAATTAAACTGATTAAGATGTTTTTGAGCAGGAAAAACAGCTAAACGAGTCAAATTCAGACCCTCCATGACCGGAATTGAGGATCCCTGACCTAAACTATGTGTGAGTTTCACCACTGACTGGAAAATGGTTTTGAATGTTTGTTACATAAACACCAACCTGTCATATTAGCGGGAGATATCATTCAGTTAATTACCATAGATGTTTTGATTGTGAACAGATCATCCTCATAGTCTTGGCAACATGGGTGCATCTACTACCAGGTGGATGAATAAATTCTTGAATTTCAACACAAAACTGTTTCCCAGATACTGACCATTATAGGCATTTGCTAGCAAGAAGCATTTATGTGCTATTCATAAACTATGAGAATATAACTGTATGGATGTCAGATTAAATTACACACTGTTAGGTAATGCAATCTGTCAACACTATCAATACCCTATTACCTAACTAGGATTCATTTTAACACTGGCATCACCTACACAACTCACTAGGTGTTGAAATAATGACTGTGTCATCTTAATAATCAGATAGCCAGGAAAATCAGGCTGTGTCCTGTGAAGAACACATTTACCCTGTTAATGGATAATGCGGCACCACGCATATTTCCAATCAACTGCCAGGCCGTAAAGCATGTATTTTAACAAACCATTTAATCGCCTTCTCAAGGGCTGTCCCAGAGCACTTCGGCAATGACCAGGGAACATAAATCAGCAAGAACATCAGAGAATTCATGTTCCGAGTTCATTTAAATTCTTTTCGTGGGCCTTAAAAAATAAAAGACAACTGAGGTCCTTCACTGAGAAGATCACAATGTAAATACATTTAAAGTACTACCTTAGTTTCTTAGGCATTCAGTGAAATAAACTGTAGCAATTGTAAAGGGAGGAAAGTTAGGAGATTCCAAGGGCCCCTGAGTGACGGGGCCCTAAAGAATGGGGAACATACATGGGTTGGGGGGCCCAAAATCTCAAGGGACACTCCTGAAATAAATGCTACAGTCCAAACTATTCTCAAATTGAGCCAGTCTCAATCCATACTGGTCAGTGCAGCATCAGCACAAGGAGCTCAAAGTGCTTCGCATATGACAGTATATAGTAATCGGTGTCACTCATTGTGAATGTAGGTCTTCATAGCTACATACGTGACTGCATCTATATTCGTACACTAAGCGGGTATGTAATGCGACACAATGGCTTTAATAAGCGCAGGAGAGCATCCGCAGAGACCCACTATACTTTCATGACAGAGGTGAAGTGTCACCATCTATAAAATTTTAAAGTCATGTTGAGTGGTGCAGTCAGGGTCACGACACAGAACATATTTTATTATCACTACTTACCGTTAACGTACACTGAGAAAGGTTGGCCAGTGTCACGTGGGACGGTCAAGTTTTCCCTTGAAACTTGGCTTACAAACACATACTCTAAATTAATACATGTTCACCTATACCACAAAGATAGAAAACCATCTTTTAGCTTCTATCCCCAACTTTTATTTAAATCCAGTATTTTGCATTTATCCAATCAAAACTTTAATGTTGTTTCAGTATAAACAGATGTCTAATCAGAAACTGTAAATCACATTGAAGACAAATTTCTAAAAGTTAGAAAATCATAAATCTTCATTGCAGTAGATTTAAATCTTTGTGCCACATATATGTCTAGTTTTGAGTAGCAAACTCACAGTCACAATCACCTGGTATTGCAGACATTATACATTTGATTTAAAACTTAGACCTTCACATTTTGCATTTCATGGTAATGATTGTGGAATGGTGTGCCGGTCGTTAAAACCACCTTCAAAAGAAAAAAAGAAACTCAAAACAAGAATGGATTAAAAGCTCATAACTCATAACTGCTCTGAGTAGCTGTGTGACAGAATGAACAGTTGTTAATTAGGTAGAGGTGCATCAAGGCTGAATACCCGTAGGCCATTACCCTTTCATCGGCAGTGACAAACCAAGTTCTGGTGACCAGTAAGATGACCGTGTCACAAATTGCCACATCACAATCCAACAACCAGGAAAACCGCATTACACTTGCCCTGTTTTCATGCTGATAATAAGCGTGAGTAACAAGGCATCCACAAAAGAAATGCTTTCGACATAATATTCAAAATAACACATGAGCAGAGACTCCGCCTCTCACTTTTATCCATGTGTGTAGGTAAACACAGCCTGTGACAAGGGGCCACCACAGATATTTACTGGTAGAGAAACCAGGCGGCATCTGTAAGTATGTCAGAGAAAGATTGAGTGCTACAGCAGGGCAGGTACACAGCTGTTTGGGGGGAGATAACAAATTGCCACAAAGGAGGTAACAAGTGAAGGGCACTGTAGCATTGAGTTGCTAATTTATCTATTTGCCACCTTATAGAAGTCACTTTGTATTACCTGTGGTGTAATTAATACAGTTTTTTTTTCTGCTATTGTAGATTATTGCGTCTTCTGTGCAACTGAAGGTGGTGATCCTCCTCAGTTTTACCAGGAAAAAGGTTCCCTCTTTTATGGTTCCTCCCCTGTTTGAAGTCAGCTTCAGCACCAAGGAAATGAGATTACTTTTGACAGTGACTGATAGCATAGCCGAGAATACATTTGTAACAGAAAATGAAAATCCCTGTTAAATCTCATTTTAATGAGGGAAGTAGACAGTGGACACCAAGGATTTTGTTAAATAGGGGCTCGAGCTGGCTGTGTGTCAGGGATGAAATATTTATGCAAGAACATTGAAGCTCATTCAACATTAATGTTTGGAGGCTGTATAAAGGAGAAAAAAAAGCCAGCTTAGAGGTAGAAGGGAAACGATGGACAAAAGGGGAGTTCAGTCGCTTGGCTTAACTGTTCTTTGGCCGTCCCAGTTTATCCCTCAGGACCGCAGACGCGGCAGAGAATTCTGTTGTGAAGAGCTGCTAGCTAAAATGTTGCGTTTTTTTTATACAGCCAGGCCGATCAAAGCTATACCAGAACTGACTGAAACACCTGACTCCAATTTCGCTCTTATAGATGAAGATCAGATCACATTTTGCAGTCATTCATGCAGAAATCCAGATAACTCCACTAACTTCACTAACTTTTCCACACAACTACAGGTGAGTTCAAATGCTTCACGGACATTCATCGGTCGATTTCATCTGTTGCATATAAATGGAGTTTACACTAGCAAAGCCTTTATCACGTAATCACCGAGCAGGGGCCTGGATGAGGAATGTCACGGGCTGTCTTATGCACTTCAAAACTTTAAATTATGCCACAAACTGAAAGGAGCGCAATTTTTTTAGCTGGCAATATTTTAACTGAGACCAACGCTGGAGAGCATCACTATCTGAGGAAGCTTGATAACGTTTAATGTTGTTCATCATTTCAGGTTCATATGGGATTGATAAGCAGCAGAAGCCAGTGATTTTGCTCCTCAAATAAAATTCAGAATTACATGCAAGTCAAACATATTTTTTTGGTCTTTCTCTTGGATTCCAAAGTTTCATAGCTTGTGGGTGGGAAACTACATCTAACCATGTGACAGGATCATTTTGTAAAACGGGTTCAAATGACATAAACATATAACATACATATAAGTTTTGGGACTGCATTTCCATATTTTCTATTTAAATATATTGCAGTAAGTCCTTTTAACAAACTGTATATTTGACAATGAGAATGCATGAACTGCGCCATCATTCCATTCATCCAGCATCTAACTCCCTAGCTGCAGCCTGGGGTCACACCTGGATGCGATGTCAGCGCAAACCATTGTTTTCCAAGTCATGGGTACAATGAGTCCTCTGTAAACTGATTTAAGGTTCCGACTTGTCCTATGCGAGACTGGGACACCACAGGACCCCACAAAACATCCATACAAAAAACCATTTGGTTTTAATTTCTGTACCTATCAAATTGGCACCCTTATTTTTCATGGCTACTATATGCTATGTCTTTGCCTGACCCATGTTATCAGTGATAAGAACATTCTCTGCTAATATGCTATTCCCTGTCGCTGGTCTGTGTCACTGGGATCTTTTTGCCATCTGCTCTCACAGGAAATTTCCAGAAGCAAAGTTAATTAGTTAATTTGATCAAACATTTGAAAGATTTGTGCATTACACCAGCCAGACATTCCCATGCCTACCAGTTATCATACAATCATGTTGTATTTATTAAATGCAATCAAGGCAATTAGATGTGTTGGTCACATTACATAAATAGAGATTAAATACAAGTAATTACACCCACGTCAATTACAAGTAAAATGACTTTATCACAGTGGTGCAAAGGGTCTTACATTGTATAATTGGTGGATATTAAAGCATTCAGCCAAAGTGTGTGAGTTTCTATCCTCTAGACACAGGGGGCAATGGACACAGGGAGGAGAGACACAGAGAGGAGAGACACAGAGAGGATGGACACAGGGAGGAGAGACACAGAGAGGATGGACACAGGGAGGAGAGACACAGAGAGGATGGACACAGGGAGGAGAGACACAGAGAGGAGAGACACAGAGAGGGGAATCACAGAGGATGGACACGGAGAGGGGAATCACAGAGGATGGACACGGAGAGGGGAATCAGAGAGGGGAATCGGAGAGGATGGACACGGAGAGGGGAATCGGAGAGGATGGACACGGAGAGGGGAATCGGAGAGGATGGACACAGAGAGGGGAATCAGAGAGGATGGACACGGAGAGGGGAATCAGAGAGGATGGACACAGAAAGGGGAATCACAGTGAGGGGAGTCAGAGTGTGAAGAAACTTAAAACTTAACAAGTGCACGTCTCCACCTTGCCACTTTGACACTAGAGCAGCAATTGCCATCCCAGGGGACTCCTCTGTCCTACCTCTCCATCCCTCCTTCATGCGTGCACCGCCCCCCCGGCATGCCCCGTCCACCCCCAGCTGACAAAGACCAATCAAACACCAGCACTGTCAAACACCCCCCAGCTGACAGGCCAATCAATCTCCTGCACAACCTTAAAACAACCTTTACTGTCAGCTCGTCCCCTCCGCACGGGACACAGTTTGAAAATAGAAATTCAGACTGAGGCATGTTTTATTTAACTTATATGACCTTTTAATTATCTTTTTTCAGTACATTTACAGTTAATTGAACAGGAGGAGAAGAATGGGGCAGAAATTTAATAATAACTGTAATAATAATAATAAAAAATTGAAAGGGCAAACTATGAGTGTTGTCACCCGGCCACAGGGCCAGGCGGTGATGTCAGACTGTTACTGCTAACAGGATTAAGCACCAGGAGTTTATGTCTTTTACTGCTGCTGCCAGGCGCAGGGCTGAAAATAATGGGATCAGCTTCCAAACAGTTCATCACCAGAGAACCTCTACTCCCAGATTAGCTCTCTCTCTCTCTCTCTCTCTCTCTCTCTCTACCTCAGATAGGCAGGTTGAATGCGTGTGCATGTGAGTCCACAGCCACCAGTCTCTGGCCCGCTGATGCGTCAACCAGAACAGAGACAGACGCTCATCCATAACAGCCCGGCAGCAAAACTGGGGCGAGCGCCATGATTATGGATGAGAGAGCGTGCACAAGACAGGCTAACAAGGGGCCTAGATGTTTTACTCCATCCTGAAGGGGCAGCAAATGAACACAGGAGACAAAGGAAGACAATAAAGCCTCTGATTTCACTGAACGGTCAAACGCTACACATACCGTAGTATTTAAAAACTGTTCTACCTGATGCCATTTCAGATGGAAAGGGGACGTTAGACGGTAGATAATAGATAGTTTGAAAACAAAGGCCTGGGATGTGAAACTCAAAACTCACAAAAGTCATGGAGTTGCACCAGCGATTGGCCTGCAGCATCCAGGTCAGTTTGCTGGTTCTTGACATGCTTAAAGAGGAGAGTGCAAAAAATGTGTGCATCTAACCTGCGGTGTAACGAGACAGTTACAAGAACAAAACCCACTTCAACTCCAACAGTTCATTTTATGCACAGTGACAAAAATGTAAATAAATAATAAAAACATACAATGTTTGTTCTGCATCAACAACTTCGTCTGCCTATCTCCAGGGTAATCATATTCGGAATGGCTTCACTGTCAGTCCATCGCCTTGGTGAAGGTCGGAATACTGTAGCTGGAGCATTCAGGAAATCAGGCTTTAAATTGGTTTTGCCAACTAGGGCAGCAGGAGCTGATGAGGGGGAAAAAAAAGTCAGTACGTGTGGAGTGCCTTTGCAAAGCATCATTCTTTAGCACATCAAGATTTGACACAGGAGTTTTGGGAGAGGACTGAGTGCAACAGCAGTGGGTTATACATGCAGAGAAGAGGCACTCATGTGAGGAGATTACGGGAGAGGTCTTCTCCATGGTGACTAGATAAATGCGACCTCTGATGAAGATCCAGGAGGTCCTGTGCTTAGTCCCGCTTTTAGAAAGAGAATGTTCTGGATTTCTGGCAGAAATTCTGGCAGGTTAAGGAGAAGCTACAGAGACAGCTGGAGCTCGACCTATCCGTGAAGGGAGGCACATACGCAGTTCGGCGTGTCCTGGCGCTGCCTGGTTCCATAGGTCATGTGCAGCCAGAAGACTATCACTCATTTTAAATATGCCTGCAGCAGGCTTAGGGTGTCCCGTATGTTTGCCTAGTACCATGTAAGATGGCCCTGAGTCCTCCCCCAGGACCAGGCAGCTTGGGGTGTCACATGCCTGCCCGTGAAAGGCTGCGCTTCGACTCTAACAGCCAAAATGTTTTTTTGTCCTACTCTTCCTTGCAGGCATCAGTGTTTTTTTTCCTTTCCATTTCAGCCAAATCTAAGCATGGACTGGGATTTTATCCTGAATATGTGTGGGGCACCTTTCTGGTCAGAGAAACCGAAAGCACCATCTTTTAATGTCCTTTTGCTGCAAAAAAAGTGCACTTACTGAATTGAATGTCCAGCCCCAACTCCTTCTGAAACCCTCAATAGTTGCAATTATTTCCAGTTTTGCTGCACTTTAGACCCAGACAACATCCTTGTATCAGGAAGCACTTTTGGACGGAGACGCGCCATAAATCCTAGGCTGAAGATAAGCGTGCAGAGAAGACGCAGCATCAACAAAGAAAATGTGTCAAAGTAAAGAACAGGAACAATAAGCTGAGGTGACGTTGTTTGTCTGCATAAAGCACAGGCCTCCTTTTCTGTACCAAGGCATGCTGACATTTATTTAGATATCTATGTTTCCATTTTGAATATATATATATATATATATATATATATGGTGGTGCAGTGGTTAGCACCTCTGGGACCTGGGTTCGAGTCTCTGCCTAGGTTACATGTGTGTGGAGTTTGCATGTTCTCCCTGTGTCGTCGTGGGGTTTCCACCAGGTACTCTGGGTTTCCCCCCACAGTCCAAAGACATGCTGAGGCTAATTGGAGTTAATAAATTGCCCGTAGGTGTGCATGTGTGAG
>JAODKF010000022.1:18079045-18097937 GCA_026779585.1 Mormyrus proboscirostris | reverse complement strand
ATATAGCGGGACAATGAGAAAGGCATTCCATTGCAGCGTACACCAATGTTCCACAACCTGGCCCTCAGACACCTTGTTCCCTCCCAGCTCCGGTAGCAAAAATGTGGACTGTTTGCGGGGCCCTGTGGACCAGATTGGCATACACTGCTGTAGTCTTTCGACAATGCACAAGAAAACAATTTAGAACTTCCGTTACGAAAGTGAACCAAAGGCCAAGAACGGCTACTATTTATTGCTAGCTATTACGCACTTTAAAGCGTTATCACACTCACCATCTGCAGGTGGGAGATGGGGGCCTAGGAGTAGTGGGGTTTCATTGGACTCAGATGAGATCATGAGAACACGCACAAGCGGGGGAAAAAAAAAAGCAGCAGGGGGGAAAAAAAGGATCCAGAGAAGATGCAGGCAGGCGAGGTCAGTCAGGATGGATTTGGAAACTAATTAAAGTGTGAGGAAATTGCTATTCTGGTTCAAGGATCCTGTCTGGCAGAGTGTCTGTCTATGCAGAGGTGCGCCCAGCTTTCCCCTCTGCCAGGGTGTGTGCACTTGTCATCTGCGGTACGCACAGCCCAGTGAGCAGAATGATGTCCCCCTACATGCCTTGGTTAGGTGTCACATTAAAACCTTGTCTTCCATAGCAGACTGCTGTGGCATTACAGTTGCACTGATCATTGATTTTATGATGTCAATTACAAACAGAAAAAAAACTATGGTGTCGCAAAGGCATTCTTGTGTATAACTTGCAAAACTTCTTATATATTAAGCAGTGGGATAATAGAATGCAACACACCAGCACATACTAATAAGAGGCATGGTACACCAGGCTAAAATTACCAGTCTGAAGGACATCTTATATCTGTATATATATATGCACATAAACATTACACATTATTTCTTCTATTTTTAAATCATAATAAGCATTGAATCATGATCGCAATATGCCGGAGCTGTAATATACTTTTTATTCGGTAACCTGGACATGAAAACTTTGTGTATCAGATTTTAATTTGAATTTTTCTATTTATGTTTTAATAGTGAGGGTTTCCTATCAAGTAAATGGGATACTTTAATGTACAACGTCCCTAATCAGAGAAGAAGAGACAATCTGTCATCCATTTATAAAACTGCTTGTATAACCTCTAAAATCGGATCAGTTTTGTTAAGGCTGGGGACTAAAAAATAAAAAATGGATTCAAATTTTCAGCAAAGAATGTAAATTAATATACAGTTGGTGCAATGCTTAAAATGTAATCAGTTCAAATGTCTGCTTCAGCACACACAACTTCATTACCATGTCGTACACTGGGGCTCTGAAATGCTGTTATTGGCTCTTTATCAACATAGACAGCGTAAATTTCATTTAGCCAAGATAAAATCTTTATCCCACCTTCAAATGATGTCTTACCAACATTTTCTACATGTTCAGGACAAACATCTGCTACGAGCTCATTATGATTTACTTACACAGAACTGTTCTGAAGGCAGAATGAAAAAATTATTGGTTCAGAGAGATAACCAATCAGATGTCTTGGTCCCACCTCCTCTAGTTGTTTAGACACGACTACTCTACGATCTGATTGGCTCTCTCTCTGAACCAATAATTTTTCATTCTGCACTCAAAACATTTTGTGTAAATAAACCTCCCACAAGCATGTTACAATGGTGGCAAACCGGGAACCAAGAATATCACCAGTCCAAAGGTCTTTCTAATACGTCAGATATCACCTGTTAGCCTATGTATAAGTAAGACTCACCTAATCGCAAAAGCACTGCTGCCTCACTTCCGGACTTTGGGCAATTTTACATTTTCTAGGACAAAAAAGCTTCTCACTTAATCAGAGCCTCATCAGGTGCCTTTTAAACCCATGGGGACATAATCAAGCCACAGAGCCGCGTTAAAATGCAGCAACACAGTCACACGATGTTGTGTGCTGAAAAATAAATATCTATTAATAGCTAGGTATTTCTGTGAAGTAGACCCTGACATTCATGCCTCTGTATTAATGATGATTACTGGTCCATTATAAACATCTCACCATGTCCTGTTCAGTACCACCACTTTTAGTGAACAGAACCCAGAAATGGCCATAAATAAGTACATTTGGGTGATTTGGGTATTGGCAGTAAGAATATCCATATTTGTCATATTACATGTACTGTACTGTATGTAGAATTTAAGGTACATGTTGTTGCTGGCTAGTTAGCATTGTGTATTTTTTCCAGTATGGATCATGAACCAGCTATCTAGCCAACTTTATCTTGCCAGCTGAACAACAACTGAACAATGACTGAAACAGGCTACGGTTCGGAGGCACCTTAAGCTGAAAAGGCATTCATGAAAATGAGTGAGAGGAAGTAATGAATATTTTGTGATACTGAAATGATACATGCATTGTGTTGGAAGGTCGGCCTCACCTTAAAATAAACTCCTTTTTAAAGCCCCTTCCTGCTTCCTTTCTCCGGGTAAAAACCCAGGAACAATTGAACTGCTCAGAAACACTTCCCCTCTACATCCAGAAAAAAAAAATCATAAAAAAACAAGAAGACTGCAGCCACAGTGCTGACGATGTGATCTGTCACTGCGTGAGTCGTCACTTCAGCCCCGGTCTGACATCAATTTGCTTGGCACCATGTGGGATCTTTTTCATGTGACCCCCCCCCCCCCCCCTCACCCACGCCAGCTCCAGGAAAGACGCAGTGGGTCCTTCCGAGATTCCGGGGCACACCAGCCGAGCGGGAGCAGAGGAAAATCCGTGCATGCATCTGTCAGGATGCCATGCGACAGAGATTTCTCAGGAGCAGACGGATTCTGGATCAGACCGTTTGGGGTTTGATTCCCAGTGGGGGTCACACTGGTTTCATGATGGAGTGACATGTAAATGATGGGCAGTGAAATGACAGGGACGCACGCGTGGCTTCGTTCAGATTTGGCTCCCACCACATTTAAGGTGCTTCACCCCAACTGCAGTGAGCAACTCTGTCAAGTGTGACCATACTTAAACATCTCATTTGCCCTTCTAATTGCGCTGTCGAATTTTATATCCAAAATTATATCAATATGCTCCCAGAGTAGAATGCGTCTTGATTCCACTCAAAGGTGATGTAGATTTAATCCTTCACCCAGTGTCTGAAACTCCCTCCTGTTTCAGGACCCAACAATCAGTCGACATCTGTTCCACATGTACCCATACGGGCATGATGTTGTTCTGGACTTGTTGTCCTAAGGTAAAACTGTCACTAAATTGTCACTTAAGTATTATTATTATTAGGGTATAAATATCCAGCCATTCATCTTCCATAATTGCTTATTGAGTGCAGGCTCTTGGTGTACTTGGAATCCGTCCCAAGAACTGCACTGCATGAGGCAGGGGACAACCTGGACTGGATGCTGGCTCACTGCAGGCTATACAGTTAAAGCCACATAGTTATAGCCAGTCACATTCAGATGTTTCTCTGACATATTCCTGGAACAACTCAGGCTAAGCAGCAGCCTCACAAGCTGATTCTCAGGACAAGAACCAACAACCCATACAGTATAATTCTAGCTAGTGTCTCTCAATCAGCTTCTGTATGCTGGGAGCCTCATTAAAGCAAATATCATATTCAAGCACTTTGTCGTTACTGTAATTTATTCACTATTCATCTTTAGTCTTGCTACCTTAAACTGCTGTCATTGAGTGGTTCATCGTTAAACGCTGTATGAAAGGTGATATATAAAGGAAAAACTGAAATGAGAAGTTATTGTAAGCCCCCAAGTTATCGCTAAAGCCGATTCCCCTGCTCAGTGAAGTCCGAGGTTCCCCTCAAACATTGCCTTTGCATTTGAAGTGTGACGCTTATTACTTAAAACTTTTGAAATCACTTGTTAACTTTGAATTCAGCCATGCAGTGAATAAACACCTGCTTTCTAAGGATGGTAAGATTCACCGATTCGCATCGGTGAACCACGTAAAAACTGCCCTGGTGAAAAAAGTACCCGCCGGATACACTTTGGGATGAACTCAGGATGCTTCATTTCTGACATCTTTGAATTGATAAAATCTGATTTAGTGACATATAGTTATAGGCCTATGCCTTTATCATTTAGAAATGTGACCAATAATTTTATAGTAAGATTGATTCCCCATTTTAAAACTGTTTCTGTATCTGCACCATATTGATTTGCATAGCATCATATTCTTTTGTATCCTGATGAATCAAACCGTGCTGCTTCGCACTGCATCGCAATGGGGGTGAATCACATTGCATCTCATTAGTAGTTGCTTCATATGTATCTTTAATGTATCGGGTCGTTGGCAATGTGTTGAGTCGTCTATGGCGTCTGCCACACTGATGGAGATGCACATCCCTACAGCTTCCACGTGTACTGACTTTTCTGCGTTTTCAGGATTCCAGGAGATGCCGCTTCAGGCAGCCCCAGAGAAGAGGGCTTTCGTCGGCAGGTATGGGATCGTTCCCTCCCTGTATCAGGCAATTACACCGAAGCACAAGTTGATTTGGGCGGAAGGGTGAAGAAGAAGAGACCGGCAGGGGGCCACTCAGGCATCTGGCCACACGGCAGTGATAGTTCACCACAAGGAGCGGCTTGTCACGTCCCAGGTTTACTGCTCTCACCGGGGAAACCGCGCCAGCAGATGCAGAATGTTAAAAAACACTTTGTGGCACTCACGAAATCCTCCCCCGCTGAAGGAAAGTCAATGGACGACATAGTCAATGGAAAACTCCTTATTAGTTGCTCTGGAAACAGCACTGATTGCTCTCTGTGCGCATGCATGTGAATGTCTGACAGCTGTATCGCATGCTTCGAGAAGGTTAAAATTACAAAACTTCAGTGTTGGTTGAACTGACTCAGTTGTTAAGTAAAAACTGTTACCATGACAAAAAGGATCAGAACCAGTCTGACGGACATCCTGAGTTGGGCAGGGGGCTAAAGACATTACCAAAGAGGTTATTTGAAATAAATTTGAGGAACAGTATCGTCAGGTCATGCAGTACAAGTGGCCCCGGGAAATACATCTGACACATTCATAAGTGGTAAATAAAACGCCGTATAAAATTTCTGTACCTGCATTTATGAAGCAGGGCATTGCCTTTCAGTCATTTCTCACCGGATCACAGTCATTTTAAAACTCTATAAATTGCTTCGGAAAGCAGAGAATTCAATGCCCTCTGAATGACCAGCTCAATCTAAGTCACAGCTATCAGGTTTGCAGCGTAAACAGCTCCCTCGATAAATATATTTTTTCCCCAGGCCTGCCTATCGCTTCTGCCTTCATCTGCCTTGAGAGTTACTTTCTTGTCATTCTCTTTTCAACTGATTGCACCCATTCAGTGCTCTACTGAGAGCAGCAGATGTGTAATAGCCAATATACTTTCAATGACTAGCTCAATCAAGGTCATATATAACGAATCGGTGGCGTCTGGTCTGTAGGTTCTTCTCTAAGCCAGGAGAAGTGTCAAGATGTAAGTAAACCAGTAGTTAGCGGACTGGACGTTTGACCGAAAGCCTGAAAGTTAACAGTGAAACACTGTTTGATGCCATTAACCCCTTTCTGAGCTTGAAACAGGGCTAAGAAAGCATTAGTGTTCTGGCTAGCTAAAGATTAACTAAAATTCTACGAACAGCAATGCTAGGTGTGTTCTCCAAATATTATTAACTTTAAAGTAGGACTGGGAAATTCATTGTGTTAATGCGTTATTATATTGATGATACTAACACGTGCAGTATTTTGTAACGCAAATGGGACAATATTATACTGTTGCATAATATTAAAATAAAAAAATTCAGTTGGGGTCTCGCAGCGAAGCTCATGTTACCTTGTTGATTTTGTTTTAAAAAAGGCATAAATAGGATAAAAATATTAATTCATAATATTTATTTAGTTTAAGGTTTATACCTTACAGTCTGAAGATCCTACATGTTATAAACTGTACTTTCAGTGGTTGACAGTCTTCAGTTTTTTAAACCTGAACAGTAACAGTAAAAAAAAGGTTATTACATACAACGATTGAGTTTTTGGAGTGCAACTGACATTAACTGTTAAACTAAACTTTTAGGTATATTCAAATTATGTTGTTTGTTGTTCTGATTTCATGATTTTTAAAACCATTTTTACCAAATAGTAGCCTGAAAGCAGTAACAAAAAATACACAAACTGTTTTTAAGCCTTTCAACTTTATTGCATGTAACTCACAATAAACAATCCATTTGTATAATAAGATGTATATTTTTGCTAAATTTTTTGTTAGTTATTTTTTTCCCTCATCTCAGTAACTCTTGCACTGGACATCATGAAATACTTTTGTTTATTACAGAAATAAGCAGTTAAACTGATTAACTACCCCAGACGCAAAACCGACAGATGAGACAATGAAGTTGTATACCTTGAGTCTGTCTTCAAACTAATTTAAAAAATTTGAGAAAATTAATATGGTAATGAGTTTGACCCATCTACTCCCATTTATGTTAATTCTACATTAATTTGGGGAATCAATGCATAAATATTTATGATTATAAGGTTTAATATTAGTTAATTAGATTAGAATAATCAAAGAAAATCTGTGTGATTATTTTATTTTAATCGATTCCCAGCCCTATTTAAAATAATCAAAAATACATTCACAATAAATTTATATGTATGCTATAATATGTAGTATAGTTGCAATAATAGATGTGAAAATCAAAGAACAGCGATTAAACATCTAAATGTTATGTTTCATTTCTGATAAAATGTGTGGACAGTGCATTGAAACTCTGCTTTCCTGCCTGTTTTTTTCTGACATCAAAATTAAATACATGAAGATGAGAGTGTGCTTACACACATATGAATGCACGCACACAGACATGCACTGCACTCAGGAAACCTTTTCTCTAATCTTTGCAGCCACAGGTTTGGGAAAATGTAAAATGCATGTGCAGAAAATGTTAAAAGAAATGGTTCAATGAATATGATAATTAAGTGTCTCTCTCAATTTCTGGCAGACAGTATTACGGTGAAATGGAAGAGGGTTGGGGGGTGGGGGGCAGAACGGAGCAGCATGACGGCGCAGTTCGGTCACGGCATCAGGAGGACGAGCTTATTCTGCACTCTACGTTCATTACACTCCATTCTAACTTAATTCATACTTTTATATACCACAAAGAAAAGACATTTAAATAAGGGACAAAGTGGGACTCTTGATTTGACACGAAGAACAATAATCAATGCACCCACTGCACCCATGAAAAGTGATAACAGACACTGCACTGACCAAAAAATGAGTAATAGAGAAAATGTTTGTAATTTAAACAAGCAGCAAATTTTATTTTTGAGGTAGCCAGGTGTCTTGACAATGTGGGTTATTATTTTTATTTAAGAAAAAATAGTACAGCATGTTAAATGTATGTCTCTACTTTGTCCAGAATACCAGAGTGAAGACATGAACTTAAATGGCAAGACTAGGCTGCATATCAGACCTTGCAGAAGATCATCATAATCAGCACCCATGCTCTCCTTTGCATTGAACCCCTGCATTTTATTAGGCATTCAGGTCCACTTTTTCCACATAATTTTAAGCATTAGTAACATGTAAGGGACGGAATGCCTGACCAGAAGAGATTACACTTAAGATTACACTTATAATTCTCCCTTTCGGAGCACTGCCCAAAGGGAAACAGCAACACACACAAAAAGATGACATTTAACTGTTTGCATGCACATATGTGTCTTTTAAAAAAAGAACCAGTGGTAAGTGGCACTGCTATAAATATGGATATATCAAAAGCACAGACATTTCCCCAGTTTTCTGGTAATTAAAATGATGAATTGTAATGGATGTGGAAGTGCTCTTCCAATTTATTACAACTGCAATGTTTTTTTAAAAAAGAAGAAAAAGAACACAAAATGTGTATCATATTGTACGCATAAAAAATCATTTATGTTGCAAATACAGCAAACGTTTTATTGCATTTAGAACAAAACAACAAATATGAATACCGCTTTATTTCCCCAGGTTAAGAAATTTGAAAATTCCAGCAGGAATGAGAGTATAAGAGTGACTCAATGATAAAAAAAAAACAAAATCATAAAAGTATGTTTTGTGTAATGAGATGGCCGCACGCCCCAGACTTTACGGCCCCTGGCTGCGTCTTGGTGGCATCTGCGCTGTGCCAAGGAATAAAACGAGCCACCAGAGCCAGTCAATTCGCTCCATCTACACGACAGCATTAAATTCACAAATTTATGGATCAGTCTTCAGTTTGCGCACCAAAGCCAAAGGCAAACGTAAAAATAACTAGGATTCAATGGAACAATATTTTTTAGCATATTTTAGTAACTCGGTACAGAATAGAAGAATCCCGTTTGATGCCAGAAACCCGTTTTATATTGTGCTACATTTCACAAGGAACAATAAATTGCTTTTACACACCCTGCACCGGATCGCAAAAGGGCTTCTCACTGAGGCCCTGGTGAACAAAAACGCCACATGCATATTTGCAAGGTTTAAAGCCCTGTTCATCTGGAGAATGGCTGCCTTCACACACAGACACGGCCGTGCACCACAGCCTGCCTGTCAGTGACACTCCGTGACAGGGGTCCCCGCAATCAGGGAGCAGTCGGCCTCCATTACTTTACAACGAAACATGCCGTCTGGGGGGACGGCAGTGAAGGGGGGTGCCGTGGGGAAGGAGGGCTGGTAAGGATGACATTTTTTCTTGATTATTTATTATATATTTTCTGTATATCTCATCTAAGTCCCTAATTCTGATCGGGAAAAATGGCTAGAAGATGGATGGATGGATGGATGGATGGATGAAACAGTTTTTGTTTGGATTCATATATTGTAGCCAAGTGTCTTGACAATGTGGGTTATTATTTTTATTTAAAAAAAAAACAGTACAGCATGTTAAATGTATGTCTCTACTTTGTCCAGAATACCAGAGTGAAGACAAGAACTTAAATGGCAAGACTAGGCTGCATATCAGACCTTGCAGAAGATCATCATAATCAGCACCCATGCTCTCCTTTGCATTGAACCCCTGCATTTTATTAGACATTCAGGTCCAGTCCGGTGTTAATTCACCATTAGCATGCCCAGCTGTGCTAAAGGCGGCTCTGGCAACGCCTATTAACCGCTCCATTTGCAAATCAAAGTCTGACAGTCGGACATGAGAGCAACTGAACAGAAACACAGCTCACAGGAGACAAGTGCACTGAAAGTTTCCATTACCGTTAGATTGTGATGACCAGGGGAGCGATGGCCTCTGATGCTTCCGTCTGGGGCAGAAACGCACACGTGTCCCTTTCCCTTTACCCCCAATACGGTTTCCCTTTCAGAAAAAATGAACAAACAACACTTGAAATTTATTAGGGGACATAGCTAATTGTTTTTCCCTTACACAGAGGATTGACGAGTAACAAGAAAGATGGAATTTATTAAATTTCGATTATGAAGATGTGGAAAGTGGGGGAGCTAGGAGTAAGTATAAAAAAGGAACTAGGCATGGCCATGATTAATTTTGATCCATTTCCCGCCTTTCCGGCTGCCGGGAGGGCAGGTCTATATGTTTTTAACTCATTCCAGGTGTGCATCTCTGCAATGACTGCATCATGACTGAGAGCAAATTTCCTCAGGCTTCCCATTAATTACAGTGAGCAGCGGCACCATTAAGGCAGCTCTGCCCTCAGCTCACACACAATTAGATCCCCGCAACTGGCAGGTTTGAAGTTTTTCTAGAAGGGCGTTTAGGAAACGCAAAATAAGCCCACTTTCCACACTTGTCTGCTTTTTGATGACACTTGGCCATCTCCTCCCCTTCATCCTGCTCAGTACCGTTCGTTATATTATTAAATATTTAGTTACTTGTAAATATATGTTGATTGTTACGTAACGTTATAAAAAGCTGTAGCTGTTTACGTGACATTTCTCAGCACTAGTTCATCAGTCCTAACGCTCTATACGTAATGACAAAGAAAGAGCTGTGAACAGAAACACAAAAAAAAAATAAAATAAATAAATAAATAAATAAAATAGCTGGTAGCTAATTGGGTTCCTTTTCTTGTTTGTTCACTCAGAAAAGTAGCGCCGGAGGCAGGGGCTCACTGTCGCTACTGATATACATCTTTTAGAGGGATGGAGTGCGGCTGCACAGGCCAGGAAAAATAAGAGCACCTCATGGCGGAATTGAGCGCACAGGCCCTGGCGTGAGACACACGGCATGCACGTCATTATCGGGGCAATGCGATTAGGAGCGGGTCTGGTGTCTGGAAGGCTGCTCTTTTCCGGGACACACGCCATGCCACACCACACCACGTCACCCCCACCCATCCCCGGACTCCCGACGTGACCCACCCCCACCGGCTGGCTGACGGACCTGATGGAAGTGGATAGCATCTGGGATATTGGGACCCGCTGCTTCCCCAAGGCCATCAGCTACTTCAGATGTGAGGAATCACCATTAGCAGGAATCAGCAAGCCAATTGGAGGTGTTGGGTGGGGGGCACACAAAAGAGGAGCTATGACGGTACACACCTTACAGAACCCCAAGGTGGCTTAGGCAGTGCCTGACAGACACAGAGCTCAGAGAGGACCGCCTTCTCTTCAGCTTTATGGTGGTGCTAGATGGATCGTTACCATAGGTGTTGGATGACTTGTCATCCTGTTTGTAGTGGAGACTCACTACCTGTCCTTTACCTCACTATCCTTCCCTCCCATGCGCAAAGAGGAACACTAAAGAAGAAAAGAATGAACAGATAAAGCATATCATTCTCATGCCCGTTGCTCTCCTTTACTGTAAAATTCCTCCCAACGGTGAGCATCTCGCCCTGTCTGCAGGAGGCGGACCAGTGGATAATCTTCCAGAGTCCAGAGCCGTCGCCCGTTTTAGCTGCAGCTGGGAGCCTGACGAAAATGAGCCAGGCTCTAATTCGATTACGGCGCCTGCGAGTGGGAGATGGTCCCGTCACACCAGCCCCTATGGGAAGTGCTGGGGGGGGTGTGAGCACGTCTAATGTCAGAGCGGCGAGGGTGCTGTCACTGATCCGTCCCGCCGTTCCATCCCATTCTGGCAGATGTGTGCCCCAAGGGACTGGGCAAATAGATGCTGCTTCTCAGAAACTGGAAAAAGGGACGCAGGCCTTTCTCTCACTGCTCGTCCAATTGCCTCAATTTAGAGCCAAACACATCAAAGGACAAGATGGATACTTTTGGAGACAGATCAGAAATTCAGCAGATATAATAACGGATGTAATACGGGTAATTTAAGCACAGTAATTCTGATGCCCTTTGCTGGCGCATCTGGTGATCTTTGGGACGATAAGCACGCTGTAAAAGGCAAGTGCTCATTAAAACAAATTTTGCAATTTTCTTGTATTATTTGTTGATTTTATAGTGAAATATTTGTATTAGAATTTGAATTTAGTGATCAATTGTCATTGTTGACACACCACAGCACACAGTGCACAACAACGAAATACGTTCTCTGCATTTAACCCATGTGTGACAATGTGACATGGCCGGGGGCAGCTCATGTTTTATGGTTAAAAAAGAGACCAACTAAGGATATAATTCAATAACAGACACTGTGGTTTGGCTTTATTTTAAATATTCTTTATGGGTACCAATCATCTTTTAACCTCTAATCCGGCAGAAATTGTACTAACGAATAAAATTGTGTCCAAATCAAGGTATACAGCTTCCAGTGGTGCTTGAGGAGGATATTTTAAAACTTTTTCATGCAATCATTTGACCCATGTTCACGAAGAGTACCAGTAATATTTGAGTTGACATTATTTTACTTGCTAAAGCCCACTATTGTTTATATACATCTCTGCTTTCTCCTCCCAAAGCCCTGTGGGGAGCCTCGATGGGTTGGCAGCAAGATAAACATTTCACTCACTGTCTGCCAATTACGTGTCTGCTTTCAGCCCCTCTGCCATGGACCTTTTCACCTCTTATCTTCTGATAATGAATTCTCTGTGCCTGCAAACACTTCCACATGCAGTGCCTTCCCTTTTGTAAGGGCTGCGGCCATTTAGGGACCACTGGCATTTTTCAGCTGAAAGGGGCCCAGAAAAGTGTGTGCAGAACATTAATAAATTAAATTATAAACACGTTAAATACAGAAACAACTGAGATATTCATAGTCTACTTCATCAATTTTATATAACTATAATTGGTTTTGGGCCGGGCCTTTCCAATTCCCCTGCATCAGTCAGCAAAAGCAATTGGAAGATGGATATTATCAAGATTTATTAGAATCATTGCAATAAACTTCCAAATTTCTAGTTATTTCTTATTTGCATTTGTGCTATAGTTATTTAAATGTAATATTTGCTTAATATGTTTTGTCATAAATAATAATAAGGATGATGAGTATTACTGTTATTTTACCTTAGTAAATTCCTACTGTACCGATTAATTATTCATGAAATGTAATGAGGTCTGATATCATTATCAACTGTAATTGTAATCACAGTGAATTAGTAACAATTGCAAATTAATGTCGCCGCTGTCCTCTCCGCCACCAGCGGGGGCAGCAGCTGTGTCATGGTATCCCTGGGACGATGTGTGTCAGGACGGTCGCAGATCTGAGTTAGTGATGTCAGGACGTGCACTTCCCAGAATAGCAGGGACACTAGGGGTCATTGGTGCACAGGATCTGCAAGGTTGCCAGACAAGACAGTGACACTTTAACGGCAGGCAGTGAAGCAAGGTGACATGGCTGATGTACAAAATCAGCTTTGAGTCTATGGCCGACAATGTGCCTTCTCTACCATTAAATATTCTCAGGATTAAGGGAAGAAAAACAAGGCGTCTTCCTTTTCTATAATACCCTTTCTAAGTTTTTATTTTATTTTTACTATGACCTTTCACAGTACATGCATATGCATTCTTTCTGAAAACAGTAAACATTCCACCTATAAAAATGAAAATTACTCGGTACAAAAACTGCGACTACTTATTTCCTATTAGGCACAAAACAACTCCCACACCGAGCATTTATAAGAAGCAACATCAAGGATGTGTTTTTCAAGGATGATGGATTCCTCTTGTCATTGTACAAATGCGGTTGCGCCAATGCAACAAAGCTACCCCTGAACCCGATGAAGACGATTATAAAAATAGCATTCCTAGTGTGCTTGGGCAAGTTCAAAAAAGTTAAGAATCATTAAGAACTTGCAGATTTCAGGGACTGTAGAAACAAGGGAGGAGACGGCCTGGACCGTACTCAAAAGCACGCAACCAGATAAGTGGGCCTCTCAGAAATACACCGATCCCATGTCATCTGCTTCGTGACGGCCACTTCGGGAGCCGGCTGGTGCTTCTTCCTGCGAGCCAACGGCGTCAATGCCCATACGGCGTGCGCAGAACTTGGCAAAGGCAACCAGGCTACACAGCTATGCACAGCTGCTAGGAGTCCAGGTACGAGCAAGAGTGGAAAGCTTGGTTTGCTATCCACTGCACATGCTCATCAGTAATATACTGAGGAGTAACATGTAGGCCTGACCACCACTGAATCTAATCCCCAGTGATCTATGCAGTGTACTGCCTCACACTGACCTCTGCTATGCAGCAGATAAGTACCAGAAGTTGTAACCCAAAAGTTGCTGGTTCATTTCCCAGGAGAGTCCTTCCATTGCTGCACTTCAGCAAAGCACTTAAACTAAGCAACATCTGTGTTTCAGATGAAGGCTCCCACTAAGCAACTACGATAATATGAAGGAGCGCCACTGCAGGAACAACATGGGTACTACTGAATCTTTCACTCGGTTGGAACTGCATGCTTTTTAAATCCCGCGGTGCAACACTGAGAAACAGCGCCTTCCGGCAAAATTCTCAGCCACTGCAAACCAAACCTAAGCCCAAACATAGCCCTCGTAGCATCCCCTCATTCCTCACATTTCCTTAATGTCAGTAGCCCAAGGTCTTGTGACAGAGCATCACCACAGAAGGCTTTGCTAACTGACAATCACACCATCTACGCTGCATTCTGACGTGTGTGCAGAGAAACACGGCTGAGCTCAATGGGAAAGGAAACACAATATCATTATGATTTCAGAGCATGACAGATTTAGGCCTGGGGGACAGGTTTACCTCAGGGAGCTGAGGAAAATGTTGTGGAAATCAATTAATAATCCTTCTGGTTCTGGGTTTGCACCCAAGGAAAGTGATTTTGCCTCCCTAAACTGCTGTGTTCTGTGTCGGAGTTAATGCGTGCCTGAACACTCTCCCCGGTGTCCAGGAGACGGCGTTCAAGCATGCCACACAAACAGAAAGGCAATCTCAGGCCTGGCCAGCTTTCATCTGCATTAGCAGCGTGTTTTTATCACGCCGCAAGCCGTGCCGTGAGCCTCCCGGCCTCTATCTTAAATAAATTCACACACGCGGCCTGGATCTGTCAGCTCAAACACTTATCTTTGTTTTTTATACAGCATTGTCAACAATAGATAAATTTAGATTCATCAATCTATCCAAGCCTCATCAGACAGCCTTTGTCCTAGGATGAAGATACGGGCCACACGAATGGACAAGCAAATTAATGGGTATAAAACATAAACAGTCACATACAGGCACACTAGGGACGTATCTGGATATGCATTGATATACAGGATCTACAATATCATACAAAAAAGATATGACTAAACATATAATGATCTAATAAGTTCCAGCAATGTTTGAGTAATCATTTGATAATTCGATTCAGATTTGATTAGATATTATTCAGATCTATTTAACATACTCTTCTGTCCTAGTTTTACGCAAAATATTTTCAAAACAAGTTACCGTATTTAAGGAGTACCGCAAAAACCATCTAAACCATTAGGGAGGCAAAGCTGATGGTAAGAGATTGACATGACAAATGTGGTACATGTATTGCTGTGGTGGGTGAATCGATCAGGAAAGCCTTTATCGTGTCTTTGCCAATTTTCTCCAAAATTTGAGCTTTATTGTAGGATAGGATTACTGATTCAAATACATTTTTCATTACTCCCCCTATAGCACACACCCCTAAATTGTATATATGGCATTTCTATTAGACAGAGGTGGAGATTTCAGGTCCAGAAAGTAAAAATCCAGACCAAGATTTTGTTTCAACCAACCAGTTCAGCATGACCAGTCACAGAGCACTTAACTGGTTGATTGAAACAAAATCCTGGTCTGGATTTGTACTTTCTGGACCTGAAATCTCCACCTCTGCTATTAGACATACATGAACATTTCAAATTAATTAATAGCACTCAGAGTGAATGAATGTCTACTTAAGAAAAGTGAAACTACTCATATCTAAATTAGGGCGAAAGCGATAAGAAGTCTGTGTTGATAGTGAGATGGACAAACTAAACTATACCACCAGAAAGTATGATCTCTCCCAGCACTAATTATCCCAGATAAATCAGTTTAAGTGCAGCATCCTTGGATGTGTGGAACGCAGCATCACTGGTCTGCTTCAGGCTTATCAGCATATGCTGACCAAAGGACACGCCAACCCAGCTATCTTATTAAATCCTGCTTTCATTTTCATTTACAGAGCTTTCTTTTTATTTTATTTGTTATCAGAAACTGTTCATGCTAATTACATCGTGCCTGTGTTTGGAATTGCTGCAAAATCATGAATAGCTGGTTGTAGTTGTACAATGGACATCTTCATTCAATACCATTATTGTTCCTTACATTTTTACTGAAACGTGAAATTAACTCTTCAAATGTCCAACAGCAGAGCCCCATGAAGCTGTGAGCATTTAGGGCAGGAACCCCAGTCGCTATGCACTGTGATGGCACTCTCTTCACTACTGTTTTAAAGCACCTGCATTCAAAACCATTGGGCTCATGCTTTGAAAGCCGAAATGGTGTGGAGAGGATCTGCCTTCCTCAGAAGGGTATGTATGAGTGACATGGTGTCATGTGATCAGTAAATCTACCTTGGCTTTGGCCATCCTCAACCTCCATGCTTTTGCAGCAGCTTACACAAAACTGTTTCATTCTTCCACTTTGACGAAACTGTAGTTGTTTGCTCTTACACTCTATCCACATCGGCCAGATCCCCAAATCTGATCACATTCCCCGAGCATTTCAATAGTCCCGAACCCAAATAAAACCATTCCTCGCACCCGCTTCCATGTCGGGCAGCCCGAAGGTGCAGATCTGTTTGAGCTCTGTTATGACAGCGAAGGAACGTGAGAGTTAGAGCGACATGTGGAACTGAGGAGCAGCTAATTTGGGGAAACAGGGGAATAGCGTGCTGGCTGTAGTGCAGTGATTTGTGCCATTAACTCCGGATTAGAGCGATTGGAATCTCCAGCTGCCATGATGGGATTACTGTACTTACTCTTCAGACTGCATCATTCACGGCACAAATTATCTATGTGGGAACAGATGTCGATTTCAACTGTCACTCATAACTCTGCATTTTAATAACTATAGCTGCACATTTTTAAAGTTAATTAATTCATTTAGTTTCATTCAAGATGCATATAGAGGAAAATGGCAAAAGGGAGAAGATGGATTTGAACGATGTCCACAATGAGGATCTTCCGCTTGGCTGGTGGGAAGGGCCCTGTGCACAGTGATCCCTTTCAAACATACCAGCACAGTGACTCAGTAAAACAGAAGCTGGCACAGACCGGACCTAACCTTTGTTAAATGTGTGATACTGTTAATTTGGTATAACAGTTAGATTCAGGGGAGATTGTGAGCCGTGCCTGACATGCATCCACTGACGCTACCTCCGCTCTAGCACCCAACCAGCTGCTTCCAACTGGAGTCATATGATGAGACAAGAAATATGCAGCGAAGCTTTTTGCCGCAGAGGCAGCCTGAGTGAGTCAAAAGCCCAGGATCACAGGTCAGCAATCAGCAACCCCTTAGTGCTACAATCAGTAATCAACTCAAGTCAAGGAGGTGAGGGTTCCCTACCTTAGCTGTTCTTAATAACCTGGTAGGAAGAGGTTAAGCTTATGGCTTGTAATCAAAAGGATGATGGATCGAATCCCATTAAAGTAAGACTTCTTTATGTAGCACCCTTGAAAAGGTAACTAACCCAATAATCATTGAGATCACTCTTAAAATTGCTAAGAAGTACTACTCTGCTTTTTGTGCCAGAACACAGGGGGCGCTACTGCAACCTTCGACTTTATACAGGCATGGCTACCACCAAGAGACACCAAGACTTGCCCAGCTGTTTTTTTCCCTTCCTTACAACACAGAAAAGCCTTTGAAGATCAAAGGCTTTGGGGAGGAACCCGGGACTTCAGCGGCTGACCGTAATTAAAATCTCTGTGAGATTCGGATATGCTCTTAAGGGATAATGGAAAAGGTCTGCCTCTCCGCTAATCCTTGCTAATTATGTTTTGATACAAGGTTGTGTTTCAATAAACAACACTTGCGGGAGGCCTTTTGAGTAACGGCACCTCCATCCCGCCGTTCGCGAGTCTGGGAGACACACTGTGTGTGTTGCAGGGATCTTTCCTCCAGCTTCATTTTCATTTCAAATATCAAACTTTGCGTTTGTTCCAGATGTAACATTGAAATTCCACTGGGGCCAAAGTTACTCACCATCAAAATCAAATAGAAAAAAAGATTACTCCCAGAACTTCCCTCCATGGTCGTAAACAAAATAGAATAACTGCTGTAAAATATTAATAATATCCACTATGCAAGACACACCTCGCATTTTGATTCATGCAAGGTCTTGAATCTTATTGTGTGTTCGTTCAATTCCTTGAAAGGTGCATCCTTCTGCGCATAATCCTGAAACAGACTGCTGATGAAGAGAAAATGACCAGTTTGATTCATAGTAAACTAGACTTAACTACAAAGTAATATGGCCAAAACAGAACACCTCCCATCCATCCACTGACCTGCCTGTATGCGCCAACAGAGAAACACCCAACTAACAAAGTAAAAATTCCAAAAGAGATAACAGAGAACATTCCACGGCTTAAAATACACATATGATACAGGCAGGTATTTTTTTAAGTCAGTCAATGGTTATAAAGATAGTTAAATTAGGAAAGACTGAAGAGAAGAGTATCCCTGCGTTGGATGTACCCCAGTGCTGCTTGGGACAGGCTGTCCCCCATGACCCTGACCGTGATCAGCGGCTTGAAGAAGGATGGATGGATGGTTCATTGAAAACGAGTAATCATGTTAATCTTCACATACTGGCAAAATAAAGAGATCTACTTCAAACATAATACTAAAATGAGAATAAGGAGAAAAAGACTTTTTTTGAACTGTGTTATTCCCCAGCAGAGCACTTTAGAAGGTAATAAATCCAAGAAGCAAGTCCTCATTAAGCTCCTTCAGTCGAGTGTTTACAAAAAATAAAACATGTATTTTTAAGTATGCCCGTTCATGTTTGACAAAATTTATGCGACAAAGTTGGTAGCTTACAGCTGAGTTTGTTTGATTGGCAACAGACAACCAGTGAGACCTACAGTAACTCAGTCTGTGTGACAAAATGACAAGAAGAATGCAAAACTCACTGAGAAGTATGATTACATCGCCCCCTTCTGGAAGAGCACAGAGCTACACCATAGACCAGGCACACCAAATGCAATCATGTTAATTTCCTTTACATGATCAAATGCACAAATGCTGAATTTAGAGAATAAAAAACATTAAGAGTAATGCAAAGTTTTCTCCGATGAAGTCATTTCAGTAAGTCCATTACAAAACATGCAAGCTAGCGATCAGAAATATCAGAGACTGTCATGCTTGTGTTCTGATAGGCCGGTTCCATGAGTTCGGCGAGAGCCCAAAGCAGGATGGGCATAGGGGTGTTGGATCTTTCTGTGGTCCAGCACTCCCAGTGGAGTAGCTACTGTACGTGATAATAAAAGCTGCCCCCCTTCAACATAGGGCCTTGATCAGAAAGACGGGGGGGGGGGGGGTTTTTGATCGTAAGGGT
>JAODKF010000022.1:18024026-18034628 GCA_026779585.1 Mormyrus proboscirostris | reverse complement strand
GAATAACACAGTACTCACACACACATGATACATACTGAATAACACAGTACTCACACACACATGATACATACTGAATAACACAGTACTCACACACACATGATACATACTGAATAACACAGTACTCACACACACATGATACATACTGAATAGCACAGTACTCACACACACATGATACATACTGAATAACACAGTACTCACACACACATGATACATACTGAATAACACAGTACTCACACACACATGATACATACTGAATAACATGATATTGAAACACAATGCATACTGAATAATACAGTACATGAACACACACAAAATGCATACTAAATAATAGTACTCAAATACACAATGGATATTGAATAGAACAATACTCAAACATGATGGATACTGAATAAAACACTACTCAAACAGATATAATGCATACTGAATAATACAGTACATGAACACACACAAAATGCATACTAAATAATAGTACTCAAATACACAATGGATATTGAATAGAACAATACTCAAACATGATGGATACTGAATAAAACACTACTCAAACAGATATAATGCATACTGAAAAACACAGTACTCAAACACACATGTTGAATATGATGAATAAAATAGTAGTCAGACAAAACAAATACAGAATAGTACTAAACTGAAACACAGAATTCATACCAATGTGCAAACCCAACTGTCTATTTCTCACACACACAAACACACACAGACAGACACACAGAAGACATCCTATGTATAGTGATGTACGACAAACAGAACACTGCACCACAGTGGCAGTGCAGTCAGAAAAACAGGACAGTCATTAAAAATGAGATGCGGGTTGATATGTAGGCAGAAAGTAAGATTCCCAAGTGAAGAGGAGCGAGAAATTGTCACAGAAAAAGCATGCTCCTTAACGATATGCTGTAAATGCAGGCGGCACACCCTGCGCTGACTCTTCTGATGAACAACCCCGGACCTCCCGCAGGAAACGCTCTGAGGACATGCGGGCGTACATACACTGCACGCTCGTTACACACTATAAATTATTTCACCCAAACATCTGACTGTAGTGAAGCTCCAGTTTTCAGCGGCAGTGGCACACAAAAGCTGTGACACAGTGACCCCTGCTGTTCGCAGGGGCCCAGTGACCGAACTGTTCACTAAATCGCAGCAGCAGCCTTCATTATTTCTGTGACACTAAATTAAGGCTGTGGTTGCTATTTCTAATAATTGTTTACAGAAACCAAGCAAACAGAAATCCGAAAAGGCTTGTCTGCGTTTCTCTCACCCCTACACAACAGTAATGAATGACAAATATTTGGATGTTCCATTTTTCTCTCCTGTCTCTGTACTGTCTATGCATCATGAGCAACAAGCCAGTTGCCATATTGCGATGTAACTTTGAGCCCGGCAAGGTCTTTTGTTACTGCACAAGTAAAATGTCCACAATCTGCCAGGGGACGTGCTCTGACACCTCATCACAAAGGCATACACGGAGGGCCGCATTCTGCCGTGTCCAAAACAGAGAGCTCCGGGCGCCACTCTGAAAAGAGAGCGAGAGCTCTGCCCCAGAGCGCCCCAGTGCAGTATCACGCGACGCCAGCCGCATTTCATAAGCGCATATGCGGCCAACGTTTCCTTGTCGCAGAAGCCCTGGATTTGTCACACTTCGGGGAAGATTCACTCGGGCCCTAAAAATAAGGACCGAAATCTAATAAAACTATTCAGAGTGCTCACTTGGGTCCAGGGGTGGTGGGAGGGACACCACTTTTTCGGCCCTTGTCCCCAACCCCACTGCCCCCCCCTCCTCCCGGCACACAGAAACCTACACTGAGCCGTGTACTTGTGAAGTGGTGTAGTGCATACTGGTGATCCTCCCAGAAGACTGCTAACTCGGCAGTCTCTGGAATTACATCGCATCCAGCCTGGCCTTGTCAGCTTACACAGCCCACAAACCCAGCTCTGCACTATACAGTATGCTCAAAATCCATGCTTTACATCTGCAAGTCTATATGAAGAGCCATAGAGGCAAGTGGGCACGTACCTGTACACAGGGCCTTTTCTGATGGGGGGAAGAAGCTATCTTGCTTGTAAAAGGCAGCTTGTAAAAATGTAGCTATAGGCTGCCGATAACGTTTACAATATAGCTGAGAAATCAATACCTGAAGGCAACCTGTAATCACTGTTTGTGTATATGTGTGTGGATTATGTTTATATTATATTGTGGGAGACTTGTAGTCAAGACCGCCTAAACCAATTCCAAGACACTACAAAGTCCAGAGGGTATCGATGCCAAGACTAAGACCAAGACAGACCGAGTCAAGACCAAGACAAAGTCGAGACAAGACCAAGATGTAAAAAAAAAAAAAAAAAAAAGACTCCCGTAACTTTTGTGTGCTGTTGAGGACTGACATGACGGGTACTGACTGGTCCCAATGTCATCTGACAAAACAACTAACACCTCCAACAACTGTCTAAAGAATGGGAAATATGTAACTGATTTCAATTATACTTAATTTGTAAATGAAATTGTAACATCAAATTGAAGATTCACAATTATAAACTTGAAATTGCATCATGGCCCATTGTAGTACTACTAGCCAAATGACACTGTAAGATATGAACTTCCCTGAAATGGATTAGGCCTGTTAAGTCAACACAACATGATATGCAGATGTTATTTAAAAGGCAATGGTCACATTTATTAGTCAAACAACATTTTAAGTAAAATACTGTAATCAAACAATACAAAGACATGCGCACACTTCACATGAATCAAATGCAAACTACAAATACTATATACTGATACAAACTGCACATCAAATTGCGTATTAATGAGAATAAGAACAAGTGCTTAAAAGATTCTGACACTTTGATGTCTGCAGTGGCATGATTACAAAACACTGCCAATGATATCAAGCCTGTTGTTCAGTAGGGCAGGAACAACAGAATACAGACATTTTGGACAAATAACAGATTGATAAACTAATACAGTTAGATAAAATACTTAAAAACAGAGAAAGTGAGAGAGAGCGATAGAGAGAGAGAACGAGAGCATCACTGTTAATAGGCATATTTTCAGAGAAGAGAGAGAGAGAAAACAGTTCACATTCTAAAATAGTGGTTGATTGCACTTCAAGAAAACTAAGATTGCAACATCTTATAGCCTGTGATGCTGGATCTAACGTTTAACTAGCACTGCACTTATTTTGTGCGTATAACGTGTATTTTGATTGGATGAGCGCCAATGTCTGAATCACAACAAAATGCATCTATGTCATTGATTGGTTGCATTTGAAGGGTGCGAAAGGCGAAATAATAATAATGTTGCATTATCGAATGTTACGTTGTGTATCATGGATACTTTTCACTCCAAATCTCCCGACCACTATGTCGATCTGAGACAGCAAGACCAAGACAGCGAGACCAACACAAGACCGAGGGATCTGAGATGAAGACAAGACCAAGACCAAGACCAAAGACCGTTGAGACTGTGACAAGACCAAGACCACGTAAAAGTGGTCTCGAGACCAAGACCAGTTTCGAGACATCCAACTTTACATTGTGGGGACCAAATGTCCCCCATAATGTAATAAAAACCAGTCATTTTGACAATATCTAACTGCAATCAAAAAACTATAAATGCCAAAAGTCTCATACTTTGTTTGGTTACTTATGGCTAAGGTTATGGCTGGGTAGGGGTTACCGGTGTCATTGGTGGGAATAGGGTTACCCCAATAGAAATAAATGGAGAGTCCCCACAAAGATACAACTACAAACCTGTGTGTGTGTGTTCTTGTGAGGCAGGTTTGCAGCATAAAGTCTACAACCTGTCCAACCAACATACAGTATATCACCACTATGCAATGGCCGGCCAGATTCAAAGTCTGAACACAGATTCAATTTAGCTGGAAAGTAAAAGCACAGGCCCGACAGTCAGGCATAAAAGGAATTACATGTGTAGCTCACAGAAACACGCATTCCTTATTAATAGATATATCTGACCGAATGCAATCTGAGAATGCACAGCCAGTGGCCTATAAATGAGACCACTAGAATGGATGCTGCTTCCAAAAATAAGTTCATGACAACATACTCTAGGTTTTATTGTGCTTCTGAAAAATCATGGAAAGTGTGTTACCAAGACAACCCTTACAAATTTCCATCAAAAACCCCAACGCAGGCTATACCCATTAGTTGGCAAGGCCTGCTTTGTTTGCCAGCGTATTTCACTCTGCGAGCAGCCCTAATCTCCCCTTGATCTCGGTATTAACAATAACGCTGCCCGTTGGTCTCATGGGCCATCACATTGTGCCAGTTGACATACTCATCAGCGCTGTACACAGATCCAACTGGGTTTAGTCTCATCCAGGCTATACACTCCTAACTGACCCCTGAATCTGCATTATGTCCTACTGTCCTTACCAGCCCTGGACTGGGACAGAAAATTGGGGTTCCCCATGGTAAGATTTGTGGGTGGGTGCCTAATTACTTTTGTCAAGTGATACGATCTACCAATGGGGGGGGTGGTCCCCTCAATTAATTTTGCCAGCCAACATAGCCATCAGCCAAGTGGGCAATCCAGTCCAAGTCAAACAAACATGTTTTCAATTTATGGAACTAATTCTTTGTTCTGAAAATGTGGATTAAACAGGAGGGTTATTTCATACCCCTTAGGAAGTTAAACATATTATGCCACTGATTTAGCTTTTTGCTAACTGTGTTCTGCACATAAAATCGTACCATTACAACCCGGTAGAAAAACGTTGAGTTCTCCTATGCCAGCCTGCCACAGAAAATGGATATGCAGCATAAAGTTACTGTATATGCCGTAAATCAAGAGCAGCCAGCTTGTTTGGTCCCATCAGACAAATTTAAAGAAACTGGGTGGCAGATGAAAGGCCACAAGAGGACAAAATGTATTCCTGAGCCGAAGTTATTATCTGATTGGATGAAGCGGCGATCAGGTGACTGTAACCCTGCCAGACAGAGAAACAAAAGCAGCCCTTTCCATGAAGCCTTTGTGACTTTCAAAACAAAGAACAAGATATAAAGACAAACTGGAGCAGAACGAGCCCATACTAATTATACAGTACCTGATTCAGAGACGTGCCATTCCGAGCTGAAAGTGATGTTCACTCTGCAGTCTATGAGCAACTGCTTCCTCAGAAGTAAAAATTCAGCAGTATTAACCTCTGTCCTTTGCTTGCGTTCCAGCATTTAATAATGAAATCATGTGTTTTCCTTTGCGGGTTTTATCATGGGATTTCCTGTTATACTCTTTATCTAGGATAAAGAGTAAGGACAACAGAGGGTATGCCAAGTGACAAACCAAAGCAGGGGGGTGGGGGGGGGGTTCTTTCATTGATGTATTCATTCCTATTCTCACACAGGCACTTAGCTAGAAAGAGTACATTTGGCATTTAAGGTCAGGAATTCAAACGTCACAGAGGTAATCTTTTAATGCATATATACATAAACTCTATTAAAAACAATTACTGCTAATTATCCAGCTTTTACCACAAAAAACAGAAACACATTTCAAAAGGGTCGAAGAGCTGGGTTCAAAAATCAAATGAGCTTAACAGGTATGGCTAATCTACAGATCACGGTTCAAAATTTAATTCAATTTATTTTTATACATCCTTTCCATTCCAAATTGTCACCCTGAAGCACTTTATATGAATTAGTAACCATGATGGTCATTAACACTGAAATGGTCCATTTCTAGCAAAATAGAGCAAAATACATATTAGATGATTTTTAAATTCCATTCTGCCGGCTTTTATTTTGCCACAGTGTCTGTCGACACAATTTGTGTGCTGCATGTCAGCCCCGCATAGACACTCTGGATAAACCCGTCAAGACTTAAAAGGAACCGATGCCATTTCCGTCACATTTAACTTTGACTGCATTCTGGTAACTATGCACCCCACTTTCCGGGGGTGGGGGGTGAAAAATGTTACTGTTGTCTAGGTTTTGTTTTTTTGTCTCTGTTCCGGCTGTTTTAATAGAACGATGTTTGCTTTTGAACATGGGAAAGACAGACTTGTCTTTCACCTTCAAGCAGGTACCAGCTGCCAAGCGCAAATGAAAAGAAGCAAAACATGCTTCACAGTTTTCCGGTTACTGCTGTTTGACGCCAGGGTGGGGGGTTGTGACTGTTATGTTTTATCGTCGACACACAAACGGCCCCCTTCTCTCCTTTATCAGAACTGCACTGGACGCGCACCGCCCACCTTCCCCTAACCCCCAGGAACATTACGACCCCCTCATTCCTTTGTAGGCCAAAATAAACCGAGACGGAGGAGACGCCCTGCTGGTGCTAACGAGTCTGGCCAGTATATTACCCCTTTTATTGGACACTGCTTCCCTTGTAAAGCTGCGCTAGGAAACAGTCCCACACATAAACGCGAAACACTCCTGAGCAGAGATATTTATGGACAGGACAAACTAAAATGTAGCTGGGATAGGATGCAGTCCTGCCAGTGGCCGCAGACGAGCCACAGCCCACCGCTCGGCGATAACCTCCAATATACAGCCCAGAGCCTGGACACATTAAACAGCCAGGCCGCAGCGCTTATCCCGGCCTTAGCCCACATCCCAGCCACAGTCCACAGCTCAGTCACATCCCACAGCCCGGACACATTCCACAGCCAGGCCACACCCCACATCCCGACTACAGCCCACATCCCAGCCATATGCCACAGCCCCTACATCCCAGAAACAGCCTGACCTCAACCACATCCCACGGCTCAGCCACAGCACGGAGCCGAACCACAACCCCCAGCCAAGCCACATCTCAGCAACAACCCAGCCACAGGTTACAGACCAGCTACAGCCCACAACCCAGCAATGCTATCTATTTCCAAAAATGAAATGTATAAAGTAAATGGTATAAAACGCATAACAGTGAAATCATTAACAGAATTGATATAGGTAGTGGGTACATTAGATCACTCAGTTATCTGATTCTGTGGCTACAGGTGATGTGATCGATCAGAAGGGGAGAGGAAGATAATGTTGTAACACAGAGGAGCGCTGGTTAAGTGCTAATGGTTTCCTGGATTGACAGATGAGCCAGCATTGTGTGCAGAGCTCCCTGGAGAAGAACAGATAACAGCGGGGACCAGGGAGACGATGAGAAACAGCTTTAGGGAGGAATGGAAAATGAGGAATGCCACAGTGAGTAACCCGCGCATTTTCACCCTCACCAGTGCAAACTCTGAACACATGGATTCAGCTCTTGCATCACACCGTGTGTCACGTGACCACATCAAAGAACAATGCAGCTAACTGCCGCTATTTTTTAAACAAACAAAAAAAGCAAACGAAAGAGACGCTCATAAGTCTGACTTCCATTTCCAGAAACAACGCTTCTTACCGCACAATGACTTCTGTTCCACATAAAGAGAGCAAACAGAGACACACATCTTCCTAAATGCCAAATTAATGTGGCATGGAGTGGAATTATCATCCTCTTAAAACCAGTAAAGTCACGTTATCCTGATCCTGCTCATGATGCGTGGAAATAGAAAAGATGCACCCCCCAGCAGGCCCCGATAAATCAGAACTTTCTAGAGTACCTGTACTGCAATCATGGTGGCAGAACACCACCCCCTGATTTCATCATTAGGGAGCACATTAAGCACTCATTTGGACATTCCTCTCCATGTCCAGCCACTCAAGCAGACAAGATTAATATGCCCCTGTACTCAGAAACTGGAGGGGGTTGATCATGTGTAATTGGAGTCCTGTATGGATCCTCTTCACCACTGGAAGGAGGGTGACCCAATTGTTCCTGGATCAAATGCCAAGGACAGCGGGTATCCAGGAGAAGCCCGCGATCCCCCACGAGCCACTCAGTGCTTATGTCTCCCCACACCTACATCCCCCTCCCAAGCCATCTCCCCATCCTTATGTCCTTGCTGCTCCACCAAATCCACCAAACCTTCACAGGAATCAGGGCAGTGTTTCCAGTCATGGGAGACATGGAAACAGAGGTAGATAAGGTGAGCTGTTCTCCTGGATTCCTAAATATACAGGGCTGCCTCTCCAACCATAGCAAGATGTACAAGATTCAGCAGTGATTCTGGCATGGAGGTGAGCCACAAAAATGCGCCTCAGGCCTGTGACAGCAGAGGGCTCGATAGTGCATCCTGCTGTGCATGGCCAGGGGTGTTTGATAATGTTAGGAAAGAGGATTAGGTTTAAAAAAAAATAGAAAACAATAATCCGTTTATCATCCTGGAGTTCTTCACCTTCGTGAATAGGGTTAAAGACCAGCTATGTTTAGTCATGGGAGCTGGACAGCAGAGTATTCACACTCATTACCATTTTACTGCTTCGTAAAAGCCCAAACAAAGACCTTTATACAAAAGCACATATGTCCTATTAACTGTTGACATCTTGTACAGAGTTGCTGTTGCTAGTAAAATGAAATAGAGAGCAAACATTCTAAATAAGGAAACACACAAACTATACATACGTGTGTGTGTGTGTACCAAGAACTAAGTTGTGCAAAGCTAAACACTCCCAGAAGGTCTACATTTACATCCCTTTATTTTAATTGCAATTAAAGTGGGTAGTACTGCCACACAGCTCCAAGGCTGGACCTCAGATAAACGTGTAAACTTGTGGAGTGTATATTCTCGCTGCATCGTGCGTATTTCCTGCAGATACTGCAATCAAAAGGCATGCAGTTAGGCCAATTCGTGTCTTTAAATTTTCCAAACTGTCTGTGCGCTGTGAAGGAACAGCATCCCACCCAAGATGCACCCCTGCAGCCCTTTCCAGGATAAGCTCATGAAAGGTAGATGGGATATGGTTTGGCGAATCACATTCATTGCGTGCAATCCAAGGCATTCTAAATAACTAAGATGTCAGAGAAAAAAGTAAAATACAGGCTTATCCATTAATCCAATTCCTGAAACCGCTTATCCTATTCAGGGTCCCAGCAGGTTCAGAGCTGATCCCAGAGGCAGGGAACAACCCAGGATGGGGCATTAATCCATCGCAGGGCACACTCACAAACCAGTCACTCAGACTTGCACACCGACGGGCAATTTGGTAACTCCAATTAGCCTCAGCATGTTAGAAGGGGAAACCAGAGTCCCCAAAGGAAAACCCACGACAACATGGGGAGAACATCCAAACTCCACACACATGGAATCATAGCAGAGGCTCCAACCCTGGTGCCTGAGGTATGAGCGCTAACCACTGCACCACCATGCCGCCCTACAAGCTTATCTGATTTAAAATTAACTAAATAATGTTGCCTTCAGCTCCAGACAGAAGCTGTGCAGACTCATATTCATTGACATATCATTCAAATTTAATCCACCCACATTAGACATAAAGTGAATGATTTAATTTAAAAACCATTTCCAAAATATCACTCATATGATGAGGTGATTGATTGGTGCACATGCACAGTTCAAGTAGCTGAAATAAGATACAAGAATAAAAAAAATGTATCTTAACACAACCCCCATTACCTGCAAATGCTACAGCTGTCTTGCCCATTAACTCCAGCCAAGATGGGATCAGAATATCATCCCTCATGAGAAGGTATTACGGTGGTCCACAAGACTAGATGCCTCAACTTGATCAGAACTTGCCTACACAAGTCTGCAAATGTTCTACCTCAAGTAGATAAAATATGGATGAAATCTGAAGCAGCTCGGAACAAATTTAGAGGTCGCTCAAAGTCCAAGTACAATAATCCTCAAAGTGGATGGCTCTTTGTGACATTCACTATTAGGTCAATTTTGCTCTGATCAAGACACTGAGGTCATGTAGTTAAAAATTGTTACTTGCTTAACATTAAATATTGGTTGGATGCTAGTGATATTTAGAAATATCACATTAAAATAGCTATTCTTTGGTGCTGTTGTTGTTCTTCAAAATGAAATGTTTATTATGTAACAGGCAAAGGATGCAACAGCAGAAGATACAGTAGAGCAAAAAAACTAGGCTTATTTCAACCAAAAGAACAGGATCACAGCGGATAAAAACTGGGAGTAGAGAATACAGCTAACAGGATGGGCCACGGACAGGAACAACGTTAATGCCAGGACTGGGGAGCACAGGACTGGGAAGCACTTTTACAGAAAGACTAACAAGTGAGCAAAATGAGCAGATAAAGTAAATCTCACAAGGGCTCGAACAAGAGATAAGACATTTGTGTAAGAAGCATGGCGCAACAGAAACAGGAGGGTCAGATGGGCAGGGCATTCCATATTGGTAGTTGAATAAATACTGTTCAGCAAAGAAGAAATTTAGAATAGTGATAAACAGGCAACTAAACACAGAGGTTTTGGCACATTTTAGGATATAAAAAATAGGAAGCAAGAATGGCAGACTAGAAACAGTTCTGAAGTATGGCTAGGGAAGGGGCCTGAGGAGCTGAAGGATGGCTGCAAGGGAAGGGGCATGAGGAGCTGAAGGATGGCTGCTAGGGAAGGGGCCTGAGGAGCTGAAGGATGGCTGCTAGGGAAGGGGCCTGAGGAGCTGAAGGATGGCTGCTAGGGAAGGGGCCTGAGGAGCTGAAGGATGGCTGCTAGGGAAGGGGCCTGAGGAGCTGAAGGATGGCTGCTAGGGAAGGGGCCTGAGGAG
>JAODKF010000022.1:18011178-18022718 GCA_026779585.1 Mormyrus proboscirostris | reverse complement strand
CATAAGCCATGTCGGCAACCAGACGCCATGTTTGTGAACATAAGCCATGTCGGCAACCAGACGCCATGTTTGTGAACGTACTGTAAGCCATGTCGGCAACCAGACACCATGTTAGTGAACATAAGCCATGTCGGCAACCAGACAACATGTTAGTGAACATAAGCCATGCCACTCAATACATACTGTGTCTTAATCTATGGTCATTATTACACAAATAGTTTTCAGCATTTCAGTTCCAGAAGCTACAAATTAAGACCAAGATTTTGTTTCTACCCTCCAGTTGAGTAGAAATAGTCACATTCACAGAGTACTCAACTGGTTGGTAGAAACAAAATCTTGGTCTGGATTTGTAGCTTATGGACATGAAAAGCTCAATACTGCAAACCACTAAGTTCTCATCCTCACATTCAGGTCAGCTAGCATTTCATGTGCCCAGTTTGATTTTCTATTTGTAAAAGGGAAAGACTTCAAGTCTTTAGTTATAATTTTTGCCTATTTGGATGTTACAGGCCCATGTAACTTTCGAGCAGTATGTTCAGTCCCACTTACTACAACAAACGCTGAAACATGGTTAATTCTGACAGATATATTTGCAGAAAACAGGAGACAAAAAGCATATTTGCTGACTTATCCGTTTGATAATTCTTTTTTAGATGAACTATAATAACTACAGTATGTGTGCTGGGATGTACACATGCTTTTAGTTACAGCAAAGTGAACCATGGTGGGCATTTTTGACGCGGCACATGTAAATATTTGCAGAGTAGCAGAAAAAAAAACACCCTCATTCTCATCCCCATTATGGAAGCTCCAGTCTGTCAGCATGTCTATAGTGATCTGGCAGCAGTTATCTGGCAGGTACAGACCAGACAGCTGTGTGACCTCTGCATCCATATGGCAAAAATGGGATGTAGCACAAGGCCTAGGGACCGGTCTGTGCACCTTGAGCACAGCAGCAGTGCAAGGCAGGCCTGCCCCTAGAAGGCCTGTTTCACAAGCTTGCCCTTGGGAGTGGGATCTTAAACTGTTTACCCCAGCACTGCTAGGATTATTTCATACATTTTTACCATTTACGGCAAGTATGACTATTTTCCAGCAACCTTCTGATAATAGGCTTGTGTTCTCGACAAAGATCATGGGGCCACACATTAAAGGCTCCTCAATAATAGCGGAACAGGGAACTGGGGAAAGTTAACGAGGATGTTAAAGAAGTAGTCCTGGACAGAAGCAGCTATCCTAGTGTTATTCTGGAAAAAAGGGGCACTGGGTCCAGGGTGGGAGGGGGTGCATGAGGGTTCTGGATGGCGAATGAAGCACTCTTCCCAAGCCCTGGTGACTGGCAGCAGATCAGACAGGAGAAGCAGCTGAGCTCCAAGCACTGGAGACATGCTGAGAGGTTTACAGACACAGCTGACCTGAGGGCTTTTAAATAAGAAATTCACATTATTTCATTTAGCTATGCCTGGCCTGCTTGGCCTTATAAAAAACACAGAATTATTTTACAAAAATGGCAGTAACACCTGGGACCCTGAAAGGCCTACAGGTATGCAGCAAGTGTTTTACTATTAAGGCTCCGTATCAGTGTAGCTCACGTACAAGACAGAGCCAGAGGCTGAAAAGTCCTCCATTTTGATAGAGTCCCATAGAGGGAGCAGTAACCCAAGCCTGCGCTTCTCCAATTGCGATGAACGCCGGTTCAAACCCAGCCTCAGCACATCTGCGGGTCCTTGAGCAAGGCCCTTAACTCATAGCTCCCTGGGCACTGCCATGGGTGGCTACCCTTCGCGGACAGCTTGCTTACAAAGAGCAAATTGAAGGAGCCGTAAAAAAAGAATTTCCCCACAGGGATTAATAAAGTGATTATTATTATTGTTATTATTATTATAACTAGTGTTTCACCTCAACTGAAGAGGAAGCGGAGCGAGTAACAGGAATGCCGTCCAACACGGTACTGTGTAGTTCAGGGGGGTGACAGAGAACCACGGGCAAGCAGGACCACGTGTCGCTGACAGGCACACCCCACACATACCACTCCTCGGGGCACCTATGGGGGTGATCAGGCAGACAACTACGAGAGCGAAACTGGGGAGTGAAGCGGACAATGCAAAAGTAACAAAGTGTGGTAGCAGTGGAAATGACAATAAGAGGGAAGCCAGAGGTGGAACACTACAAAACCATCCAGTTTATAGCAGATGACTCTAGTCAAACAAAATCATCAGACACTTTGAATAACCAACCTAATCACACGAAACAAACAAGATCCAATTTATGAATTAGTGAGAATATCTGTGATTTAACAAGATTTGAATAAGATGTTAAGATTTCATTCAAGCTGTGAATATATGGTCTTAAAAGTATTTCCTCAGCAAGGGCTCGTGAACATAATAAATCTGTTGCTATTCTGCAAGCGGCTTTAAGAGATAACATTCAGGATTGAAACGTCGTGTGGAGAGAATGGTTAGGCTGGCAAGGCAGAGCGGTGCCTTGCACACTGCCTCAATTTAATTAGTTTCACTTCATTCCAATAAATAAAATGTTAACAGCTTGTGGTGCCTAAGAATCACATATTTCCTATTTGTTTTGATTATTTTTCACCAACTGCAGGTTTGTAGATAGGGCTGCATGAACAAAATCAATTTGCAAACTTCGAAACAGTGCAAGAGACTATTTCTAGAAATTTATCCCTGACTTATAGGATTAATTGGAGTTAAAATGTAGAGGATGTAGGGCAGAAGAAGGCCGGAATACCAAGAAGCCTGAACACAGAGCCACCACCACAGGATGCAGGGCGCAGGTATCCTCTGAGGAACGGCTCTGTAAACGATGAGGGGAAGGGGGGGGTGACAAACGTCTCCGCAACATCACCCTTACACGTGTCGTTCGACATGCCGGCGAGGCTTCATTTCCAGGGCCATAAATCAGCTGTCGCTGCAGGTGCCGCCGACGTGACAGGTGAAGTGCCAGGTGGTACCCGGTGCGGACAGATGCCTGTTGCTGGGGACGATGAGGCGGATGTGTGCGTAGGTGTGATCTGTCTCATGCTCCTCTTGGGCCGTAGCACGGTCACGCATCCCACCAATCTTAATGATCGATGGATGCAGCACATCATTAATTTATGAGTAATCCTGGTTTGACTGACTGTGATATATTTTTACTGCAGAAAGCATAAAGTCACTTATGGAGACATGCTGTGCTGTGCTATACCAACTGAGAGGAAGGTAGAAAACATGCATGTGCACACACAGACAAGCACGCACGCACACGCATGTGTATTCCTACCTTTGTGGGGACCCTAATCCCAAAAATGACACTAACCTTAACCTTAACCTTAACCAGTGACCAAAAAAATACAATACTCTGGACATTTTTAGTTTTGTGATTGCAGTCACTGATTACATAAAACTAAGTTTCCCCTTGTGGGTACCGCGAAAATGGTCCCCATATCATTAAAATAACAGGTTTATGTCATATTCCTTATAATGCAATATATACATAACCTCCCCACACACATAGCCTATAACCAAACAGGTAGGCCGGGGTATATAAAGGTGAAGCAGTAATAGCTTTTCCAGTTCATTGCTTGATGTACAGCTCGCAGTTCAGGCCCAGTGCACCGCCTCCGTGCCCCCAGCTGGGCTGGCTCGCTCCTGGTAATGGAATTTGACTCAAAAGCCCTGTACAGGCACCATTGGCAACACACAAGGTGGTCTTATGACACACTGGCAGAGCCAATTCCGCCAGCCATCTGTACCATATTCCTTCACCTAAAATAACAGGAACATATTTGCATATTTCCCTACATATTTGCATCTAATTATTACTTTTTTTATGAAGCAGATATAAACAAACATTTTCCCTTATGGTACAATCCTGAGAAAGAGTTTAAAAACAAACCACTGTAGATGTTAACCTGAGTCTATAAATAAGGCAGGAAAAAGGAAATTTAAAACAAGAAAAAAACACATCAAAATCTACCTGAGAAAAGCTAAATCGAGAACAAAAAACACACAGTGCAGCAGGGTGGAACAAGTATGAGGACCTCTATAAAGCCGTCAAGACTGATTCGTTAAAAAGATTAGAATCTGTTTTATTGCGAGTACTGCTAGCAAGTACTATTGGGTCCAAATGAACACTTTGCCATTATCATTGACTACTTAAGTTACACGATCAATGAAGAGAGTCGGAAATACACATTACGACGTACAGATTACGCATGAATAGATTAGGACTACCGGCATGTTAAACAACCTGGACATCTGTGCTTTACAAGCAGCCCCCTAACCCCTATGCTGGAGGCAGAGGAAGTCAGGAAACGAGAGCGGCGCTACGTGCTAGAGCATTAGCACTGTCTGCAGAGTATTAGGTGGGACATAATTTTGAAAGGGCAGACCTGCAAGTCACACCAGTGCACGAGAAGTTAAAACAGAATAATTACTAACAGTAAGTATACCCACCCGCCCCCGCCCACCCATCCAGCTCCGATTCCGTACAGGGCAGTGGTGAGCATGGAGCCCGTCCCAGGAAATCACAGGGCATGAGGCACATGACCACCTGCACGAGATGGCAGCATATGACACTGCTGGCTAATTAGTCATCACCAGTCACACGCCCACGCGTACGCACACTCACACAGGCCACCGTCGGCCTTCGCGTGTTAGTGGAAACAATAACTGCACTGCGGTCGTTGTTTGGCATTTTGTTAGCTGCGGAGGCTTCCAGGGGTTTAGAACGCATTTTTCAAAAATAAAAAAAAAACTCAGCAAAATCACATAATGAAGAATCTGCAACATAAATGTCAAGCGAGATTGAAAATGACAAGCCTGAGAGTGGAGTGAAGGGTGGGGCGGAATGATGCGGGGATGTTAAATGCTAAGGAAAAGGCTGCACTGTTACAGGCATGAAAACACATGCGACGCCAGTGGACACATGCACTGCTGGGGGGCGCTGCTGCACCTGACAGTGTTCCACCATAGCAGGAGAATAAGTAGGAATCTATAAATGACAAAGGGCCGTGTGTACCACTTCATAAATGTATTAGTCCGTAATAGTTCCTCCCTAGAAGACCCAGACCATTATTAAGAACTGGCCCAAAGGCGTGAACTGAGGTGTCTGACAAGTGCATGGGAAACGGACACTCTTTGAAAAAATAATCATGGCCGCAGGAAGGCCCATCCTGTCAGATACAAATATGGGCAGGCATTGGGAGGCCTCAAGGTTCAGATGTAAGACAGGACATTCTGAAGGAAGGCTACCTATACGGTCTGCAGGAGTCAACACTTGATGGCACATAATAATATTATTATTAGTAGTAGTAGTAGTAATAAACTACTAGTAGTAGTAATACATATTATTATAGAAATGCACACATATATCTACATATACTCATATGCAGTATACATACATCCATTGTTGATTTAGTGTATTGTCTATCATGCCTCTATTCAGTATGTGGAGAATGGCATTTAATTTTTGTAATGTATGCAAATACGCTAAAAGAAATTCCAATAGAGAAATCTAATCTAATATTTAACATACATACACAGTGCTCACTTTTATAAGGTGAAAAAACCTCACTTTTTATTAGGGATGGGCATTTCAGGTAGAATTTCTAGAGTGATTGTTTGAATAACATTTGATTACCCTGCCGCACAAAACACATGGAGAAGTATATATTGCTTTCCATACAAAATGAAATATTACTCGCTTGTATAATGTAAAACACTAAAAAGTACCTTGAATAAATTAAACTGAAACAGAAATTAAATTAAACAGAAAAGACAGCTCAAGTACAGTAGCATACAATCATGTTTAATAGTCTACGCCGTGGGCAGTTATGACGAATGGGGATTTCTTTATTTTTAACAACACAATCCTTCTCTGGCTTATAGGCTACTCCAATAATTTATCTCCACACAAAATGAGACGTCACTCACTGCTGCAGAAGGATCACTTTTTAACTGTTAAGTAGCCTTGCTTGGGCTGAACCATATTAGAAAAAAATATATTGCAGTAGGCCAATTAGAAATCTTTACGATGAATATTACGATATTAAACAAAAAGTTAGTTGAAGATATACCTAAAATATAGTCTAGTCAAACAGAACTTATTAGCTTCCATCAGAGTGCCTGCCTAACGGGAAAAACATGGCAGCGGTTCACATTCCAGTTAACTTGCTACATTGTCTCTACTACGATTCACTCATTTAAAAATTTATAAAAAATTAATTTCACAGAACATGAATTTCCAGAACAGTTTTAATAACAATCATGACAATGTAGACATACAACTTAACGTTAATATTAAAATTTATGTTAAAATCAGATTACATTTGTTGTGCGAGTTGTGCCAAAGGATCCAAAGCAGTGTCGACAAATCACTTGCTTTTGCTCAATATCATCTCAATAACAAAAATATTTCCATACAGCCAAAGGTGAATGCCTTCTAGTAATTAGTTCTTGCTCACGTCACTCATTTTTGTTGAATTTCTCAGAAACGCGCCACACTGAGCCAGCCAGGCCAGACATGATTATAATTGGATCGGAGATTTTATGCAGAGCTCATGCAAAGGCAGCAGAGGTAAACTTCAGAATGAATAAACCACAAATAGACAATGGACAAACCAAAACTAATTACACTTCTGGTAAACAGTATGTTAAACAGCTTATTATTTGATTTTTTTTAAAAGAATTTATACACATTTTTGAATATTCTAATGTACGAAAAGACTCATCCCTACCTTCTTATAAAGTTTTATAAAGAAGCCCAAAACCTGTGGGCTATGCAGGTACAATATTAAGAGAGGACAGATAAAGACACACACACACATGCACAGAGCTTGGTATATTTCATTGGTTTAGTTTACATTTCAATTCCACTTATGGTTTAGTAATGTTCAAAAGTCCATCGAATTTACATTTTTAAAAAAGCACCTCAATCCTCAGAAGTGAAACAGAAACTAATTTGTCTTGAAGCTGAAGCCAATTACAGACAGACACTTACTCCGTCTTTAACATGATTCATCCTTATCTCTGTCAGCTCATTAATAACGAAAATAAAAACAGGTCTGTGTGGGCAAAACACTTATTTGCATGTAGAATAAACAAACCGCATACAGCAGGTATAGAGTCAGAGGACACCGTCTGTTCCCTAACACTCACACCTGGCCTGTTTTTGGGGAAGACCCTAAGATCATACAGAGGATGCCAAACACTTCAAGCGTGATTTATATATTTCAATTAATCGGTTCTGCAGTACATGCAAAGGAAACACAACTCAGCTGTTCAAGCACTAGCTAACAAAGAATGACAGCGTATTCCGTTGCTTACAGACTCATCTGTTATCTGCCACAGGTGGTTTTGATGTTATTTACAAATCTAAAAAATATCAACTGATCTCTGTCCTGATTTTTTGACTTTAAATTGTAAATCATGGGCTGGCAGCAACAGATGATAGTAATTTCTGTCGCATGCTTTTACAGAGAGCCTGAGGATGAGCCCTCACTCGGGGTATAAAAAAGTAAAAGTTAAAAGGAGGAAAAACCAAAAATGGCCATCGTTTCATCCTTACTGCAAATAATTGTACAACAGCTTTACATTTACAAGAATTTTGGCTTCAAATGCAGCAAACCTGCATAGGACAAGTGGGCACAGAAAAAGTATGGAAGGAAGTTCAAAAATAAAAAGAATACCCCTGGACACTTTGCGTGGCATGGCTGTTACACAGGACGAATCTCCCTACGAAAAGTTATCCCGTATTTTATTTTTCTCCACAGGCGGCACTATAAATGTTAATGCTATGTGGGGTGTAAGAACATCTTAATGATACCTCATGATACCTTAAATCATGAATAAATTACTTTTTCCAGTGGAAATATTTAAGTAGTGCTTCAGGAATTCATGCAAAAAAATACTAGGACTTAGAAAAGGTTGAGGGAAAAAATGTAGAGAAACGAGTTTAACGAGATTAATAAGCATTTAAGAACACAGCATTTTTCCCCAAGTTCATTACTTAAGCGAGCCCTGCAGAAAGACTATATTCCATACCACAATATCAGTGTGCCATCTTTCTCATAGCACCTGACACAAGGCAGAAGAAGACAGGTAGGTGGTTTGGCTCCTACAGAGAAACTGAAGCCTTTCATGATGAGATGTGCCCAGTAAGGATAACTTCAGTCCCAGTGGGACCATTAGGGGGGCAAAGCTAGACACACCAGTGAGCAAATCAAAGGGAACTGTCCATTCAGAACCACCCGGGCAGAGCGGGGTGCTCAGTACCTGAGTATGGCCCCGCGAGTCCGACCTTCGCAGCTGGGGGAGATTGTGAGGCCACTTAGCCGCTACCCGGGAAGTGCTACGCTGGTGAAACCTTGCTGCCATTTTCGTCTTCAGAGGGGACAACACTCGTTTCTGGCAGGAAAGAAGAGGTGGTGAACTCGCAGAGAGACTGTGCAGCAGTACGAACACCGGGAGTCAGCATCAACGGCACTGCCCGGCCCAGTGGGGATCTGACATTGCCCGCGAGAGTCTTCCAGCACAGAGCCTCACCATTAAATACTCACACTCCACTGTCAGCCAGCTCATTCTGCTTCAGAATAAGTGCTGTGATGCATTAGCCTTCTCAGTCTTATGTATTTTTCCCCTATGCAAACATTAGCAACTGAATGGAAAACAGAACAAAATCCTTTTAGCTTCCACACTTGCGCTAATAAAATGTTTTTTACTAAGATAATTAATCAGAAACAACTGTAATTAACGTAATAAATCCCTCAGTTTATCAAGTGGACAGCTGCTTTAACGCAGTGCCTGACTTGTTTGGCTGCCATTGAGGTGCCTTGGCCAACAACATTACTAATTATCAACAACGTCAAGTACAAAAGTTCAGAACAGAACCAAAAAAGCGGAGGTGAGCATGGTGACCGATGCAAAGCACCAGGCCGTAAATCGTCAGGGCCAAAAGCGTGCGTGGCATGTCTAACGCGGCTGACGCCCTGCAGCGCACACTGTCGGATTTACCCCGGCAGCCAGGCACGCACTGTGGTCTGCTGGAAGCACACAGGCAGTGACATATGCTTTTGGTTACTGTGGAAAGCGAAGAACCGGAGAAGCCTTACACAATGTCATAGGCCTGAAGGCACCATGAGTCTCTCTGAGTGACCTGGCCAGTAAAGTGATGAGAAAGAAGCCCAAAGCTTGCTGCCCAGCCATTTATCTCAGGAACGTGACTAACCCCTGTGTGGCCCCCAGCATGACAGAGAACAGTGGACCAGCTTCCCACCCATCAGCAAGCCACATTTGTCTGAAGGAAGGTCATGTGGTCCTTCCAAGTACCTGAGCAACTGACTGCAGGTAAAGCTGTACACAACACCGTTATTGCGGAGAAGAGAGGGAGGAGCCGACAATGCAGCAGTCATTCTTTACGCTGAGCACACCTCTAACGCTTCGGGTAATGAACTGGGGTGACTAAAAGCTGACAGAAACAAGTGGAGTCATGGCACAGCCTAGTAAGAGTGACTTGGAGCAAAATCCATGTATGCATCTGGATAACCACGCAAAACACATTGCATTCAAAAGGTACGGTGAGGAGACACACAAGTATAAAAACAAAGACAAAAAACGCAACGGAGCACAAGAGTAAAACCACCTAAATATCAAACAAAGCACCCACAGGAACCAGTTTGTAAAGCTGAGTCTGGGACTATATACAGTGTTCAGAATAATAGCAGCATGTCTAAAAAATCAGATATAAATAAAAAAATCAGTAAATAAAGGATATAAATCAGTAAATAAAGGATATAAATCCTTATAATAGTTTTTATTTATTGTTTTAAGCAAATGCTTTGGGAACACATTCTATTCCAAAATCAAAACATGAAGAGAAATTAATCACATTTGTGTTATTCCTTTACAGAAAGTGGAGGAAAGGGAATATTAGGCTGTTTAAAAACATAGAAATGTCCACATTCTTATTTACAAACTCAAACATTCACTGTATGAACTGAAAAATGTTTTAAGATTTTGCTTTCTTTTGAATCATTGAACTAATATATAGTTGTATAACCACTGTTTCTGAGAACTGCTGCACATCTGTTGTATGGAGTCGACCAAGTTCTGGCACCTGTGAACAGGTATTCCAGCCCAGGATTGGACTACACCCCACAGTTCTTTTGCATTTCTTGGTTTTGCCTCAGAAACAGCATTTTTGATGTCATCCCACAAGTTTTCTATTGGATTAAGGTCCGGGGATTGGGCTGGCCACTGCATAACGTCAATCTTGTTGGTCAGGAACCAAGATGTTGCTCATTTACTGGTGTGTTTGGGGTCATTGCCTTGGCATTCCCTCTTCGGCATAAGGCAATATGACCTCTTCAAGTATTTTGAGGTATTCTAACAGATCCATGATCTATGGTGTGCGATAAATAGGCCCGCCACCGTAGCATGAGAAACATCCCCATATCATGATGCTTGCGTCACCATGCTTCAGTGTACTGTGGCTTGAATTCAGTGTTTGGAGGCCGTCTGTCAAACTGTCTGCGGCCACTAGACCCAAAAAGAACAATCTTGCTTTAATCAGTCCGTTTCTCTTTAGGCCAGTCGAAGTGTTCTTTGGCAAATTATAACCTCTTCAGCACGTCTTTTTTTCAGCAATGGGACTTTGCGGGGGCTTCTTGCCAGTAGCCTGGCTTCACATAGGCATCTTCTAATTGTAACAGTACTCACAAATAACTTTAGACCTCCTTTGATCTTCCTGGAGCCGATCATTGGCTGAGTCTTTGCCATCTTGGCTATTCTTCGATCCATTTGAATGATAGTTTTTCATATTTTTCCATGCATTTCAGGTCTTGGTTGCCATTTTAAAGCATGTGCGATCATTTCAGCTGAGCATCCTATCGGTTTCTGCACTTCTCTATGTTTTCCCCTCTCCAATCAACTTTTTAATCAAGGTACCCTGTTCTTCTGAACAATGTCTGGAGCGACCCATGTCGGAAACTCAGAATTTCAGAGTAATGCACTATAACCAGCATGTAGAACATTTGTTGCCTTCCTTCCTTAAATAAGGGCTGTAATTGACCTGTTTTTTTCCATTAAAGAATGACCTGACTAATTGACCTTCACACTGCTATTATTTTGAACACGCCCCTTTCAATTAATGATTCAATCACACAGAATGAGCAGCATGCATGTTATGACTGTTGGGTCTGTTGGTTTCTATTACTCTACTATACCTACTAGCAAATTATTTGCCATGTAGAAATATAATTTCTACCATAAACAGTGATTGATCAGGTTAGTGATGTCGGACTACTATTATTTTGAACACAACTGTATATTGATAGGGTTTTGGGATATATATATATATATATTTATACAAAAAGTAGCTTCTTGTCTTGTTTTAACATACATAACTAATAGATGGAATCCAGGAACTTTGTGACTTCATGGAAACCTTTGAAGACAACTAGAAAAAGATAACTGGTGAATTTCACGTTTTTTATTTAAAATTTTGTAAAAATCTGTTGAGGGGGCGGGGGGCACATTTTGAAA
>JAODKF010000022.1:18000977-18011078 GCA_026779585.1 Mormyrus proboscirostris | reverse complement strand
TGTAGTGCATAGAAAGTGAGGAGGAAGTCATCTGTGGGGGGGGGGGGGTACAGCATAAGGGGCCTCCGGGGGGGGAGCAGGAGGCACAGCAGGGAAGTGGACGGAGGAGGCACCCAGGCACACAAAAGTAAAGCCGTGGTTAGCATGCCACACAGCAGCTCACTGCAGCGCCATTCCAGGCTGCACTGCATTATTGATTCACCAGCATCCTCGGCCCTTCCGCTCCACAGCAAGTGGTCGGGGGGGGGGGGGACTACAACAGCTACAGGCCGCGATGAACGGAGAGGGTGGGGGCTGTAAGCCAAAGCGACTCCGCCACAGCTAGCTAGGTGAGGCCGCAGCCTGTGTCAAGCCTTAAGCCTGCTATTATTAGCGTCAAATTAACATAACCGCTGCATATACAAACCACACCTGCTGCTGATGCTGCAGCTACTTGTACATCTGCAAGCCCCATCTCCTAATTCCAGTTTAGTTAACCTGGTAAGTATCACATTCTAAAGATTGCCATATTTGAGAAAACACTTTTTCATTTCATTAAGGACTGAGCCCGCCACTCTTTCGAAGTCAAACACAGGATAATTATTTTTAGAGTGCTCAAAACAGCCGGCTGGCAAACTGCGTGAGAGATAAAGATTCCAATATCCCCCCCGATGCCGAGATCATAAACAGCACACCGAACTCCGCAAACAGATTGGCATCGACTGCTCCCAGCTCAGAGCCAGTTACGAGGAAAATGTTAAGAGTTAACCTCAGTAGCCCAAACACAGCTTCCTGCTCTCTGAGCTGCTGGATGTCCCCCTTCTTCCCCTTTATCAGAGACTTCATTTCCTACTCCAGGATGTCTGGGCACATTGATGAATTATTACAGGATCCAAACTCTGCTGGGTGTCCCGCCTCTGACCTTTTCTCTGAAGATGAAATAGTCAGCTCTGCAACTGAGATAGACTTGGGATCGAGGGTCGCAAAGAGCAATCCCGGATACATCTGATTTCTAAACATTCATTTTCTAAACACTTAACCTCCCACAGATGTGGCTGAGGGCAGGAGGGGGTCTAAACTGGCCTGTCGGTCAAACTTTGGATCCCAGGTCCCCCTGCTCAAAGCACATGGTGTGCTGTGGTGGCGTTTGTGACTTCGTACACAAAGACAATGCTGCCGTCTTGGAAACCGCCAAAGGTGGAAAGTTCAGGTTAAGACACCAGATCCACACCGAGATTTTCTTTATACCAACCAGCTGAGTATTCTGTGACTCTTTATGCTCAACTTGCTGGATGAAAGAAAATCATGGTCTGGATTAGGACTTGGAACAGCAGTCAAAAACAATCACCCCAACATGTGTTATAGTGCTGACATCCTGGCCCTGTTAGTTTAAGGTCATTCGCCCCCCCCCCCCATTAAAAGTGCAGTAAATTATGTGCATGTCAGGGATTTCAAATAGAGAAAATCAACAGAATTATATTATTCACACTGGTGATTAAACTAGTAAAAGCCTTGGGCACTTACCAAAAAGTAATGAACTCTATTGTTTCATCAGCCTACGTGCATCAAAACAAACGCTGATGAAGTATTCAAGTTAAGTGCCCTGGCCACTCTGGTGTATCGCTTTATGTATAAGAGAAGCCATTAAAAACAAAGAGAATTATCCAGAATGTGGACCTAAATCACACGTATGGTCAGTTTTTAGGGCTCATGGATTAATAGTAAGCCCTTTGTAATGCGCATTATGAAATGAAAGACTATTTTTAGTGTTTAGATGATTATTAATCATCACAAAGACATTAATGTCAGCAGTCAGTGCAGCCAAACAATATGAACATGATTTGAAACATGAATTATTAAAATGGACAGATTTGCATACACAAGTCTCTCCTTATTTCTGGGAAAACCTAACCCTTTCCAATACCGGCTAGGAGAGGGCAAATGCCTAGACATACAGTACTCCCTTTTTCAGTCAAGAGAATTTTTTTCAGAATCAGTCTGCCACTGATGTAATTTGCAACTACAAAAAATTTTCCAGGACCAGTCATTTTAAGGATAAAGAGGAAAGTGATCCATAACGTGAAGGGTTAAATAATGATGCGAAAGCATGAGGCAAAAAGGCTTTTTCACATTTCATGGGAAGCCATGCGAGGATGCTGCTCGTTTCGTACAACACAAAAAAATAGAAGGTGATTATATGGAGAGGGTCAATAAGACTATACAAGCGCAGAGGTTTTTTTTGACTCGATTGTTTTTCTAGAGAATAAAAGCCATAGGAGTCCCTATGTGGGCAATGCTGTCTTTAAAGATACAGAAAGAAAGAGAAATGAGTTATATCCATCTCCTTTTGCTAGTCCCTGTCTCACTTCGCCAGACCCTTTAGTGAGGTGTCGAGGTCTGAACTGCATTGATTTACGTTACTGTTCTCTACTTGCTTTTGTGAGTCAATGGGAGCCTCAAACTGTTTCACTGAGGCATCTGTTGTTGTCCCTAGAGGGAAGAGACACTGCCACCTTTCTTACTCTCCATCTTCCCTGATGATCATAACCTTCATTTCACTTTTTTAGCGGTGATGTTCTCAGTGAGATCAGTCGCCCATCTGGTGAAAAGCCATTGACCCCAACCGGTCAACACTTAGCTGTCAGCCAGAGCTGGGGGTGAGAAGGCCGAAAAACCACAACGAGCCCTTAGCTGGGGGGGGGGAGCGTACCTCCCTTCTCATTCTGGAAACAGAGGTACAAAGGAACAGTTGCACTACGAAGGAAAAAAAAAAAAAGAGTAAATATTTGTTGCCCGTGGTTTCAGCAGCCAATGAACTTGCTGACTTGAGAGTCCAGAACCTGCTTACATGTACCACTAGTTTGCTGTAGTTGTAGAAAAAAAAAAACACTTACATTTTACCACACCGACTGAGCCTGTGACAAAGACAATCTGAATTCCTCAGTGCCATCTGTGTTAGTTTTTTTTCTTCATTTGTTTATATTAAAGTTTTTCTTCCGTGTCCTCTTATTTTTATTGGTGTATATTTTTCCCTAGTTACAAGCATATTACCCGAATTGCGAGGGAGCGGCAGTTACAGCACTACGGCCATGGGGTACGATTCCGTGAGGGTGATCTGCCTCGTAGGATCCTCAATGCTGAGGATCTGAGCAGCTGGACCAGGCCAAAGGGACACCCACATAACACCTGGGTGTGGCAGATAGAATGCCATTTCCGGAGGGTGGGACTGGGAGGGTCACCAACCGGGATCCTGGGGTGTTTTGCCATGTGATGAGGGTGGCAATGCTCCGCAGCATGCCCTCCAATCTGACCTAACCTGACTAGCTACAGGGAGTGCATGAAGCAGCAATTTTATTTTCTAACAATAATTCAGAGTAGGTCTAATCTACCTGGCACAATAGCACATTTTCAGGCCAGTCAACATCAGTACCTAGGTCCAGCTATTGTGAGTAGATTAAAATATTCAGCTTAAGAAGATATAAACCGCTTACCAATCTCTTAAGTTTTCTCTAATCAAAATTGTATTAAAGAAAAAAAAAATCAGCAGAAATGGAACAAGCAAAAATTATCTTTTATGTACAAACACGACCCCCCCCCTTCCCCCATCCAGGCCTACCCCGACTCAGCCCAAGAGAAGCAGAGTTGTCAGCTACATAGACGACCAGCACACCCCACCTGGAAGCAAGCAGAGCAAAAAATAAAAAAACAGATCAAGTCATCTAGTGATACCCAACCGACTCTTAACCCTCTGCGGGGAGTGAAGCCATTACTGAATAGTTATGGCAGGAGAGTTGTTAATCAGGGATGCAGACACCTCCAGCATCACAAGACTGTATAAAAGTGGACTTCCAGACGGAAGGAAATTGTAAGGTCCAAAGATTTCCAGTGGGAGGCTAAAAGTAGCTTAGCTGGATAGAAAACCAATCACTTGTAATAGGCTTGTTCTGCATTAAGTTGCAAATCACTGATCTGAAGTCACCTAAAAAGATCATGTGTGCGCGTGACCAGCAGTGAGGCCTTTGTACATTCAAGATACCAATATCGGCTTCACTTCTCAAACCATAGCCATTCAACTCATCATGGATTAAGCAGAAGTTCTTTCAGCAATTCTCCGAAGAGGCTTTGTTCCTTTAAACAGTCATTAGCTCCAGGTGTCCCTGAAAGTAAGTGTATCTAAGGCAAGAAAAAAATCCGATTCAGTCGAATAGAAAATTGAAAGAAGGGAAATGTTTCATTGGGTTTCAAAAGCACATGTGAAGTTTTTTTTTTTTTTGGTTAGAAGAAAAGTTGTGATTCGAGCAGCATCATATAATACGGAGAACAGCATGCGCAAAATACTTCTTGGTTCTGATGCATAAATGCAGCTGCAGCTTGCAAAGACCTCAACCTATAGGATGAAACAGCAAATAGTGAATGAACTGAAATGACTTGGGCAGTAAAAGATGTCTCAGCGAGAAATCCAGTTTAAAAACACCGGAGATTGCTCTTTTCACAACGCCCCCGAGAGGTTGTTTGAAAACCGTGAATGTCCTCCTGTCAGTTTAGTCACACTAACCTTCACTGTTCCACCTTAAAAGAAAAAATATGGCTCAGTGCTCTAGATGAAAAACCTACATGTAGGAGAGTGTAGTGCCATAATGAGGACTGAGCAGGGGGGTGCTGTTGAGCACTGAAGGTAACATACCGCACACCTCAGCTTGCATCATCATGAAGTCATGAGCAGATGTTCCAACTCCCGCAGCCCAAAAGAGGGGCCGTTTCGCAGATGATTTGCCTGCCAACATTTTACTTTACTATCCTGAACAAACCATTTTATGAGCCTCATAAGACAATCTGCAGGTGAGATCTTTCTTTTCGGCCCCCCCTTTAAGCTCCAGACAACGATGGCATTTTGCTGGGATCAGCATGCTTTATGATTCTGATTGTGCGAACTGGCTCGTTACAACCGTTTAATTAAAACGGAGCATAAAGACCAAGACATTATACTTAATTAACAAGGCAAGGAGATACGCAAGATGTCAGCCGTGTATTTAGACTTCGGAGGGGATTGACGGCTATTAAGATATCCTCAGCTGCAAAGTCTAACATGGCAGCCTTGCCATTTTTAATCAGTGGTTCATGAAAATGGAAATCACACAACACTCATAGCAGACAGGCCAGTCAGTCACAGAGAGCAAGACTTAAGATTTTTTCTTTTTTAACGGAACATTTTACAATAATTCTCAGCATTCATACAATATTCCCAAAACCAAAATCTAACAAAATAGCAAGCACAGAATTAGGCAGATTAATGTGAATACTACAGTCTTCATCACTTCTTCCCCTCACTTAAAAAGAAACAGCAAACATATTTCATAATTTAATAATTACACTGAACTGCCATAATCAGCTCAATAAAACCTTGGATAAAATAAGGTGTCTGTTTTTAGCAAAATTTTTATAAAGAGACAACTTAAGAAACCTTAAGAAACACGTTTCCTCTGGCAATTTTGGCCTGGGTCTCAAATTTGGTGCATAAAGGGCAATTAAGTGTCATTATGGATAAGATGTAATTTTTTCATGCTCTTTCTTTAATGTTAAGCTTATTAGTGGTAGAGAACGGAGATGGACGTCACATGATGTATCATTCAAACAGTTATGGTCGCATATCTGATAAACTAGGACACTATTACACTGAAAAAATACCATATTTGCGCATAAAACTCAAAACTCTGTTATGAAAACATTATATTTGATCATTCAAAAATTGCCAAGTGATGCAGAATCTTGTTACGTGCTTTTCCCCCTTTTCCCCCAAACCTCTCAGATTTGTCACTGATCATATGGATCAAGAGCAGACACGGCCAAAATGAGGAAGGTACCGTCGTGATGTTCTGAGACGTCCCCTTTAAAGAGGAAGCAAATTTAAGTGTTTCTCAAAATGTCCCGAAGTTAAATTCTACTGCAACTGACAGACATATCTCCATAACATGCGTCATGATATGGAATTTAAAATTTCCCAATAACCGCTGCACGAGTTCCTTTCAGATGAAACAGCCCTCCTTCGTCTCCAAACAAGCAAATATATCTGTAATCTCTGGGATGTATTTGGGAAATAAACCTAATGGAGCAATATTTCTGCTTAAGCTCATTTTCAGGGCTTCATAAATTATTAAAAAGTAATATTCTGCTGGTAGCAACTGGATTTTCATATTGAATGGTCTTTGCATCATTCCCTGTGAATATGTAAATACAGAACATTTCTCTAAATTAGAAAAAGTCAATTTGTCTTATTATGGACACCCTTGGCTGAAGCACTTATTGCAAGTGATGTACAGGTACGTGACACACCATTGTGTAAGCTCACCCTAAAAGATGCTGTCTGAGACTGCATAATTCACTCAGTACCTGAATTTTTACGTTCTAAGATATACAAGTGGAACACGCCGCCAGTTAGTGCTGTCGGTCTTACTTGTGCAACACATTTGTGGCAGAGCACCCCATTGTTCTAAACACCCTCATGTACATATTTACCAGCCTACTCCATATGTACACTGAATGTTCGACCTGTACTCCAAGTGCACAAATGCTGATGGTTCACTAAACATATCCAGCTTGGGCTCTGATTCATTTGACCAACTGGAAAAGAAAAGCCATACAGTAACTTTCAGAACACGATTTCACTTACAGATATGTTAAATTTTTATATGAATAAAATATATACACAAAAGTATTGGGACACACCTTTTAGTCATTGAATTCAAGTGTTTCATTCAGACCCACTGCCAAAGGTGTATAAAATGAAGCAGCTAGCCATGCAGTCAGTTTTACAAACATTGGTGAATGTGTCATTCTGAGGATCCCAGTGAATTCAAGCATCGTACTATCATAGGATGCCACCTTTGCAATAAGTCAGTTCCAAACTTCCCCTGCCATTAACCCCAGCACAGAAACTGTGCACCAGAAGCTTCAAGGAATGGGCTTCCATGGCCGAGCAACTGCACGCAAGCCTCACATCACCAAGCGCAATGCCAAGCGTCAGATGGAGTGGTGTAAAGCATGCCGCAACTGGACTCTGAAGCAGTGGAAATGCATTCTGTAGAGTGACAAATCACGCTTGTCTGTCTGGCAGTCTGATGGATGAGTCTGGGTTTGGCGGATACCAGGAGAACACTACCTGCCTGACTGCATTGTGCCAACTGTGAAGTGTGGTAGAGGAGGGATAATGGTATGGGGTTATTTTTCAGGGGTTGGGCTCAGCCCCTTAATTCCAGTGAAGGGAAATCTTAATGCTTCATCGTACCAAGGCATTTTGGACAATTCTATGCTTCCAACTTTGTGGGATAAGATGAAACAGCAGGCCTTTTTCTGTCCTAGCATAACAGTGCCTCAGTGCACAAAGCAAGGTCGACAGATGGGTGAGTTTGGTGTGGAAGAACTTGACTGGCCCACACAGAGCCCTGACCTCAACCCCATCAAACACATTTGGGATGATCTAGAATGGAGATTGTGAGCCAGGCCTTCACATTTAACATCAGTACCTGACCTCACAAATGCTCTTCTTGTGGAAAGCCTTCCCAGAAGAGTGGCACCAAAAGCGTATAGCTGCAAAGCGGGGCCAACTCCATATTGATGCCTCTGGATTTAGAATAACACATCATAAAAGATTCTGTAGGTATAATGAGCAGATGTCCCAATATTTTTGTCCGCATAATGTTACTTCAATATTCAGTGAGCATTAGAAGGGGAAATAGGAAGATACAGTATGTGCCAACCATCCAACACAAACTAGCTGACATGCACTAGGTGAGCCAGTGCAGAGTACATCCTATTATATTGGTTTGGGGGTCTGTTCTGAAAAGCAAAACGAAATATTTCTGACCATAAATAAGAAAATGATATTTCACAATAGAGGTAGATATCAGTACTAAGTCATGGTAATTTAATATACAATTGCATTTAATACTTTTAATGTTTATGAAAATGATGGGGGAGTATTCCTATACATTTTAATGATCTGAGACTGGCACAGACAGCTGCTGCTGAGGTATACATGTTCTCTTTCTCTCTGTCACTCACTCACACACGTTTATATTCATGTCTTTTTGGAGATCCTCCATTCATCTCTATGGACATCTGATCCCAAGTATGACAACCTCCACCCTTAACTATGCGTAACCACACAAAATACAAGACTTTTGGCATTTTTAGGTTTTTGATTTTGGTCACTGAAAAGGTGGTTCCCCACCACTTTAAAATTACAGGTTTTTAAACCCACACCCAACCCCCCCATACACACACACACACACACAGGGAGGATCAGAGCTCAGTCACACAGTGTAAACAGTCAGAGGGGGTCTTGCCCAGGTCTGCCATCCCGTGGCTACTGGCTTCGAAATGGGACAGAGAACAGACACCTGGTTCCCCAGTTCCTGCCAAAAGAGCTGCATAATGGGGCTCAGCTGCAGAGATGCTGCCATGAATCTCTAAGCCAGCAGGGGGCAGAGACAGGGCAGCTGGGACGGGGAGTCTGCCACACTGCCATTCCAGCCTTCAGAGGGCGTGGACAGCATGTGGGCAGTCAGCCCTGCTCGCCTGCACTCCCACCAGAAACTCCTGGCCAAGCTAATGCCACCAAAGTACACTCACAGGTCACCTCAGACTTATATGGATGAAAGAGTTTCCAGTTTCATGGTAAACCACAGTAAAATTCTCAATGTTATTATTGCCATTTTAGATTTTAATCATAAATAATTATGGACTGCCATTGTCATGCAGTGGTTAGCACTGTTGCCTCATGCCTTGGGGACCAAGGTTTGAGTCTCCACTGTGGCTCTATGTGTGTGGAGTTTGCATGTTCTGCCTTTATCGTTGTGGGATTTCCTCCAGGTACTCTGGGTTCCCCCAAAGTCCAAAAAACATGCTGAGGTTAATTGGAGTTACCAAACTGCCCAAAGGTGTACCTGTCTGAGGGAATGGGGTGTGTGTGTGCTTTTCAATGGGTTGGTAGTCCATCCTGGGCAGTTACCTGCTTTCCACCCAAAGGCTCCTGCCCCCCCCTAAATAGGACAAGTGGTTACATTAAAATGTAAAGATGGAGAAGGCAGTGACAGTCATTGTTGAAAGTGCCGCGGACGTTTTAAATGTTAATGCACCCTTGATGTGGTTTTCATACATTTACATGAAGTTTTGTCTTACTATAATCTTTTTGTGTATAACTACTTTCCGAACATTTTCAGCCCATTTTAATAATAATAACATAATACTGAAAACCTTGATGATTCTGGTCACTATAATCGTGATAAAACTTTCTGAGTACTTCCCTGACAACTTCTACTGTTCCTAATGAAGGTAGTAGTGTACGGTCACTGCATCACAACCACAACCTCTGAGCACTATACAGAATAGCAACAATTTTTCCTTGTAAATATACCACCCATTTGACTTTGCTCACCAAAACCCCTTCCCCTTTAAACACCCTAAATATATCCCACCTCCCGCTTCAGTGTTTTTCCTTAAATGATTTTAAACCCTGTGGCACACATAAGGCAGGGATTGGGGGGGGAATAAATAAGCAAAAACAAGAACCTCCTCCATTACACTGCTATTAGGTACAGTCGTCCTTTCTGTTGACCTAAACCCTATGGGTCTTAAACAAAGGCTCAATCTGACTCACTGGCTCTGTAAACAGCTGGGCAGGATTCCCTGTCAGCGGCTACCCCACTGATGAATTTAAAACCAGCAGAACAGCAGCAAAAAGAAAAAGAAAAAAAGAAAAAAAAAAAAAAACAGAAATCCACACACGACAACTCTGATGGATTTAAACAATATGTGGGTCTGCACGTGTCGGTTCCAGACTGAGTGCTTTGCTGGGAGGTAGAAGCAGAAACATCTGGAATTTCTCTTGAAATGGATGGTATGTCAACGCCAGAGTGCTCCTGGTTGTGATAGATAGTGACATTTATTGCACGTGACTGACGGTATCTCCGTTACTCTAACACAAGGGAAGAGTAGAGGTTTCCCTCCAGAGACACAGCTAATGCTGATGGATTCCACTTTTTTGACCCTGCCTGTCATACATCCCCAGAACTGAGTATTGAAACATTTATATATATATATATATATATATATATAAAAAAAAAC
>JAODKF010000022.1:17963801-17996715 GCA_026779585.1 Mormyrus proboscirostris | reverse complement strand
TTTTCGTCCCCACCTAAACGTGTGCATCTTGTGGTGTGAACTCACAAATCAGTTCTGAATGATTTGATCCTTTGTGCTTGCTATTACGCCACATCAGTCACTATTCCCCTGGGCAGATAAAAGCAACGACAGTGGCCCGGGCCGCTAGGATTCAAAGTTCCGCATTTAACAATCTGGGTTCGGAGCAGTCGAATGCTCTGGGTTTAATGTTCTGGATTAGCACAAAACCCAGGCTTTGGCACTCTAGATGAGGCTCTCGGAGTTCAATACCGAGGATTTATTACTTCTGGTTCAGCGTTCTGGATTCGATGCTTTGACTGTGGAGCTATAAGTTCACTCCACAATCTGTGCAGTGCTACCATAAGTTCCTAGATGAAGAAAGTACAAAAACCCCGACGTGCGGAATGCATCATAAGCAGACTAATCGGTAAACTGACCCTGACATGTCTCCAAATTTTCTATGGGGTTATTTGTGGTTTTTGCGGGTCTGCACATTTAACACTTCAGCATGGGTTTGTCAGTGAACCATCAATTCTACACAATTAAGTAAATAGTCAGAAACGACAATCCACGCTTTCTCTAATACCAAAATAGCGGCTCCCACAAACCTTCACCCAGGAGTAGCAGTTTTCACTACAATTTAACTTCAGCTCCTCAACAACTTGTCCAGGATCTCAGTGCCCTGTTCTTCATTATGGGTAATGCTGATACACCGTCTCTCAGTTCTAGTCGAGTTTCCAAGAAATGCCAAACTATACTTAAAAAATACATGCTTGCCCAGACCATGCATACACATTATATAACTTAAAGAGAGCCAATTTCATATTCCTTGCCTTGAAATGTGAAACAAAGGCAAATAACGCCAGTGCCCCCCACCCCCGCCCCCCAGTAGGAATGAAAAGATTCTGTGCAGCCTACGCTACAGTGCATATCTACCCTCAAAATTAAGATCAAAGAACACAAGGTCAGCTAATTGTGCCTTTGTGGAACATTTTCTGATAAACAAATACTTTACCGTGAGAGAATAGAATACAAAAATGCTAGACAGATGCATTGTTTCAGGACAGCAATCAGTTGTTTCACTATGAAGGTCATGAAGACCAAAGGCATTCTCCCATTGAAAACAGGAAAGTTCCTCCACTGAGATACTAACAAGGTGGAAAAGATCATAAAATTCTCAGTTTTACTGCCTCTTCCTCTGAAACCAAATATGATTTTAACTCTACACAGACCTCCCTATGTCGAAATAAACAAGAAGCATGAAAACAAGTCAGGCCTTAAAAAAATTATTTGCAGGTCTGAGCAATATACCGTCTATAGTCACATGTCAGGTGACAGCTTTGAGATGCCATGTGAGTTTAGTACAGACCAGCAAGGGCGAATCAATACATATATAAGAATATAAATCAGTGCAGCCAGTTTAAGGCTCATTACGCAGTATTTACACAGAAAAGATTTGCTCTCTAGAAGGAGCAGCTGATGTTGTAAATATGAGTTAGGCGACATGCTTGGAGAGGTCCCTGGGCGACGTTCCTGCGTTCATCATGCTCAGCTCCTCAGAATGACTAGCTGTACATTTTTTCTGTTGGAATGCAATTTACCATGTAGGTGTAAAGCATCATATAATCAATGAATTCATAAACAATGAAAGGTTATCCATCCATCCATTCTCTATACCTGCTTGTCCTATGCAGGGTCACAGGGGGACAGGAGCCTATCCCAGAAACTACAGTATGGGCGCAAGTCAGTAAAAGCCCAGGACAGGGAGCCAACCCACAGCTGGATAAAAGATTAAAATAACTGTAAATCATTATAATGAAAATCCTGCTATTACTGAATCCAGTTGCACCAAAACCTTAATGCGGGGAAAAAAGTTTGCCGTTGGCAAAACTCTTCAATTAATCTGTCACGTTTCCACCAGGATGTGATGTTTGCTGCAACCAATTCCTGTGTCAGCAGTTCGTACATCTGTGTGAAAATGTAAATAAATATGCATAACACATATTCTGAAATTCAATATTCTAATCTCAAAAAGTACACAGAAAATCCTTTATAATAAATCCCAGTTTTCACTGCAGAAAATACCCATGAGTAAATGGATAAATTAACTGTTGTGAAAATATATCTGCAAATTCCATTTTAAATACAAAACAAGAGGACACACATATACACACACAGTACGTTACATTGCAATTAACTGCAAGCTAATTAAAGAATGAATTTTGCCATAACTTTTTCAAACCCCTGGGTATATCATTAAGGTTACAGGTCTCCTTGGAGACTGAAAGATAAACAATGGTTCTATAGTCATCTTGACACGGCTGTCATTCTACATCCAATTTCCTGGAACAACCCCTCCTCACATCTTCACGTCTGGACTTTCGATGGAACAGAATCCGTGGTCGACATGGTGGACTCAAAATCAAAAGTTCCATCAATATGATGTGGATCTAAATTATGGCAATGTCACACCAACGCAGCACTTTCAGACGAAGTTCCAAGTATTTGTTCCGCACATTGGGTTTGGCTGTAAAATACAACATGGTCTGACACCTCTATCTACTCATACGTCGCTCAAGTATCGTTATTCTGCACGCATGAATTTAGTCTAACACAATTCAGCAGAACTGATACACCAGTGATTTGTAGCACTAATACTAAACAAGAAATCCAGCAATCAAAAACATGTACAATAAACATAAAGTAGATCCAAATATGCATTACTGGCACAAAGCGGCCTATAACTGGAAACTGACTGGCCAAACAAGCTGACTTTCTAAAAGAGACTAGCAAATATTAACATATTTGAAACATTAATACAGGTTTTGGTGAGCTTTGATAAAATGACCAAGTCAAGTCATATACGTATACAATGCCAGTCAAAAGTTTTTGGACACACTATGTTTTTTAATTTTTTGGTTAAACTTCAAGCAATGAAAAAACTGTAAATACCGTCAGAACTATTTGAAGAAGATGAAAAGGAAAGGGACGACAGCATACACAATCACCTCATGTTACCACATTGATTTGATCTGAGATGAAATAGATGGAAAGGTCAAGGCTACACTACTGCAGATCACTGGTGGGCACTACGCCAGAAACGTTGCCCGGAACTTTCAGAAAAATACCTTGATTCTTTAATTAATGGAATGTCTAGAGCCTGTTCAGCTGTAAAAGGTGGTCGATTTGATGAGTCTAAGGTTTAGCCTGGCGGTAAAACTTGTCGACTGGGGCGAGGGAGCGCTGGAGGTGGATCGATTGGCAGACCAAATTTTATACGTTTAGCAGTATCCATTTTACTTTGCACATGCAATAAGAGCTTGCAAACATCAGGTATTTGATATTTGAAAAACAGAACAAGTGTGATTTATGCCCTTGATGTAATATTAAATGATTCCACATACAGTGCTAACAGATTAATTGGAACACTTGTGCTTTAAAATACCAAAAACAAGATTAAAATCAAAAACAATAATATACCAACTACATTCATTAATTAATTTTCTGAAACTCATCTATCAGAACTCTGGGCCAGTCGACTTTCTTTACAGGCATTTTATTCTCAGTATGACACTGTAATGTAAGCATTTAATGCCCTTTCCCCCAAAATAGACAGACTGAAGTGTTTTTAGTAGGACTAATGGCAGAGATTCCCATTTAGAGGGAAAAAAACAATAGCTCAGTATTGGGCCTCCCCCACAAACAAAAATTCATTTGGATTCATTATTTGCATTTTTATCACTTTCTCTTCCATACCTGGAAGCATGCTGTTTTTCAAATTTTCTTCATCATTTTGGAAAGTGAGAGGGGTGCATGTGTACCTCAGGGTACAGCGTATAATGGCCACTGATGGAAGGCTCTCTCTCTCTCTCTCTCTCTCCTTCTCCAGTCACTTCCCCTGACTGTGACAGGATATGCATGAGTATGGTAAGTTTCACTGGAGGTCAGAAGGTACATGTCTGTGTAGAATCCCCCCACACGACATCAAATTTCGGACGTGGCCCATGGGGAGTGGGCACTGTCACGGCAGGCTGAAACACCCAGACAGACAGGCTGTGGCTTGAGGTCCTTGTTGACACTAATGCACCACTTACAGGAGCTCACCCCCCCCCCCCAATGTGCTACACAATCATTTCCATTTCGCATTCAGAAAGAGCTAACGAGCTAACGAACACATGCAACATGAATCTAGCCAGTAACTAAGTTATATAATGTTTAAAAAGACACAGTTTGTATCTGAAATTTAATTTTTTTTTATTCTATTTGGCCCCAAGACCAATTAAGGCTAAAGAGGAACTTTTGACCTTTACGCACTCACTGCTCTTCCATGCTTTTACTGTCTTAGTACCTCATCTGCCAGGAGGCAACAGGGTTCATGTTACAGCTCCATGTGAAGCCTATACCAGTTTGGCCTCTGTCAAAGACACCCCAAGCCAATCAGCCAGCACACTACACACAGCAACGAAACCCAGCTTAAGGTCAAGGGACCAGGGCAGACAGGTGTGGATTTAAGTGACATTCTTTGATTAAAGACTCTTTGAGACCCGTGCGCACTTGGCAGCCAGTGATCTGGCCTCTGATCTCATGCAGTCATTGCAGCGAGAGCCTCATCGCCTGCTAGCTGTTATCTACACACCATCGTAAGCCTCGCCTCTAATTACGAGGAGCAAGAAAAAGGTCATCATGAAAGTAAATGACCTCTTCAGCATTTCATTATTGTCTTTTTTCCATCCATTTTTTTTCCATTGTCAGTGTCACAAAGATAATTCAAATTATAACAGAATATTCAAACATCGTTTTGTTGAAGGAATGATGCCCCAGCACAAACTAAATATGAACACTCTTAATGTCAAAAAATTGCTAACAATCTGAACTTTGAAAATGAAGGAACTCTTCAGCCACGTTTTTAGAGAAAAAGTGTGCCATAAAGCAGACTGAGAAAAGCGCATGTCTGCACACTTCGTGCAGTAAAACCTCATGAGAGCAGAGCATCACTCATTGCATGACTCAGAACAGACTAGTCTGCCTCAGAAGTCCAATAAAGCTGAATAAGAAGTTACATAACTATGTAGAGAGATGTAGAGAGATTCCAATAACTATGACCAGGCATTTGGAACAGATCACTAGATTATTTAAAGGACCAATTATGCTCACTTTCACAGTACATAATTTTATTTTTGGAGCCTACTTGAACAGACTTACAGACATCAATATAACAAAAACACATTATTTTCCTCATACTGTACATCTGTTTACACTGTCTGTTAGAGCTTTAAGACCCACCCCCAATGAGCCCTCTGTGCTCTGATTGGTCAGCTTGCCCTATACGTCCCACCCCTGTATTGGACTCTGTAGTCAGATAATTGCAGTTAGCCAGCCGATAAGGATTGTGTTACAATGTGATCTCACCATGTCATAATTCCAGGTACGAAAGGCCATAAAAATGCAGGATGTTAGTTACGATTTTAGTAATGAGTAAAAAAGAACTGAAGAGAGGTAAAATTTGTAATGGAAGATGGGTCGGTGTTTCTCATGTTTCCAGGACCTGTATTCACACCCTCTCAGTTAAGTCTGGACCAAGGCTGGAGATTGTGACCAAGACTGTGAACAGGAAACTGCCTGCAGACATTTCTATAATTCCAAAATGACCTGTCATTCATTTTCGTTTTAATGTTTTCAAATTGATGCAGCCAAAATATTAAGTAATTCCCGGTGGGTGAGCGGGAAACAGAGCACACGTATAGCATAAAATGCATACTGTAGAAAATAAAATGTACAATAATGTTCAGAACACCAAACGACATCCATGCCCATAAATAAGTATGAGTAACACACAGCGCCGCTTCATTGCCTTCTCTTTGGACAGTTTTGATGTACTACAAACAGGGAAATCACCTTCAGTCAATGACAACTGGCAGAAGCCCTCCAAGGACTGAAAACCAAAAACACACAGAAGATGTACATAAAGGTACGTGTGGGTGTCTCTTTCTCCCCCCAAAATCTTCACAGATCTATAGTGTTAAATATTGTGCACAGTTTGCATGTATGGATTACACGAACACATACAGTTACGGTCCTGCCTTCGAAATCAGCTCACAGGGAATCTCGAACTTTACCGGCTGTGGATGATGCAGCGTTATAGGGACAGTGAACACAAGGCAGCACCAGAATGCATGAGAATGATGGCAGATCATTTAAGATGTGAGAAGAAAAACAAAACGCAGGGGTATTAGGGCGCGTCATTGTGCACGCGGGACTGCAGGGCACGATTATGAACAAGCTTTTCAGAAATACCTTAATTCCGCTGAAAAAATGAAAAATAAGAAACCCTCCAAGTATCTTTAAGTGTTTAATGTTTTCCAGTTGATTAAAGTGTTTAGCTGTAAGTGCAAAGCGAAACCAAATGTGTTCCGCAAGATTGGATAATTAAACAAAAAAGTAAGGAAACAGGAAATTTCCATTTCTGATGCTGAGTGGGGAGTGATGGTACGGTCACATATCCGGTCACGGTAAACATAAAATTTATCTGTTTTTCCCTGAGAAGAACCAGCAGGAAGCTGTTCGATGGAGAGAGGATGGGTGTCACTGCTCGAAGGAGAAAAAAATAATTCAAGGTCTCTCCCCAAGCCCAGAGTGTCCTCTCTCCTCCAAGCCCTCGCCCTCACATAGAGAAGCTGGCAGTTCCAGGGGCCGATGCACAAAGACAGGCTGGCGACAAAACAACTGCCCCAACAGAAGATAACACGCCCTTGAAAATCCTGAAAGAAGGAACACTGAAAGACATAAAAGTTATTCAACTGTAAACAATAAATCTGAACAGTGTGCCGCCTTCTTCCAAATTGAGATGCAAACAATCTGCACTTCAGTGCCCTATTTAGTCATATTTTAGTAACCATACAAGGATAGCTGTGACCTAAAAGCTAAAGTAATTTTTTTCCACCCCAAAGAAATTAGCATGCATAATATAAGTAAAAATAAAATGTGCTACTGAAAAAACTGACAATTGAAATAAACATTTGACATATTCATTGTGTGTATGTGTGTGTATGTATCCAGCAAATATGTTGTGACTAAGAAAACACCCTTTATTTATATTTCCATGTTTCCATTCTTTGCGATTCAAATGCTGCTAGACAGCACTAAATGACGACTGATATTTTTAAGACAAAGGGCTTGAAAGCCAGAGATTGAAATCAACTAATTAGCTTCCTATGCAGCAATTAATAAATAGGACAATATAAACAATGAACAACCTTTATCATAAACAATATACCTTTATTAAAATCTCCATTAAATGTTACTACAATAACAAGACTTACCACACCTGCTGGAGGAGTTTCTCGTACTAGTATCGGCAGCAGGATTACAATAGAAATAACTTATTATGTTTGACAGGAGGATGGGGGTCTGGACATCGAAGAGGACAGGCTCAAATAAAATAAAGAATGCCCACTCACTCAAAACCCTGGCCTCAGCCTCCAGCAAATCACCTTCATGATCAAAGCCCAAAGGAAATTATGCGCACACTTTAGCAAGCATTTACCTCCACCAAAGGTCAAAATTTCAAACCTCACTTAAAACCTCTGATGGTAAAAACCCAGCCCTAATCAAGACCTCATTACAGCACTGCAGGCACAAATCTTCGCCAGCAATTCCCCAGGCCAGTCAGCCAGCACTGTCTTTTTTAGTTCCGTTCATATGGTGACACTAGGTTAGTGGGGAGGATAGCAATCTTGTCAGAAGAAATTTTCAGGAGACCTTCATAGGACGAATGGCTCTCCATTAAGGTAATGAGACTCTGGGCATGGCTGTAGCAATCATCTAATTTAGTTCATCCTGGTCCTACTTTCTCTTGAGGATTCTCTCCCCTCTCCATAATAGCCTGCTCAATCTAGCTTTCCTCCTTGATTTCATCCCCCTTGTCTTCTGCTGCTGAAATTTGAACTCCACAGCCAAGGAAGAAAAGATGTGTTTTTGTGTCCCCATGTCTACTGCTTCAATTTGCATGCTGTGCCACATCACAGAGATTTCCAAAGTGACCTCAAAGCCAAGGCTAACCCTTATATCATGCTGCTTCTTGTGCAGTGCTAGAACAGACTTTCAGGCCCAGTGTGGGCTGGATGCCTGACAGAACCATCCATCAAAAGTCATGTTCTACAGTCCTCCATGCAGGACATCAAACATCACAGTGATGGGGCCTTCAGGCTGGCACACTCACTTGCCTTGCTTACAAAGGACAAGAGAGAAAACTTTAATTCCAGTCAGCAAGGAAAAGGTAAAGAAGAAAAGGTTAAGAACAGGTGCTAAGATATGCCTGAAAACAACAGCGTAAGGTCAGACCAATCCCTTCATTTCTCTAATTGAAATTCAACATAGCTAATACTGCATATCTGAACAAAAACAGGAAGAAACAGTCATGCTTGAGGAGAAAATTCTCGAATGTTTCATACATTTTCTTATTGTGTTTGCAACCTCAACGATTATTATTTAGGTGCAGAAATTGCCTGAGTTGCTTTTAATATTAAAAGAAATAATCACAGCACTTTGGGGGAATGTTATGTCAGCGGCAGCCAATCTAGCCCTGAGTCTTGGGTGTTTAGATCCCTGAGTGGTGATTACAAAAATGCTCACATCAATAACAGTTTCCTGTGTTATTATCTGGCAAAGGGATTTAGTTCCAAGGGAAATTGATCTGGCGTCAAGCAGGTGGCCAAATGCCACGTGAGCAGTACCCTGACAGAAAGCAAAGGTAGTTCAAATGGTATCGATCTGAACAAAGCTGGGCAGGGGGATTGAGAGCAGGCAACATGACAAGCGGATTCAGAGCGGCCCTCATCAGCACTTTCACTCCACCTCTTGAAAGCTGTATTAACTGTTCTTGTTAAAATGATCCCCACTGCAGCTGTTTATCCACTCCAATGTGCAACCTACTGGTTCACTCAACCATGAAGATTATCCTGAGGCCTGAACCATGATATTTCAAATATACAAAAGCCAATATAAAAAAAAAAAGAGCATGAGTAATCAAAACAAAAATCCAGGAATCAGTTTGTACATGAAAAGCAAAAAACAAAGCATAGAGGCCTGTCTAATGAATACCAATATGAGTATGCCATTCATTAACGTTTTAAGAGAACATCTAATTTTCTATTGTCACACTTCTACCTCCCTGAGATAAAACCAGAAAAATAAATTAATAAAACTGTACATCTGGGTGCTGTGGCAAGCCTTGCTCATTTACAGAAACCCATTATTGGTGCATTAATTAAAATAATGATTTAAATAAATTACACTGCTTTTTGGAAGAGGCCTCTAGTGTTTCGGCATTACTAATTAGTTTAATGGCATGTTTTGTTGGTTAATTTGCAAACCTGCAAATTTGCTAGTCACTGATGAGTAGCATCCATTTCATACATATTTACATGTGCTGCATCTGCTGCCTCACAGAAAAAAAACTCTATGCATGATTTATTTCTTAATCAGTAATATTTGGGCAACCAGTAAACAGTGGAACGCTATACGACACAGGACCTGGAGTCACATTTGTAAAATATCACACATACATGAAATACAGCTTTCATCTGTTTGCTTTTACTTTTTACAGGTTCTCTCTCATTGATAATGATCAACCAATCTGAAAATGCTGAATTTCTTTAAAACGCAAAAACTAAACGACGTTAAGCTACGTTACGTTATTAAAAAGAGCAAGGAATGCATGTGAAACCACAAAAGAAACAAAAAGATTTATGTCCTCAAGTTCAGAGAACAAGTTGGTTTTTACACATTATGGACAAAAATATTGGGACACACCTCTTAATCACTGAATTCAGATTGTTTAACATCAAAGTAGCTAACCATGCAGGCAAGTTTACAAATATTGGTGAAATAATGGGACGTTCTGAATTCAAGCATGGTACTGTCATACAATGCTACCTTTGCAATAAGTCAGTTCGTTAAATTTCTCCCCTGCTAAATATTCCACACCAAGTGGAGTTATTGCAAAGTGGAAGCATTTAGAAACAAGAGAAACTCAGCCATGAAGTGGGAGACCGCGTAAAGAGCGGGGGTCGCCGAGTGCTGAGACACATAGTGTGAAAAGTTGCCAACACTCTGTTGACTTAACTGCGGAGTTCCAGACTTCCTCTGGCACTAACCCCAGCACAAAAGCTGTGCAGCTGCATGCAAGCCTCACATCACCAAGCTCAATGCCAAGCGTCAGATGGAGTGGTGTAAAGCACCCCACCACTGGACTCTGGAGCAATGGAAACATGTTCTGTGGAGTGACAAATCATGCTTCTCTATCTGGCAGTCTGATGGATGAGTCTGGGTTTGGTGGATACCAGAAGAACTTTACCTGCCTGACTGCATTGTGCCAACTGTAAAGTGTGGTGGAGGATGGATAATTTCATGGGTTGGGCTAGTCCTCTCATGCTTTAGCATACCAAAACATTTTGGAAAATTACATGCTTCCAACTTTGTAGAAACAGTTTGGGGAAGGCTCTTTTCTGTTCTAGCATGACTGTGCCTCAGTGCACAAAGTAAAGTCCATAAAGACATGGTTGGGTACATACAGTACATTTGCCCATATAGCTGACAAATAGACATCATGTGTGAAGAAACAGGCCAAGAGATATGTTTTTTCCACATATCATCAATTTATCAGTATAACTACTATTTAGACATGAGACATATAACAGTAACACAACATACCACAATATTTCCCTTCACAAATCTGTATCTTGGGGTAAAATACCGGAATAGCTTTGGTTTTTGAAATACTGTCTAAATGCCATACAGTATAACTTGTTGGTGTGGCAACTTCACACTTGAAATTCCTCCAAACTGCTGCCTTTTAGCTCCCTCCATGCTACGTTAGCTCTCCTTCTAGCAAAACGTACAGGTCTGCCAGTGCACTGAGGATGCGTGAAGTAGTACTTGCACGTAAACATACAATTACATAGAACTGAACTGATCAGCCCCAAAGATCAGCGCAATTGTCATGATACCAGATCCTGCTGTTTGACTCAGTATGGGACCGATACCCGACATCAGTATCAGATTAGTATATCTATAGTTTAGACAGATCCAAATTCAAAGTTATGTGCTCATTAAGAAGTATTCACTGGAGTAATTTGGTGCACTGCTAGGCCTGGGTTAATGCATTCCCCCTGCAGTTTAGTATGATTCATCTTGATAAGTTTTTCCCCACACAACTTCACACTTCCCACACAATGAAAAGGTGATCCTGTCCAGTTTTCAAAACACCTTGAAGGCAGCCAAATGCTCAGTTGAGCTTTAAAAACGCATCCTCTATCATTGGCAGCTGCTGCACACCTGCCAGCGTCCCTTAACAAAGAGGATTTGAGGACACACAGGACAAAAGTGTGGGTGGTAAATGGTATAGTGGAATTGGTACTTTAGGCCTAAAGCTGCAATATCAGAAACCCAAGTGCTCCAACCACCATGCCATGTAACGTGAATTACCATTTAAAACTTCCAGTTGAGTAGAAATTGTCACAGAACTTTCCACTGCCATTACTGCGGCTTTTACACAGCAACAGCCAGAGGGGGACAGATCCACACCGGTTCTTCATCTGAACATCACAATTGCTCCAGCAGGGATTCAACATCCACTGCACAGAACTCCCACAATAAACTAGGCCCCCTTGATTTTAGAATGAGAGCAATCAAGCCCTTTGTATGGAGCATTCAGGGAAAGACAATAGACAGGAGCTTCCTGCCACTCGGCCAAATAATGGCAGTCAGTCACTTACAGACAGTCTGTTCAGCACCCACGGCCTCCCAGATTTAGCAAGGCTAACTAAACGCACTTATGTTCTGCCCCATTACTCACATCAACTTGTGAAGCGCTCTCTATTAGAACAGAACTACGACAGCAACTGATTTGCATAAAGATGAGGGTATTATAGGGCTCAAAAAAGTAATCAAAAATAGGTACCCTCTGACTCAGTCATAACTGATTTGAAAGATTTTTGCAATATTTTAGTTTTTTTTTTGTTTGTTAAAATCCAGAATTCAAACAATAGGAATACAGCATCGTTTCTGCTTTGACACGGACATTCTTGACAGCTAGAAGGTGGGCCAAGCTTGCTGGAATGACAGATGTAACAATTTCCCAATAGCTGAGAAATGCAATAGCTGTATGGCCCATCCATACAGCTGCTGCCTGGGCGACACAACCCAGCCACAATAAGTCAGTCAATCAAAATGTATCCAGTACTGTATTGCATACCTTTTATAAGCACGTTTGTCATATAAATGCTTTGAAGTGAGTTATAACTGCTTTTCCAGAGAGAGAAGAATATGCCAAAACACCAAAAATTATTTTCTAGCTGCTTGAAAGGTGATTGAGCAGGACTGAAATACAGCGTCTACGGACAGAAAATAACAGCACAGCAACTTGGAGGAGGATGATCATGGTCTGGTTACCCAGCTGTGGATGGTTGGGGACTGAGAGAGGGCTAATACATCTGTGTCATGAATGGAACTGGATCTCGCTGACACAGGTATCCATTCTCTAGACACTGTTGTGCACTGGATGTCTAGGTCCAGTTTATGATCTAGCTCAGGGCCAGATGGCCATCATTGGAGACAGAAGGGAAAGAATAAACAGAGGCTAATTATGCTGATTAATAGCTTATGCAGAAGTAAAGTTAACCTCAAGAAAAATGGAATAGGCCCAGTGAGCTTGCCTGTGGTATTACAATAAAAAGAGGCTGAGGATGTACACAACCATGAGGAGAACCTGACTGACAACTCTAAAGTATTGCAAAGGACAACTAGTAGCGTTAATTACATAAAAAATTATGGTGGACTCATTAACTGCATAGCTCACAAATAGGTCTGTGGTCAGGAGCACTCCTTCTCTCCACATTGTTGCTATTGGATTTATAAAAGAATAATGATTGGAGTTTCACACAAGAATCCCAGGCACACATACAGTATAACGCAGGACTTCAGCATAATGAGGCTCTGCTGCATTTTGGGGTGGGGTTTTTGTGCTTAATTTTGGGTACAAGACAACCAGCATCATGCAAATAAGTTGCAGAAAATGCAAATAAAATTACATCTGCAAAATGCATTAATACAAGCATGTTTAAAGCTGTAAAGCTGATAAGTACTACTTTATATTACTACTTACTAGTTTATATGACAGGTAACTAGTGTAGTGAAACAAGTGTAGTACAAATATCCAACATCTTAGTTCTTGTGAGAATTCCTACAGCTACATTCTTCAGCAGATAAAGAAACTTTAAGAAAATGCCTGGGCGGACAGTAGGCCTTTACAATAATCAAGGTTTTGAGGTAATAAATGTGCTGGCTTTTCTTTATCATTCAAAGACAGCATTTCTCTCTCCAACCTTGGCAGTATTCCGTAGATGAAAGACAGACACTTTAGCCACATTTATAGCATAAGAAACAACTGTTGAGTCTTTGATTGACACGTCAAGGTATTTTACTGTGGTGTTCACAGAAACCACTCATATTTAGCTTAAAGCCTGAGAATACATGTCTAAGAGACTTACTGTGTTTCCCCGATTATAGGACATCCCCAACAATTAGGGCACCCCCCATTTTTTAAAAATTGGTCAGAATAAGGCCCCCCCCCGCGTGTGATGCCTCCGGCTGCAGTGCGCGGGCTGTTCATTGACTTCCTGGTTCAGAGCGTTCGCGTCANNNGGTAATAAATTTCCTTTTTTTTTCAATAAATGTGTACTGTAGTCTTCTTCATGGAAAAATAAGCCACCCCCTGAAAACAAGACCTGGGCATATTTTGGCATTTCAAAAAATATAAGACAGTGTCTTATCATCGGGGAAACACGGTAGGGGCAACTAATGTAATTTCTGCCCTGTTCGAGTCCAGTCAGAAAAAGATCCATGTCACCTAGTCACCAAATGTCCTCTTGTTTCTCTTTTGATAACAGGTACAATATTTTCAAGTGTAGGTTTCATGGCTGGAGGGTTGAAATATTTAGTTTGTGCTGACTGACTTTGGGAGTTCTGCCATTTCTGCCAATAATTATCACTGATAATTACCACTATTCTTCCCCAAGAGTAAAAAGTATATTACTGGATGATCAAGTAAAAAAAAAAAAAATATCAGTTTAATTTTATTCCATATGCTATCATGTTTAAAAAAGACCCCAAATGAACACTGTAAGCAGACTACTTGATTACTATAATTATTTAAACAGTGTCTGTACAGGAATGATTCTGTCCCAAGCTTTTTGATCTATTAAGCCAGGTGGGTCAAACTCCAGTCCTTAAGTCCTGCACATTTTTGGGTTTCCCTTCATTTAATACACCTGATTCAACTCCTTGCACATCCAAGTGTTAATTACCATAGAGCGCTTGAGCTGAATCATTTGTGGTGGAACAGGGAAGGAACTTAACTGCACAGGGCTTTAGCCCCCCAGGACTAAGGTTTGACACCCCTGCATTAAGCGGTTGATTACTACAAACGGTTTCCACTGTAATTTAAATTTCGCTAATGTTGAAATCGATTAGTGGTATTACCTTTTGTAGCTGAAACTTTTTTCAAGTGTTTACATCTGACCTCTTTTTTTTGGTGTCGTCTTCACTAAATTCACAATGTGTCCAAATGACGGACATGGCACAAGCTGCTGGACTGTTTATTTTCTGTTTTATAAGGAACTTGCTTTTTACATTAAAACTAAAATGTGACCTTTTTCATTAGACATTTTCATTTCAAGTGCTTTGATTTCAGTTGTTAGAAATATTCAATAACTTTAAATGGTTAATTTGTGTCTGTTTCAATTATTTAAAATCATAAAGATATACGGTCTTCCATTAGAGAAAAAATCCCAAGTTTAATAGTTGAGCATATATACAGTACAAATCTTGTCAGTCAAATACGTGGGCAAAAAAAGCAAAATAAAGACTGACATCTGCCATTTAAACAAAACTGACATCTAGAATAACACATTTATTGCATGACAATGCTCCATAGGTTCTAAATGGAATTGTACTTGATAAAGATGCTGGCCACTCGATCAGGTGGCCATTTTTGAAAGCCTAATTTCATCAAGCACTCTGCTGTCTTCCTGATAGCATGTGGTGGAACTTCATCATGCATGAAAATTATGTTAATATCATCTTAATGCCAAAGGCTTGCTTGTGCGCCATAGCGCAAAGTCGCTTTTCAGAAATTAAATATAAATGTCTGCAGTCAAATTTACACCTTGAGGAACACTCAGCTCACCACGAATTATTCCAACCCAAAACATCACACCACCTCCTGCATGTCATCTTTCCATGAGATCCAACAGTCCCTCAATGAACAGTAAAGCTTGGAAATATTTATGGGCCCATTCTACGGGCTTTGCTTTGTGTTCAAAAATCAGGCTTTACACATTTTCCAGGGTAGCGGACTTTCCTGCGCCTTGTTCACCTTGAAGACACTGCTAGCACCAGACACGTCAAATATCTCTTCGCCAATGGCAAAGGCTTTATTATTACCACTTGCTTAATGAGGATGAGTGTACCTGGTGGAATGACTTTCACTTTCTCCTTATGTAACAGAATTCGATTCTGCCACATCTTTATAGCACCATGGTCTGTCATCTTAGCAATTTCAAGTTTTGATTTGCCATTGCCTAAGTTCTTAATCACTTTATCACTCTCCCTACGACACCCTAAGAGGGAATACATCAGGAAAGGACTTCAACAAACCCTTTTGCATAATGGCGTATACATTTTGTAATTACACGCACTGTAGCCAGTTCACTTGTTTTTAAATGTGTCTTGCTTTCATTCAGACAGGCCATTTTTATTCTGTGATTTTCCCTTAGAGTCACCATCTGTTTGTTTTTTTGTTGACATATTTGACCGATACCATCTCAAAAGTCTAACAAAAGCAAATTACTGAAAATGCAGAGCAAATAAAATCCTCTCTCTGATATTCAGATATATGCTGTTAAGAAAAGTCAGCTCATCATTTCAAGTATATGGGTTGTTCGCTAAAGTCCTATGTTTGACCAACTGGGAAAGTTGTCATAGCGTCTTCAAGTTCCAGGCAAGACAAAATGCTTTTCATTTTGGGAACCATTCATTTTGCAATGTTCCAAAAGAATTCTAATGCATCAGTGTGGAACAGGATTGCATTATATATATATGTGTGTGTGTTACATCTGCCACAGCATTGACTGGGGCGATACCAAATTTATTAGTCAGTACATCATTGTTAGTGAAATGCTTGCTGATCACCAATATGGGCTGTCTATATGGATGTTAATACAATTAAAATTTTATCTTGGTCGTCACTAGAAAATGTATAAGAAAAACAAAAAGTATGTGGTCAGCTTATTCAGAACTTCAGCTATGAGTGTTTTTATATTTAACTATCCAAGTTTCATCATATTTGCTGCTCTTGATACCCAATGAAATTGGGGTTATCGCAACAAATACCAAAATAAAGTGGCTTTGATTGAATACTTTTGTCAGGAAAGAATCACAGTCTCTACAGAACGAAACCTATTCAGCAATTCAGTGAAGTGGCCATGGCTGTGGAAAACTACAGACGTGCTTCCTGGACAAATTTCTTCATAAAAGAAAATCACCAATGAACAATGGACAACATCTTGTCTTCAAAGATTTTCTCCATGATGTCTAAATGGAAAATGGAAAGACTAACAGCAGTAATGGTAGACAGGGCAGGGCAATACCTTTTGTATTCTAGGCAAGCCAAAATAGAGAAGCAAGCAACACTGAGAGATTTCAATGTACATGTAAATTATCATTATTTCTTTGATGAAAACAGAGGTCAATACTGATACCAAAAGTTCCAAGCCGAGCTTTCCTTGCCTGGAAAAATATACCATTGTAGGACAGCACTTTATTTAACAGACTACATGCATCTCACCTTCATCCTTTCAGCTGTTTTTTCAATACCCATTGCTTTCTATCTAACAATCACTGGAGAGCTGCCAAATATTTGAATAAATGGGGGTCATTACTAAAATGTAAGCGAGGGAGCCCAGTGTTTACAGTATATAGTCTTTTAAAGTCTTTCAAAATGTATGATATTCATTTATGTATGGCCAGAAAAATGCAACAAAAGTGATCCGCCCCCAACCAAAATTGGCTCTTGCTCGATTTCTCTCTGGAAACTCCCCTGTAACAGCCAACAACTACATACAGTTCACTCTGAGAAAAGTAAGTTTAGCTGTAAATCAATTTTAAATACTCAGACAGACTTACAAAGTGATTCATGGCCCCACCTACTTCGGAGAGCCCGTAAGTGCATATGCCTCCCTATTTGGCCAATTCCATGCTGCTTCAACAACCACAAAACCTAAAACATGGGAAATCAAGCTCCGATACTGGGGGAAACTGTGCCAGATGATGGAAAAAATGCCCGTCTCTGTCTTTAAGGTTTTGAGAGAAAAGGTTCAAGACTCCTTTATTTAGATTGGCTTTCACAAGGTTTTAATTTCTATGCATTTATTTCTTTTTAAATCTATTTATTGCCATTATTACAATTTTTTACATTGACTTTAGCTTCTATTTCATTCCTTCACTGCACACTGAGTATGAGAAATGTGATAATAATGAATAAAATTAGTGTTGTTAATAATAATAATAATTTTATTATTATTATTATTATTATTATTATTATTATTATAATTATACATTAGCAACTGTGGTATGCAAGATGTACATCCAGGCAGGAAATTGAACATTCAGATATCTACCATAAAACCACACCTGGCCTATAAACTGTAAATGATGCAATAATGTGATTTTAAAGGATCATCATCACACGAATTGTCTTAGTTATATGCTCAAACAAAGTGCGTTCTGTCCATCTCAAAAAACATTCAACAATAATCTAGTATTGCAGTTTACCTTACTCACCAACAATGGGTATAAAAGTTAACACAAACAAAACACAGCTCGCCACACTCCCCCTCTAGCTATATCTCAACATCATTTTAGTAACATATGAATACAGTAAATACATGTCAGTTATCCTTACAGACTTGCCCTACAAACTCATTATTTGAACCCTAAGTTAAAGTACATGTTTGGGTTTAAATTCATCTATTGAACGGGTTACATTTTCCTCAAATGGAATGATGAACACCAAGATATGCCCTCACATTTATGCCTAGCCAGGCATTCCACATGTTGTCTGGGGTGTTTACATTTCACAAGGAGTCATAGAGATTGGTTATTTCACCGCCTGTTGTATGAACAGCATCTCATGCAGAGTTTGCATTTTATAGTAGACTGGTCCATGTAGGATTTCACAAATACAAACCATTTCCACACACAATTGAAGCAGAACCTTTCTGGAAAACCAATTGTTCCTCATCTGCCTTGCTGTACATAGTGAACCCGTCTATGAACCACGCATTATTTCATGCGTTGTTATTTTTCATCAGACCAATGGTATACAAAGTATGCAAAGTTTTTTTTATTACTTATTTACAAGTTAGCTAACAGGTGAAGAAAAAAAAAAAAGATCAATTAAGTCAAGATCTAGTCACCTAGATAACTGACAAAGTGAGATACACAGACAGCGCTGAGGTGTTACACGGGCTGTGTTTGCTTTGTTTCACATCAGTCTGATTTTTTTGTAGCGCTCTTGCTACCTCCAAACACACACTGTGTGAGGTGTTTGCTAATTTGTGTCATTACAATATGAATAAGAAGCACTATATCACAATTCTTACAATAACTCTGGAACACTTATGCATATAGCTGCAACCAGACACGACAAATTATCATCATATCGCCCATCCACCCTTAAGAGTTTTCCCTTCAAAATGCTCCACAACTTCACTAGGGTGGAAGTAAGAGAATGATGGTGGCCAAGCCATGATTCCAACTCTTTTCGCACCTACAAACTCTCAGGAGTCAGTAGTGCTCTTAGCAATATGTGATGGTGCTCTGCCCAGCATGAACATCGTTTTATTTTGGATGACAACTCTTTTCATACCAGGCCAGGAAATACTGCTAGAAACGTCAGATACATTGCTGATGTCAGTTTAACATCCTAAAGAGCCCTACCATATAAATTCCTGTTGTTCCTATCCAAAATGTAATTTCCAACACATCATACTTAGCATCTCCATCTGGTGAGTATAAAGTGGCCATTGACCAGCCATTCAGATCTCCATCTATCTGGACCATCCGGTGTAGCATGAGATTCATCATTCAATAAAACAGTTTTAAAATAAGTTTATATGTATATATTTATCAGTCTATGCCAGGTTATCTGTGAGAGAGACTGCAAGTAATGGCTGAAATGTAGGTTAATGCACACCTCTGCAGAATACTGCATTGAGAAATTTTTCGAACTTCAGGGACACAAACAGTTTATTGCTTGCTACTTAGTAGTAGGTTTTGTTATGGTTGTCTGTTAAATAAGATTAATTTGTCAGGCTAAAACTTTACATAATGATCCTTTAATTGATCTACTTCATCTAGACTCATATTATTTGTTAACAGTTTGATGATCACTCTTAAGTTTTCATGATAGATCAATTACTTTCATACTTTTTGCAAGTCATTCCACTACTTCCAGCTTTTCAGATGAATAAAGATTTGGCAAACAAAATTATGACACTCTTGGATTGGTACCCATTGCTAAGTATTCACTCAAAAATTTAACATTAATGCTCTTAATGCAATCATCATTTGCTCCAACTGCGAGTGTACTTAAAGGAATACTGAAAATGTTTAATCCAAACCAGCTGATCAAAGGATTAATTAGATGTGCACTTGGCAATTCAAATGTCTCCATTATTGACTGTTTGCCATGCAAAAATATTATTATGTGCATGGATGTATTTGCAAACTGGGCTGCAGAATTAGATAGAACTGGAGCAGAATTAATAATGTATGCAACCAAAGACAGTAATGTACAGTGACGTTAACAGTTCTTGTCATATAAACAGGTTGTTACCATGTGCAATAATAATGCTCACTTTGTGAAGTATAATGTACAATATATACTAACAGGGTGTTCAACAAATTCATGTGCAATATTGTTAACACACAATACAGATGCTACAGACTGCTTAAATAAAAACACTTCACAACGGTACTCTAATGGTTACTCATGGGCACCCTGTCAATAGCATGTGTTATTTGTTAGCTGTTTATGTTGTGTTTGTTTTATGTGAGTTTTATGCAACATTGTACTGCTCTGGCAATTGTGTAGTGTCCGAAGAGGCATTCAAGAAAGAATTTCATTATACACTGTATTTTGTACTTTGAATTGAACTTTAAATTTCTTCTTCCATAATTTTGTTTTCTTTTTCTTTTGCTGCCTAGCTGATGTTTTTATAAAGAAATATTTTTGCTACCACAGTTCCGAACACCTTTAATTAATTGCATATATGTAGAAATGCAGATAAACTGTACTTTAAAGGTAGAGCCATGAACAGCCTTTGAAAGGGCAGGAGACACTGAGGTGAGCAGTCTGAAATAGATACGACATATGTGGGGAAAAGTCAGTCACGGAAAGTGCTGCACATGGCACCTTTATGGCAACATCTATCAATTCAACAGTACATGTATTCTGGGTTATCCTTCACTGACTCATAATTAGGGAATTTAATTAGGATCATTTGCCAGTCAGAACATCTCTCATTACATCTAGTGACTAAATGTCTTTTGGAGACATTAAATCGATTTTTCTTCTGCTGTCAGTTAGCATCTCTCAGCCTTCAAGACAGTTATTACTTACGTTCTTCAGAATGTGCTATGGTTTAATACATACATAAAAATATATTTTGCTGCATATGTTTATATCCATTAAAGCACCATAATGGAGGCATTTCAACAGTATGCAAAAAGATAAACAAGCAATAAAGATTTCAAAAACTTTCAATAAATAAATGAAAATCAACAACTGCTTTTTCATGCACTGCATTTCGCCTAAATTCCTTTCATAACTTGTCAATAAAAAGCTGTTAAAAAGGTTTTTGTTGCAAGGAACTATGATTAAATGTTTTCATGTTGGTATGGTTCTCCACTACCAGAAAATTCCAATTAGGCAACTTCTGATAAATAAGATCATTGGTCTTGGTCAACAGATTGTGTTGTTCTCTACTTGCATTTTTTCCACTGTTGGTCTTTATTTTACTTTTATTTTGCTTACCTTCTCATTTTTATCAAAGCTTATCCTGCTACGTTATTTCACTCATTCAGCTTGCCCATGCATATATTAGGTTTTTGTATACAGCCTGTTCAGATTAGAGCTGGACAATAAAACGATAACGGTCCTTATCACAATGTATATTTTCCTTGATACTGATGTGACAAATGATTGATGAAAGTTCCATACTGTATGATTTAGGATCCAACGTTTCACTGGGGACATGGGTTGTTGCACAAAAAAATGACGTTGCGTTCTCTATGATTGCTTGTCAGGACCAGCAATGGAGCACAATGGAACACAGAAGGGGAATTTATTGAATATAAGAGAGAAATGAGAGACTGCAATAGGGCAGGCACGCTGATGAAAGACAACAGAGTCAGAAAACTGGGCAACTCACCGGAGGAGACGATAAGTTCAAAGTAACCCATCCAATAAGGGCAATCCAGTGAAACCCGAAACAAAAGTCCACAGTAAAATTAAATCCAGTAATAATCCACTGACAATTCACAAGACTGGAAGAATGCAAGCAGCGGTGTTTTGTTAGCGCTGACTAAAATAACCTGTTCAGCTTCTACTTCTATTTGTGAAATCTGAAATGCTACTTTGCAAGTGTTTGTCATGTACTGACAAAAAAGAATTGTTTAAAACCACAATCAACAATCTGGTTGGTGTTATTATTACTAATAAAGCCATAAAGTTGTCTGTTTGCTACCTGAGAATCTCAGTTGAAAAAGTGCTTCAGAAAAAGTTTAGGCTAGAATTTGACCATATTCTAAGTTGATTAATAGTCCAAGTGTGTTTGTACATATTGGGCTTGTTGGGACTAGCATTATTATCATAAACTAAAACTGAAAAGAAAATAGACACTAAATAAAGTAATGAACATAAAAACTAAACACACACAGTGGAAGGTTGGAACTTGAACACCTCTTAACTCGAAACTAAACAGATCTGTTAAATTTTTTTCAACTTGTTCCTTGACCGAAATCATGAAAGTTGACCATTCCCTCAAAAACTTGTACGGGTCAAGACAATTCCAACTCTACTAACTCGGAGCTCAAACAGTTTGGTCGAGAAAATTCTAGCCACAACTTGACCGAGAACTCGGAGCACAAAACAAAACAGAGCTGCTAAAACTTGTATGGATCGAGATGAATCTCTGGAGGGCCGGAACAAAGGCAGACGGACCTACTGGGATGCTTATGCCTATGAATCACTCTCAGTATCGCGGTACCTCTCGACCGACTTTGATGGGCAAAAGCTGGGTTCGGGGTGAATTTTTTTGTGCTTTATTTACAGTACATTTAGTGATACAATAAATACAGTCCCTAAGAAAGTGAGCAGTGATAGCAGCAAAGAGAAAAGTGGTGAGTGTAACTGGAACATAAAAATAAATTATAGGGAGACTTGAAGGTGGTGCACGTGCGTCTGCTCTCACTTTGGAGTATGGGATCGTCATTTATTTCATGCTTATTGCTTTTGTATGTGTGCTTTTTCATGTGTGTATTAGTTTTATATTGATTGTTAATGCTTTTTATCATTACTTAGGTAGGTAGATAAGTTTAAATAGGCAATCATTTGGGGGTCTGGAACAGATTAAATTAATTCACATTATTTCTTATGGGGAAAATCGACTTGGTCCTTGACCGAACTGCAACTCGACCAGCCTTCTGGAACAAATTAAGTTTGTGTTCCAAGGTACCACTGTGTGTGTGTGTATTGTACACACATACATACATACATACATACACACACACACACAAACATACGTGTATTTGGCTACAAAAAAAAAGCCCTTTCAGATCAGCCACAATGGGGTTGGTGTAAAGATAAACAAGACATACATTAAATCAGTGGCTTTTCATTACATGCATGCTATTTTTGCATTTCTCTTTAAAGGCATTCTTACTGAATGAATTCTCGAAAGTCTCCCATTTTAGCTATTTGTTTTATCGCTGGTAAGTTGTCTCCAATATGCAAGTATGGAAGCTAATATACATTATGTGGTGAAAATGCATTTGCCATGGAATGAGGAATTCAATAGCAAGTTATGTTCACCAGATACAGCAGTAAGAAATTGAAACTCTGCAGATCTTATTTTAACTGATAAAAAGGGGGATTGTGTAAGCCTTTGAAACGGGTTTAAATGCTTGAGGCTTCCGTCTAGCCCCAGGTCATAAATGGATAGCAATTAATTTAAATTTCTAAAATACCCCCACTTTCTAAAATCTGAGGTACATAAATGTTTTAAAATTCATGACAATCATTAATTAACCAAAGTTGTAATGACATACCAACATAAAAAAATAACATTTTTATTTTTGTCATACCAGACTGTGCTCCATAGAATGGTAACAGAGATCAAGGAAACATTAAACACATTTGTCATTAAAGAAAAAAAAATCCCCATGTGTTGACACATTTGGCTTCTTAACCATTCTTACCATTATTGACTATAAACCGACAAAACCCAACTACGCCAGATCAGCTAGTATGTTCCTACTTTCCAAAAAGTGTACATAGTAGGTCTAATGTCTTGAGAATAGATCAGATATAACCAAGTTACTCAGGAACGTACACTATTTGAAAAACTGAAAATGGACAATAACAGATAAAAATTACCACTATTTTTTTGTTGAAGTGTATAAGTTTGTTCAGTTTTTCGCAGTCTGTAACCTGGTGATAACATGAAACAACCAGCCTCAAAATTTGAAAAAAATGTTCAAACCAAACTCCCAAAATGAACTGTATCTGCAATTATAATCACATCGTGAGATAGGCAGCTGCTGACCGTGAATCCAGCTGCTATGAATGTACTGGCTATACTTGTTTCATTTTAATTTTAAGGTGGTAGTTGGTGGTTAGTGATTAGTGGCTAGTTACATGGTTCTGATTGAAATACAGCCATATTTAGCTTTTCAAACAGTAACCGTAATAATTCTTACAAACTTTCTGTAAAGCAGACTACTAATGAGAGTTAAGGATGGGGTCGGCACACATTGCGAAGCGTTTCATATTTTTCTCATATGGAAATTATTAATACAAGAACAGCTAGATAAAGTCATACACTGTAGTCTGTAGCTTATTAGAGTAGATTGATACAATATAGAGATGATAAGCCAATGTTATTGCGCATATCATTTTTAAGGCTGTGTACGATGAATGAATACAAAGATGTCGGAAATTATGCGCAAATCCAAACAGAGGTCCTAAGTGATTAGGTGTAAAACTGCAGAATGTATAAAGCGTTTATTTTTAAATAATCCCCAAGCTTCACCGGAGTCGACGCGACACCTGTCTTCAAACACAAGCTCTCCTCATTTAGCTTTTGTAATAACGGGTAGTATGCACTGAGGTTTATTTTTCCTCTCCACTTCTCAGACTGGAAATCTTCCTTTGCTCTCTGCCATGCCCTCTGGGTTTTGGTGATTATTTTTCATACATGTTAATACATGGACACTTCTGTTTATTGTTATATCATGCCATCCTTTGTATGTGACGGGTCTGTAAAGTGCTCTGTGTTGCCCCCCAGGGGACAGTACTAAGCAAAAGCAAACTGAATTTTGTTTAAAAAAAAATAAAAAAAAAAAAATCACCTTTATTGTGTGGTGTCCCATTCTGAGACCTGCTTCATGTAACCTGACTTTGTACCTCCACGGTATGGAACTTGATGAAGATATATTGGGAAAGAGGGTAACTATACAAAAATGGATGTGCAAGGCTCTTGAGGGACAGCAACTGTGGCATGTCATGACAGCCTAAGATGATGAAATGAAAGGATGGAAAGAGCTGTGACTAAAAGCAGACGTCAGCTTAGCATCCCTCAATCATACTCAGTTTCAGAACCTCATAGAACGTTTGTTGGGGGACACATTTACTTGTTTTTAAAAGAAACATCTGCCTACGAAAGCCTTTTCCATAATTTGCTAAGAAGCCCAGTGAGAGTACTAAGCTTACCTTAGCAAAATTTCCATTCTAATTTGGCACAAAGCTGAAACTCTCGTTTCTTAATTCACCTGTAGTAAAGGCACAGGGACATTTCTGTTCTGTGAAATCCAGCTATTCCCACAAGAATAGTAAGAGGGTTCGTCTACATGCATCCGTCCATCTTTGAAATGCTTGTCAGGGTCACAGGGGGGTCAGGAGCTTCTCAAAAGCAGCACAGGATACAAGACGGGTATGTCCTTAATGAATGCCAGTGTGTTCTTTATTACATGGTTTTTACAGGGAAAGTAAATCTGTAAATTAAAAAATATATTACAAATGCAGAGTGAGTTATAAGGCCTTATCCTGCTCACCAAGCCCTTTCTGTTCACAAATGCCAAAAGAAACAGCCACTCAGATCATACCATTTTGTCTAGAGGCATAACATAATATCCTCATTAAAGAGCGATCAGCTTCATAAGCTGAGCATGCAATTTACAGTACAGTGTTGATCCACCAACTTAAGAACATCACAGAACGACAAGGACTCCCATATAGATTTCTCAACAAATATGAAGCGATTTCATTAAAACATCCAAGACAGGCTTAGGGTTTGTAGAGGCTACAGGAATAATTAGAATTAAGAGGGCCATTAAGCATAATTAGCCTATACTTCTCAGCACTTTTAACACTGCAAGGCATATGTGCTAGATTTCACAATGCCAACAAAAAAGACTTCTGGAACTGGGAAGGGGGAAGGATGACAGCAGCAGATTTTGTCTATAAAGAAACAAGCTTGCTGGCAGAACCTGAAGTTAGCAGTCATTTTCATCGTTTCCACCAGACTTAATCATTCGACATTATCTTCCATTTCGGAGACCTAACTTCCTTGTTATAGTGTTTCCATTGTGCATAAATTTGTCTGTGTCAGTATTAGGGAGAGGTTATTTCCAAACATCATTTAGAAATGAAAAACAGACTACATGCTAGAGAGAATAGAAGAAAATGAAAATGCAGTGTGGGGCATCCCCAGGAAGTACTTAAGGCAGTGCTTGACAGAGTGCTTGATGGCTTTGGGGTAGAGCACCAAAGAAAGCATGGTGCCACCAGTAGCCAGTAACATGGGAAGGTTGGGCGGATCCCCATCTCCCCCAGCTACTGTAAGATCACTCTGCTGACAGATCCCACCAAATCCCGCTCATAAAGGCTTGTGTCGTAATAAATACATAATGTCGCCAGATTAGCCAAGATGCCGGCAGCTCAGCTTGTTTGCCAAGAAAAGCGCTATCATCACTGACAAGCAAGTGCAGGTGCAGCTGCCAATGCTGGGCTTACAGGTACATTTAACAAGATCCCTACCTGCATCCTGATCCTTACCTAAATGACAGAAAAATATCTGAAATCTAAAACTGAGAGGTGGAAAACTGTTAGCCGCACTACGGTGCGCCACTGTTTATTACACAAATGCCCAGGCAGCACCGTGCCTCATTGGGGAGCACTGATGCACCACACCAGCAGTGCTGAAGCCCCAGCTCAGCTCTGGGTGAGCCTGAATGTTCTCCCTGTATTGCGCAGGTTTCCTTCTACATTTCAAAGGTGCTTAGACTGACTGGTGTCTCAGTATTCCCCATAGTGTGCGTTCCCTGCAAGGGACTGGCATCGAGGACACACCACTGCCTTGTGTTGCCACCGTGACACTGAGCTGGATAAGATGATGGATGTCCTCCTCTGCACATCTTTGACAGAAGGTATAAAGGAAATTGTACAGAGGAGCTCAGATGAGCAGAGCACACTCTGCAAAGGCTAGGAACATTCTGAGAAAGCATTATGAGGGGGTAGGGACTAGGACTGGGGGGTATGCCCACAGCCATCTTCACAAAATTTTGTACTTACCCAAATTTCTTCTATGCAAGGGGCTGCAGTCAGAATCAGAATTTCAGCAAAGAGACCACCACTGATGCATGTCTTTTTCGCCTCTCTCGTACTCATTTCCAGCAAGAATGGAAACAATTATGACTGGTTCAAAGAGTGCATGCAGAGCATATGAGGAAATGTTTTTTCCCCTCAGCAGATTTCACTGAAGGGGGACTGATGAAGCTATATTTCTTATAGGATACAATTGAATATCCCAATACTAGATTGTTCATTTTCAAAACTATCATTAAATTGCAACATTCGCTGTATTGTTTTCCCATGGAAACTTTTCCTAAGATTTGTTTCCTATGTAAGTAAAAATGTTTCAGTGAAAATTCTTGGTCTGACAAATCTTATAATAGACACCCCCCCAACTCCCCAGCTACGTAAATTTCATCACCAGAATTTCAAAATACCAGATACTGTGGTGGTACAGTGCTTAGCGCTGCTGCCTCACAGCAAGAAGGTCCTGGGTTCGGTCCTGGGTACTTTCTGTGTGGCGTTCGCACACTGTCCCTGTGTTTTTTCGTGTGGGTTTTCACCAGGAGCTCTGGTTTCCTCCTACGGTCCACGTGTGGGATAGGTTGATTAGCGAGTCTAAATTGGCCCTGTGAGTGTGTGCGCCCTACAGTGTGTTGGCGACTGCACAGGATTGGTTCCCACCTGCGCCAATTGTTCCCGGGATAGGCTCAGATGACCCCAGTTGGGATTAAGCGGTTTCAGAAAATGGATGGATACCAGATACTGCTGTATGATGTCCGAACAATTAGATGCCGCCCAAAGCCTAATGTCACCCTAGCTGACTATTGCGATCCTTGAGACGTGACAATTGCATGTTCATAACGATATTAATATTACACACTGTGCAGGCCTACCTCAATTCTTGTTCTCAAGAGCCAGGAAAATAACATACATTTTACTCAGCTTTGACTATTAAATTAAACATTACAGGTCTCCACTGCACTTAAATAAAAATTTAAATGCAGCGAAATAGCTACAACAGACCATGGTTGGGGATTTAGTGACATATAAGAAAACAAATACCTTTAAATGGCAAACATGGTCCATAATTTGAAATCATGAGAATAGTGATATTTAAAAAAATATTTTCAAGGGAAGAGAAAAACCAAATAAAAGGAAAACCAAAGGGTGTTACAAGCAAAGAGTCTAAAAGGACTCACTGACCACCACCAGGGAAAAAGGTGGGCAGCATTCTGGGTAAAGACGTATACTGACTGAATACAGCTGGTAATTTATACAGAAAATGAAACCTAATGACAGGTAAAATTCAGAAAATAGTTTCCCAGGAATCCATATTTTTGTGATGCTACACTGCCCCCCAGCACGTCTACAGAGTACTGCAGTCTTTGACCTGTATGAGGAGCATGGTACTAAGTTTTGGCCATGGTTACTTGTCAGTCAGTACCAACTCAGAAAGAAGATTTAGGACCCCATGTGTCAGCCCTGGTGACCATATTTGCAATACTTACCCTTAATTTGCAACATCAGATCACAACTTTCAGAGCACAGACACCATAACAAATGGGTTTCAAACTGTCATGCCAACTGCATCAATGGGCAATAAATTACAAGCACAGGTGCCCTTCATTCTGTTACGGCACTCTACTCGCCGTGTTCAGAATAACCTTCCAGCCCTATTTTTGCTCCACACAGTATTCAGAAGACAATGGCAGCCATCAGATATGAAGTAGCTTTTCATTTAAGTCGTCACTTTAGAGAAGTTCTATTGGTTTAGATTTATTTAATTAATTTTACTGGTAAACAATAGATGATAAAGATATTGTTTTCAGGAAAAAAAACAAATGCAAGTAAAGTTTGAATTGCAGGGTTATTTTAAAGGAAACATCTCTGTTGACAGACCAAGCTTACTAAAAGAACTCATTAAATAGCATAAGGCTTGCCTGCCCAGTGGGCCTGGGATATTACTTGGTCTCAGTACCACCCTAACTCAATCCATTTTCACCTTGGAAGTTTGCTTCCATCGTTTTATCACCATTAGGCTTATTCACAGTAATTTCATAAACTGTAAAATGCTTTCTCCTTTAAGCACTTTGTATTTGTGATAATATTATGTAACATTAATTGCTTCCAAGTTAATCTGCAGTTTTCCTGCCACGTTCCATGTCGAAAGTTCATTATAAATGGTTTTGGAAAGCTGACTCCCTTTCCCCCAGTCTGCACAGCAGAAACTGAGCACAAGCAAACTTCCTGATTCACTGGTAGCATAACACAGCAGGGGAAAAACCCAGGTAAAAACTAGGTAAATACTTCATTCCCCATAAATTGAACTGCCAGGTCCATTACTAAATATTCCTTTCCTCTTGGTTACAGATTTGGAGTAATTCTAAACAAATTAAGTAAAAATGAAAAGTATCAAACGTGCAAATATACAAGGTCAAGAATGATAGTCACCTCATTACTTACTGCAACTGGCACTTTGTGTTCCCTGCTTTTATAAAAAAAGATGTCAACAGTCACGCTGATCTGGTGTCAGGGGTGGCCAATAGATCCTGACAGAGAAGCTTACGTCCAAACTGAAAAATAACGCAATCAGTGCACAACCCCCTCCCCTGTCAATGATAGTCTGAGGGGTGGGTGACTTTTTGCTAGCCGTCACTCTTCCTCATGGCCAGATGTCGCTCAGAGTTCAGATCCCTCCCCACACTGAAAAAATTCGGCCAAATGACACATATCAACGTCAAACACAAGATGAACTGAGAACTCTGGCCTTGCAAGGAGTTCAATGCAGAGAGGCTATCAGGCTAAATGATGTTAGAACAAAAGCACATCTTCACTCATAGGATACCATTCGTCATCTGCAAAGTAGGGCCACTCTGGTAGGTTTGGATTGGTCTTCACCTCACGCACATAAATGCAACGGCATGACCTAAACATAAACTGATCTCTCTAAAAGAAAATTATTTTCAGGTTTGTCCCCTGCATGACACACATTTTTTGTTTGGTTATAGTCCTCTGAGATGGTTTGTGACACCATGTTTTTAAATAAAGAACCGTTCTAAATAATACGACTGACAGATACGTCTTTCTCAGTATTATAAAGAGGCTGAGCATAAAAAGATCTGCACACTTCTTCCTGTGTTCTTTGCTCTCAGTCAGTCTTCCTGCTCCACAGCTGCTCTCCCTCAAGGCTTCTCATTTAACAACTGACATCGAGGATGCACAGTACAACGGAGGCAAGGTGGGAGCGTGCCAGGGACGCGATCCCCATCCCATCTGTGCCAGTTGAAAATGAAAACTCGCAAGGAGACGAAGACTTCAATTTGGGACAATGCCCAGTTCTAAATCGGAAAGTTGGCAAGAGGCGAACATATTTTTATTTGTGCCACCTTGCGCTTTGGGTCCCTAGAATTAAAGGAAGGAGGAGAAAGAAGACAATAGGGGAAGGTGAGGAGGGACTATTCCCTATTCATACAGGAGTCTCCCGTAAACCAGTATAGATGAGACACATTTGCAATCCCACAGCTAAATGATGGCCACTTGTGCACACAGCACACAATAAATCAGGCAACTAAGGCAAAGAGAGGAAAAAAGAAAACAAGAAAGAGTGAGAGGAAAAAACGATGCTAGATACATTAAGCCACATCCCTTGTTTCAAGTACTTATGTAGAGGCTAAGATTTCAAGTATGAGGGTGGCGAATAGCGAAGCAGCATTTGTGTCCTGGTTCAAGTCCCAGGAAGGAGCCTGCTGTAGTATCCTTGAGCGTGGCACTTAACAACACTTTGACATTATTTCCCCTGCATTCTCTACTGGCTGCAATGATAGTCTGTTCACCGGCAGGACGAATAATCCCCTGTCAGAACAGGGCCATGCACAGGAGACACACGTTAACAATGGCACAGCTTGGACTGCTCCACTTCCACACACTGCCTGCAATGTGCAGGAAGGAGCAGACTGTAGAATCATATGGTCACTGTTTCTGTCCCAGTCAATATAGAGGCTCCCATTGTAAAGGCTGTAAGACTTTTTATAATGTCTGAACTCAATATACAGTGCACTTACAGGCTAAGCCAACAGGACTACCAGCCAAAGACACTGACCACTGTTTTGGGAAAGAATCTTTTCTGCACATGGTAGACTGGTGAGACAAGGTGCCCTAGCCTGCCTGGAGCCAGTGCTCATCATCATCACCATCATCATCATCTTCAGCTAGACTTAATTTGTATTGGTTCCACCGCTTCCCTTCCTCCCTCACTCACAAGCTCATGAGGTAAGGTGTCGATTCCTAAGTTTCATGCGTTAAGGTCACAACTCCACATTTCCACATAAAGGGAACATTACATTCCCCAACTCACTGTCACATCTATACAGAAGGAAGGAGATTTAAAAGAGGCAATAACTCCATTTCTCCTGAAAGGTCAGTTCACAGACAGACGGCTATTATGTACTGTTAATGTTCCCTATCATAATGGGTCTTGATTCGCATTTCAGATCGTTTCACTGGGACTGATGTTCAATAGCTCCCCTGAGGGGGGATGTTTATGTTGCTCGGTGAAACCACAGTCAAGCTTGACATGGTCTAAAGGAGGGGTCCAGTCAAAGTTAATAACCAGTTTATGTCACTTGGTGGCCACTGAAGGTCACACCTTTACATGTAGTGGTTCTGAGGGAAATGAGACAACATAGCAAGCTCTAAGGAAAATCGCCAGAACATGAGGACAACCTTCAGGAAATCAGGTATTCAAGCTGATCACAACCCATTGGACACGAGGAATTTAACCTGCAAACATACCATGTATTCAAAACCGATAATGTCACAAATAACTTAGTACAGACACAATCAAATACTTATTAAGACACTGGAGGCAGGATACTCACTTCCAAACATGGCAGTTTCAGTGGGCTAGAGGGTCATACCTGCCGTGAAAGCAGACACAGACCAGCCCCCATATAACAATAGGGAGCTGTGGTGTCAGTACGACGCCGCCAGGGGAAAACAAGACAGCCATCCGGCAGCTTTGCACAGCTACAGTCCTGTGAGCTAAAGGGCCAATTTCGAGCGACAGGGTGCCCTTTCTCCATAATAATCACCCTGCTCGATGCTCATAGGGATAAATAGCCATTCAACTGGAAAGTGAAAAGTAAACATAGAAAGCTTTTATTCGACTGATCTTTTTAATGACTGCCGAGGACAGAAGTGCCTTAAGGGTGTGGAAGTGTTATAATGTAGAAGAGCAGAAGCTGGATGGAATATGAGGAAGATATACAGTAGGGTCCTACAGGGCAACCCAGCCCAGTCCTCAGGGACCCCTAGACAGTCCACGATTTTGCTCCTTCTGAACCGTCGGTGTGTCCCCAAGGATGAGGTTGGGAACTGCTATAGAGTTAAGGAAGGAAACAAACACTGATGTGAAATAAATATGGTTATGGATGATAATTATCTGCTAATAAAATTATTTCCCAAAGTCAGGGAAAAACGGATGTATGTCCTGTTGGCGTCGGTGAGAAAAGGTATGTCTGTGGTGGAATCAATCTGCACCCCGAAGTACCACCATAAAAACTCATGCAATGACAGCTAAAGATGCCCTTACAGAAAAACCATATAGTTTTTCATATACATATATTGTTTATACAAACGTATACAGTCGAACTTCGTTACAACGTACCTCGGGGGACATTAAGAATTTGTACGTTACAACCATAGTACATTGTAACCAAGTCCCTCAAAATGAATGATAGAACACAAAATGTATATAAAAACACTTTTATAAAACACCCCTCAAGTTGACACTATGACATACAGCTTGTGTAGTTTGAAGAATATAGTTACTATTCTGAATAGGAACTATATTCTTCAAACTAGGTTAATATCAGTTACTCATAGACAGCCGACGTAACGCAAAATCCACTGCCGGCTTATCGTTCAAATCGCCGATTCTGA
>JAODKF010000022.1:17916923-17931549 GCA_026779585.1 Mormyrus proboscirostris | reverse complement strand
TTTATTTATAAGTTTGAGGGTGTACTGTGTTGTTGCCAGTTTGAAAATAAGCTATAGAGAAAGCTTTCTAAAAGTTTGTACAAATTTCTAAAAGTGTTTACAATGGCGTGGTCTGCCATCTCACTTACAAGCATCTTTTTTGGCTTGTCAGATTGCACTTTATCCCTAAAGTAAAAAAAGCTAAATAAAGTTAAAACTGTTTTGAACCATTTTATGTCATCTGTAGTTTGATTTTGAGTAGGGGAGGCAAAAATCGATTAAAATCGGAAATCGGATTTTTTGTGAAAAAATCTGAGATTTTATTTTTAGACCATATCGCCCAGCTCTAGCAGATATGATTTACTGCTCGCTAGGGGAAGGAGGCTGCTTTTCTGCAGCATATCTGGGTACACACAGCAGCTTTAACCATCATATAACAGTCACACAACAAATACAACAGACAGAATATATGATAATACAAAAGACATTTACACCGTTACCACTTTATGGACAAAAGTATTGGGACACCTGGATATTACACACAGGAACTTTTATAACATTCCATTCTAAAACCATAGGCATAATTTGAAAGCTGTGGCATTTATCAAGTAATTCTAATATTTGGAGTTTCAGGAGCCTTTAAAACGCTGAACAGCCAGTGTGGGAGCCAGCCATGACTGATGCGATAGCACTATATGTAATGTAAACTAAATCAATAAGAGTTAAATTACCCCGTAAATGCTAATGTGGAGTTGGTCCCCCTTTGCAGCTACAGCAGCTTCCACTTTTCTGATAAGGCTTTCCGCAAGATTTTGGTGTGTCTGTGGGAATGTTTGCCCGTTCATCCAGAAGAGCACTTGTGAGGTCAGGCACTGATGGTAAATGTGAAGGCCTAGCTTGTCTTGATATGCATACTAAACTGTTCCCACAAAGATAGAAGCATATAATTGTCCAAAATGTTTTGATATGCAAACCAAGACGTATTGGACAATTATATGCTTCTAACTTTGTGGGAACAGTTTGGGGATGGCCCTTGACTGGCCTGAACAGAACACTGACCTCGACCCCATCAAACACCTTTGGGATGAATTAGAATGCAGATTGTTAACCAGGCTTTCACTGCCAAAATCAGTGCCTGACCTCACAAATGCTCTTCTGGATGAACAGGCAAAAAATCCCGCAGACACACTCCAAAACCTTGAGGACAGCCTCCCCAGAAAAATGGCAGCAAGAACAACTGCAAAGGGGAACCAACTCCATATTGATGTCTGTAGATTTAGAATGGGATGTCATAAAATTTCCTGTAGCTATAATGGCCAGGTGTCCCAGGACTTTCATCTATATAGTGTATCTACTTCCTTAATTAATTCAGGGAACGTACCCTACTTAAGTACAGCATTAGGCCCATTCCAGTCACAGCTTCAGGAACACACACAGTACTCTAATTCATGACCCCAAGTAATGAATGAATGATATCTTCTCCAGAAGTGACAGAGCATGAAAGAGTCACATAACTACACTGATGTGCTTTTGCAAAGTTCTAAAGAATTATGGGCGTGATGTTCACCTGCTGGGAGGTGAGTGAAGGAGCTCAGGAAGCCCTCATAGGTCTGCTGAGAGGAGCTGCAGAGGAACTCCAAGGTGTCCACCACTGCCTGCTCATAGGCCGCGACACTGGCTCGGCCCGGCACCACTGGCATCCCGCCTCACACCTGTCCGGACCCAAAGGCAGCACACACTGACCGGGAGAGGAGAGGCAAACGGCTGGAGGTGCAGCCGCACTGTGACATTTTCCCCACTCGCAGTCAAGTCAGATCAGCCCCAAATGCCAAGGACGCTCTTTAAAACAGTTTACAGAAATCTCCAGAGAAGACAAGAGCAAAACTCCTTGACCTGGCCAGCATACAAAGAAAAAAAAAAAAACATTTTCAAAGGCCACTAGAGAAAGTGGGTGGTGGGAGCAGCACATAACAATGCACAAAGCTAAAATAACCATCTCAAGTGTAACTACCCCCTCCAATTTTACTCTGCAGTCTACAGCAGTCTAAAGGACAGTGAAGACCACACAAAGTACAAGACAGGGGAAAACGCAGCATAGCTTACATGCTACGTTTCATCCCCATTACCCATCAGCTGAAGTTACTACTGCCTGTCTCCTGAACAGATTCGCATTCTACAATCCATGGGTTTTTATTTTGGAACACAATGTTCTGAACATCTTTCCACCTAAAATAATCTAATGGTCAAAAGAAGCAGAGAGGGTCAGGCCATAGAAAGGAGGTAGGAGGCTTGATAAAAGCAACAATACTGGACGTACTTTCTCTACACGAAAAAGGATTGAACATCACTGAATGTCAAAGTCAGGTCTCTTATGGCCAGAACAGCACACAGGTTGAATTATTAATACCATTCACAACAATCACAAGTACACTAAATACTATAAAGGCATGTAACTAGTAAAATATCAAACAGAAACTGTGGCATTCATTAATTCATTCCGATATTTGGAGTTTCAGGGACTGTGAAAATGCTGAACAGCCAGAGTGAGAGGCATCCATTACTGATGCAACAGCACTATATGTAAAGTAAACCAAGTCAATAAGAAGCAAACTACCCATTAAATGGCAATAGGATAGCATCTCTTGGCTCTGACCTCGTACCCCAAACCAGCTCCCCAAACTCATAGAGGCCCCCAGGAACAGAGACTAAACGCACACATTCCCCTCACAGAGTGGAGACGCAGGTGCGTGGCTGTTTATCTTTCGTCTTCTAACGATCTTTTCGGGTTGCTGTGGCCGCAGTCCTGTTTTGCGTGCTCCTGTGTGTCTCCCACAATAATAAAAAAAAAAACACAAGCTGCTTTCGAGTGCCGTACAGCTGCCCCTGTGTACCAATGGCTCCTCCCGGGTGAAACGGAGTGAAGAGAGTTAATGAAAAACAGGACGCTGCGCAACAGCACATTTTTCAGGCCGCTGTGCTCACAGCAGATAATTCGGAGCACGGGTTCACTGCAGGTGGAGAATTTCCCCATTTTATAGGCATATATATGGAGTCATAAAATAAAAAAGTGGGGATTCTGGGAATTATATCCCAATGAGTTTCACTATTACACATTACATGGGGAACATTAAAGCAAACATTGGGCAGATCTGCAGCAAAATCACTACTTAAAAACTTTTCAGAAAGTATGTTTCCTGAGACACTTTATGGATGAGACACAGACGGCTTCACTGTAATTAATCACCAATGCCATGCAAAGGATTAATTGCAAAGTTTACAAGCTAGTATCGCACACGGCCATAATTACACCAGCTCTACGTGCCAGTTTACACTCTGTGCTTCGGAATTCTCAATTTTTTTCTTCTTCCAGCGTGGCCCCAGGTGACAGGCATACCTGTTCTCCAGCACCGGTGCACAGTTTTTTGTATTCTCCACTAATGTTAAGTAGGTAAAGAGGACATCTTTACGTACTAAACACAATCCTCACAGCTAAGTAGATACTCACTATAACATGAGCCACCCAAGGGCAGGGACCAGCATGATGAATTGGCTATAGTATTTCCTGTCTGCGTTTCTCTTCTTGACCTTTAAAGGTCCCATCATTCATCTGTTTAATTCACCTCATCAGCCACAAGAAATCATCCCCTTCATTTTTATGATGTATCACTTACTTATTTCAAAGACATGTTTTTTTTAATCATTCCTACTTGGCAGGTACAATTTTTGGTAGACTGTATGGGAAAATATACACAATGAGCTACTAAGAGTTATAAATATCCTGAGAAAGTGTACTGATGCATTAAATAAGTTTTGTTCTTAGCGACATTAACACTATACTATAGCTGATGGGATTCAAAGACAACAGAGGAAGAAACGCTGTATGCCCACCTACTTCGCACAGCAGTCAGGGGCCGTTAACCTCACCATCTGTGTTCTGTCAGTAGGACCAGTGTAGCTTTACGCATAGCCTGCAACATATCAGGACAAGACTGTTACCAAGCTGTCTTCAGTGACACTAGGAAAGTCCAAAAAGGTAAGAGGCGATGCCAACTCGCATGAAATACTAAAGCACACAAAACTTATCCATCGACCGTTTATCATAAACATGTACAACCAGGCCACAGCCAAATTCTTGTAATTTTAAAAAATGTGACATTGCCTAGGTGATAGATAATAATACCGGAATAGTGCATAACTACATTATCTCGCATGCAACACATGTTGCGAACATTTTATTACAAAATGTTGTTCAAGTGCACCGGAGGTTAAAAATACTATAATGAAGATTTTAGGTACAAAAAGCGAGCCAAACGCATCTTATATCGTGAATTATCTTGATGCATTAAACAATAGCATAAACATTTTACAGTGAAACGAGCAGCAGACGCCGTTACCACATCGTTTACCAGCCTGCTCAGCTTCAGAGTTTCCATGTTAGACCAGTTTCACATTAATAACATGTTTGCTATACTTCTGTTTAAGATTTTTAATCCTTATGTATATTATGAATGGGCGTGATTAAAGTCTATGAAGGGACGTACATTCTCATAATTATGATCAATATTTAGGTAGTACAGGAGGTTGTGATACAATACCTTAAAACCGTCTGTCCTATCCCCGGGAAAACATAAGCAATGAATTGTGGGAAATGTTGTTTCGTGTCCCTTAAACAAAAGCGTAAATATGGGTGTAAAAACTACATCCCATAAGTCCTATAGCCGTAGCCGTACTGTCCGCCTGTCAAATTGTCATAGGCAATATAGGGTTCCGGGGTGTTCTGTTTCAGTAATGACGAATGACTCTGAAACATTAAAAAGTTCAAATTAAGTAAGCGTATATAAAAGTTTAATGGATGTCATGTTTTAACGAGTGAAAATATAACATTTTTATGTCCTTTGTGGCCTTGTGATTAAAATACATGAACTCATGTCTCCCACTATTCCCCTACTGCAGTATGACCTTACAGCCAGTGAGTGCAGTGAACTGTGCAAGCCTTCTGCAGCCTGGATGTTCCTTACTATCACTGGATGGGGACATTTTCCTATTTGGGCAGAAAGGCTGGCCAAAGCGCTCCTGTCCAACAGGGCTTTTTATGGTGCGTTTGAAGAAGGGAGATCTCAAGTTGCGTCCTGTCTCCTTCTCTAACGATTCCTGCTACCTTCCTCCATTGCGCTGCCCTGCTGTGGCCCACCTAGAGCCTTGGGGCTCTGACGCAGAGTACTACCTCATTCACGGAGGCCGCACTCCCAACAATGAGATCTCTGGAAGCCTTTACCTTCTGAAACAGGACGGCCGCGGCAGCAATCGCAAGGTGACACTGCGCTGCCAGGAGAAGGAGCTGGTGGGTGAGATGCCAGGACCACGATTTGGGCACACGGCAAGTGTGGTGTACAGCCGGGGCAAGCGAGCCTGTGTCCTCTTTGGGGGTCGCTGCTACAGGCCGCCGGGTGAGAGAACCACAGAGACGTGGAACAGCGTGATAGACTGTCCACCACAGGTGTTCCTCATAGACCTAGATTTTGGCTGCTGCTCCTCCCACACTGTCCCAGAGCTCACTGACGGCCAGTCATTTCACATGGCCCTGGCACGGGATGACTGCATCTACATTTTAGGGGGCCACAATCTGTCCTCAGACACCCGGCCGGTACGTCTGCTCCGTATCCAGGTCCAGTTACTCTTAGGTGGCCCGGTGCTCTCATGCAACATCATGGACAATGGCCTCTCACTGACCAGTACCATCACTGTCAAATCAGGTCCCGGCCACGAGTACGTGGTCCTGGGCGGCTACCACTCTGAGACCCAGAAACGGCTTGAGTGCAACAACGTGGTGCTGGACGATGCTGGGATCCACATTGAACCTCGAGATCCACCTCCATGGACTGGGGAGATCACACACAGCCGTACCTGGTTCGGGGGGAGCTTGGGGAAGGGGAGTGCCTTGATCGGGGTGCCCACTGAGGGTAGATCAGCCCAGCCAGATGCCCACAACTTCTACCAGGTGAGCTTCCAGATGGAGGGAGATGGAAGTGGTGAGGAAGCAATGCAAGGTTGTAGTCAAGAATCCACTGACTTTGAGGACTCCGCCCCTCTGGAGGACTCTGAGGAGCTGTACTTTGGCCGTGAGCCACACGAGTTAGAAGATAGCAGTGATGATGGCGATGGCGACACCTACAATGAAGAGGATGAAGAGGATGAGTCCCAAACGGGTTACTGGATGAGCTGCTGCCTGGGCTGCCAGGCAGATCCCAACACATGGGTGCCCTACTACTCCACCGAGCTGCACCGGCCTGCCATGATCTTCTGCTCCGGGGGGGAGGGTGGTCATTGGGTCCATGCCCAGTGCATGGACCTGACTGAGACTCTACTCATTAAGCTCTCCCAGAACAACAGCAAATACTTCTGCCTGGACCATGGGGGCATGCCGCGGAAGGAGATGACGCCACCGCGCACTGCCACACCTTTGAAACGTGTCACCATGAAATCACAGCACCATAAGGCCCCCATCCGCCTCAGGATGACCCCCACCAAGAAGAGCTTTCTCAGAAGGCTGTTTGATTGACCCGGTGCTTGATTGTAATTTCCATACATAGAGAATGTTTTATACTGGCTTTTTATACTGCAGACTGTAACATAGCGGCAAAGAGGCATAATGTAGTGCAGTGGTCAGCCTTGGGACCAGGGTTCAAGTCTCTGCCAGGGTCCCACGTGTGTGCAGTTTGCATGTTCTATCATTGTGTGGTTCCTTCCAGTCACTCCAGTTTCCCCCCACAGTACAGAAACATGCTGAGGCCAATTGGAGTTAGCAAATTGCCCGTATATGTGACTGGTGTGTGAGTGTGATGAGTTAATGCTCCACCCTGCCTTGTGCCCCCCCACCTCCTACCATGACCCTGAATAGGACAATCAATCACAGAAAATGGATGGGACTGTAACATGCCGATTGACAGAAAGAAATGCCTTTTGTTTTAATATTCTGTTTTACTTAATTTTATAGCCAGTGTCTTTTTTTATGTGAATTCATTGGCATTTGCAATCCTATATGCATAATATTGTAATGAGTGTCTAAATGAAATGCATAAATAATAAAGTTGGTTATGTCATTTTCAGACTTGGAGTTTCATCTATATACATAAAATATTATAGATCTTAATGTCATGAAACAGTTAGTTACATTATAAGGTCTGTATTATGCTTTGAATTTCATGACACAGAACAGAGTAAAATATACACCATTTGAAGGATAATCATTTGAATTTATTTATTGCAAATCAAATGTGCTTCCATGTTAAAATTAATCAGCATTCAATAAAACATAAAACAATCCACCCATTCAGATTCCAGAGCTGCATACCCAGTGCAGGATCTCAGCAAATTATAAAAACAATGTGTTATAAAGTATATTACAAAAACTAAAAACACCATACTATATATAATCAACTCAAAATACAGCAAAAGGATTTTTTTATCCAAATAAATGTAAATTATAGAAGTTTCACTGAAAATCTAAATAGTGTAATTTTTATACAGTTGTCAAACATGAGAATTATTGCAGATGTGAAATTATGTAAACATTTGGAAAGTCTGTGCCTTAAGGAAAAGTGCAAAAATCAAAGTAAGATGAATACAATGTACAACAAATTGTACATTGATATCATACGCAAATATTTCCTCATTTAAGAAAGGTCAATAAACAGTGGTTAACTGCAAGGCTAATATCCACCAAAATATAAGTGTCAGAAGCCTTAGTGTACATACATTATATCAAACAATAACAGCAGGAAAGAAAGGAGGTAAGATGACAAGACATTTCACAAAAATTCATATTATGCAATAAGAATATGTTACCAAAAGTACAAATCCCTTATTAAACATGGGACATAAATGTTCAAAATCCTTCTCAAAAATATAACCATAAGTTTAAGTATAAACATAAAACTTAAAAGCACACTAAAGTACACCAAAATGTTTTCAACTGTAACTATACTGTTCCCTCTAATTATATTTTTTGTAGCTGTGATTCTTCCACTTCCATGCTCTTAAAAAAAATGTGAAAATGCCACACCATAGGTAAAACACATATTTAACTATGCTGGGCTATGCTGGCAGCCGTGAAATGCTGTGCTTAAGGGCCAACAGACTGTTCCTGGGCAGAAATGCAGAAGTGAACGTTCACGTTAAAGAAGAGCAGCTGGCTGCAGACACAAAAACATGGGGGCCCCATGAGCAGATTTCAAAAGCAAAACAACAACAGAATTCATCTCCAGGCAGACAATGGCGTAGAAATTCTTGTAATAAACACGAGGTTCACAAATTCTACATCAGTAGTAGGAGTGAAGGCAAAATAGCTGATTTTGTCCCCGCAGGTGCTGAAAAGTGATTTCAAAGTCGTTTTGCACCCTGGAATCCCAATAAAAAGCCCTAAAGCAATCATTTTTACTGGCACAAAGACAACCTCAGATTCTTTAACTCCATTTTCTTCTTGCCATGGTGATAAATACACCATCTACGTAATGTATGCCCCCTCACCACAATTACCTTGCCATGACTTACAACACTTTAATCTGTTTTCATAAATAATATCCCTGTATAAATTCATGGATGTGTCACATCCTGAAAAAACAATAAGCCTTCCAATATTTTATGTGAGGCAAAAATTATCTCAGACAATCTGAACAAAGAATATGAAAAAGCCGCCAACATTTTTTGTACATATGAACTTGAGGAAGGATAAAGGTGACAGGAAATATCCATCCAGCTAAATGAAAGGGATTTTCATAAAATAATCAGGACAAATGCAAGTCATATGATGACAAAGAGAATGGATATTAAATCATTATCAATACATATTCTTTCAATTCCCCAAAAGCTCACGGAGAATTAAAGAAAACCCAAAAATGTAATTAAAAACCCAGAACACTTTGCTCTGACATCTCAAAATCCATTTAAGTAATAAACAAAAATGACAGTAGGTCAAAGTGAGCTTCCCCGTTATCCCTGGGAGCAAATTCCCTGTCAGCATAAAGAGAAAAATGACACATTTAACACACAAAAAACGCCAACTCTGATTCTTTTCACCTTGATTTCTAAGCCCTTTCCACATCCTTAAAGGTCCAGTGAGTTTGTGACATCCAGCACCACGTCATTATCATCCTGGCACTCCACCGGGTCGATGGTGGCCTCCAAGGCCTTAGCAGAGTTCCGGTGGGCCTCCATGAATTTCTGCAGGTACTTGGAGGTGTAGAGCCAATGGTGCTTCAGCACATCCTCCAGCTCGAAGCTCTTCGACTGCCGCGCGTTCATCTTGCGGAAACGCCGGAAAAGCTTGTTGCCCGACTCGTTTCCCTCGCTGGCCCAGGCCCCGATGGAGCCATCTCGCTCTATGATTTCGGGCACGTGAGCAAGGGTCTTGTGAAGGTAATTGGTGATCTTGCCGTCATAGCGATATTTGAAGGTGGTGGACAGGAGGTCGGCGAAACGCTGGGAGTTGAAGCTGTACCGGCAGAGCTGGTCAGGGCACTCTTTGGCCGGGCAGGTGGCCCGCCAGACTGGCTTCATCTGTAGGTAAAGCTCCATGAGCTCCTTCAGAGCCTCCCTCCTGGCTTCCGAAGGTACCAGCTCACACACAGCTTCCACCGCCTCCCGGGTCATGAGCCGACGGGCGTAGTTGCCATTCATCCGCATGACAGGTTTCACCTTCAGCTTCTTTCTCAACTGTTTGTCCAGAGCTGACCTCCAGCTTCTCCTCTCCTCCCGACTAGGATTGCCCTTCAGATGGACCTCACCGATTTCATCTTGGAAGATTTTATAGAATTCGGTGGCATTGCCTATGTCGCAGTGCAGGGCATCCAGGGTTGGTTGGGTCTCCATGAAAGGTTTAGCTGAGACGCCCTTGACCCGATCCCGAAGCTCCTCCACAGACTCAGAGAAGGGGTTGGTCCGCCAGATTTCATAGCGCTCTAGGTTCTCTTCGTGGCTCCTTGTAATAGAGTGCAGAACCATGTTCTTGGATGCCTCCATCCTAGTGGAATCACACATGGTGCAGACGTACGTGGACCCAGAAGCCTCAAGGCCCTCCATCTCTCTCACCATCTTCTCGTCGTAGCCCGTGCCCCGGAACTGGAACCGGAAGAAGCGAGGAAGCCCTCCAATGGACAGGATGAGCCGACTCTCCTTCATGGCATTTCGCTCAGCCACCACAGGCCCCAGCACAGCAGTAAGGGTCTCATGGTCTGACTCGTCTACAAACATAAGACAGAGCGGCTTGCAGGACAGCTCCGAGTTTGGCTTTAACTCCTGGAAGACGGTGATCGCTTCCTGACGTCCCTCTACCTGGACAGAGATTGACATCACTGTGAAGGAGAATCGTACAGCCTTTTCAGGTACGGACGGTCCACCTCCATGCTTCTCGCTGACATCCCCCATGCCGTCACATGACTCCTTCACCAACACCTTGAACCCTCCCGTGCATTCTGAGTCCTCAAGGCCATGTTCCTTCAGCCCTTCCATAATATCCTCTTCCAGGTCCTTCAGGGCTGCCACCAGAGCGGCATCATAACGGAATCGGCGTGCAATAGTGTCCACCGGTGCATCATCCACGGAGGCAGCCCATCCGGCCACCCCATCAATGATTCCCACATTGCAGGCACTAGACACGTTCTTGAGTGCCGGCTGCCACTCGAACTGATGGAATCCTGGAAGGAGCTCCTTCTCCACGCTACGCAGAGTGTGCAGGGGCTGGAAGATCTGGCGCCCACTGGTGGCCTTCACTGTGCGGTACATTTTGTGGTACTGGCTGCAGCTCAAGAAGGTGTTGACCCTTATCGCTAGACACACTGCAGGATGCAGGCCAAATCCCCTACCTAAAGACACAGGGCAAAAGGGAAATTAGTTTCAAAAACATACAGCATTATTTTTAACAGTGGTGATCATTAGAGGCTGATGATGATGTGTCGTCCAGCTGTTTTATCAAACAAGCACTCGTTACACAAAAGAATGACAATGGCAAATATTCCGTAATGAGGTAGCACATTTCTAGTGATTATTACTGTCACAATAGGACAGGAGGTTGGAGCGGTGGAACTGGCAGAGTAGGGGTCTCTTGGCTGATGATGAAAACAGATGCCAGATGGCACTGGTTTCCCAGGGGACAAAAGCATGCTGCTGGTGTCATTTAATGTCATACAACGCCTGCCCCTCTTGATGCTGCAGAGGTCCTGTCTAGATCTAAACAGGCTCTTAATGAGAGTGTTTATTTTATGAGCGAGGCTCTGTATACCCCCTGGCTTGCTGCTCTGTCCTGACAGACAGGAAAATGACTACAAATGCAAGCAAATTATGTGTTCTTTACCTGAGACTACCACTGTGCATTGTTAGGATGAAAACGTATGTTTTTGGACACATAGTGCTTTCCAAAGTAAGAATGCATAAGCACCAGGGGCTCAGCCTGGGGGAGATAGACATGAAAGCGGAGATGCCGGTAAACCGTACCCTGCATCATGGCCTCCAGCTCGTCGGCCTGCCTGTGCTCATTTCCAGCCCGGAGCGCAAGCAGGAAGAGCGTCAGGCACACGGACTTGATGTCTCCACCTTCCTCCTTCTCAGCAAACATCTTCACCTGGTTCTTCAGGTCCCTCAGCCGGTGCTTCTGAGCCCGGCGGGTCAGCGAGAGCAGGTGCTGCCTGGGCCTGCCGCCTTTGTTGATGGGCATGTAGCCATTGCTGTAGGTCTGCCACTGTCGTTTGCTGGCCTGGTCTTCTTCCTCCTTCTCCTCCTGGTGACTTGAGCAGTGGGTCCCAAAGGACCCCAGCGGAACGAGGTCCCCACAGCCGTCCTTGGGGCAGCATAGTGGGATGGAGTTCAGGATGCCCAGAAAGGCCTTAGTGGGGCTCACCAGGTCAAAGGGGGAGCAGGGGAGGCCGCAAGCCGGGCAGTGCTGACCCACGGCACGGCTGTACTGCAGGATGCAGGTTCGACAGAAGAGGTGTTTGCATGGTGACTGCACCGGCTCGGCCAGGAGGTGGTCACACACCTGGCAGGTCACAGCACGGACAAAGTCAATAGGGAAGTCTTCATGGAGCCGGTCTGCCCCAAGGTGGACGTTCTTGCAGCGAGTGATGTTACGGACCCACAGAGCCTTCTGAAGGTTGGGCCTGAGCCAGGCATTGCTGCCGAGCCCCTGGTCTGCCGTTCTCCACGGCCGGCCATTGTCCACCAGGCTGTGGGTGTGGAGGTCGCTTTTGAGCCGCTTGGCCCTGGGTAGGGCTCCCCGGGACGGCTGACAGCGCTTCCTCCGCTTCCGCTGCAGCGACGGCTTCCTGGGAAAGCAGAGGTGGCAGAGAGCCGAGTGCGGCGTCCACTGGGCCAGCTGGGTCCCCGAGAAGCAGCAGAAGCCCCCCCCCCTCATGGCGGCCTTCCAGCAGCGGTGACAGAAGAAGGGTGGATGCACCGTCTCCATGTCCCCCGCCACATCCACCTTGAAGACCTTCAGGATGACTTCAGGCCAGCCCTTGGCCTTGCAGCCCATCCTGCGGAGTGAGATCCTGCTGCTCTCGTCCAGCTCACCCTGGACCTCCCGCTCTGGTCCGCCTTTCACTCTGCGCAGCGCTGTGCCACACAGGCGGCACAGGGCCCTGCCAGCCAAACACATACTCAATTATACCAAGAGCTACTCGGCCAGAACAAGATTTCAAATAATCAAACTCGTAGCTTAACATAAAATTATTTGTTGATTCCTTATTAATGACTAAAGCAAGTGCATCCATGATAAATTAGAATTTCTGCGATATTGCCATTTTAAATGCCCATAGAGAAAATTTTTCATTAGCAATATTGAAGCAGGTAAGAATAAACCAGTTATTTGTTCATTTATTATCATTATCTTAATAATGCCATAATGACTGCCGTTGTTGTTATTATTACTTGTCGTACCTCAGGTGGTTCATGTGGGTGTCAATCTCCTGCAGCTTACGATCCACCCGGAGCCCCGCGCTCTCCAGGCTCTCCTTGGTTTTCCCCCCCAGGCAGAGGCGCATCACACTCCCGGGGGGCCCCGGGCTCATCCCCGCTCCCTCCTCCACGGCCACCTCTGGGGGTGTTGGGGTGCAGGCTTCCGGTGGCCCCCTTTGCGGCTGCTCTCTGGCTGGCTGAGAGTCTCCCGGCAGGGGTGCTTTCTCCATGGACTTGACGCGGAAGAGCTTAAACTTCCAGTCGGAGAATTTGGAGTAGGGATGGTGCAACTCCAGTGGGACGGAGCGCCAGGGGGTTTCCGAGTGCCCGGACCCATCCTCCATGATGTCAGGGTCACCTTGCATCCTTTTGGAGATACAAGACAGGCATTTAGGCGCATGAGTTAAAAGCCACTTAGGCCTTGTAGTGAGCTCCATCACATGCAGAGACATGGACAACTCTATCGTTTGACCCCAAAAAAAGGTGCAACACAGATTTATTTCAGAAGTCATGAAGCAGGTCCTGCCAAATTCACCTGATTCCCAGCTCAACAGAAGCTGGTCAGCTGTGACCCCATAAAACTGCCAGGTTCAGCCGGTGGCATTTAAACCTGCTGTAAAATTCATGAGTTAAGATTCTGGGATTGATCCCTGTCCTTGGCTTCAGGATTCCCCTCTGCTGGCTGGTAAAGCCCCGGGGAAGAAACACCTTCTTTTTCTACAGACAAAGCTTTTTGGCTAAATGGGCACATTTGCTGAGCTGGCCTCAGGTGTGCCTGTGCAGCAGAAGTATTGCTGCAAAACCTAGCATGTTAACTGGGCTCAAATGAGGACCGTTTACATAATCCCTCTGAATTTAAGTGGTAAAAAGGTCAGTGTTCTACCTGAAGAATGTTATATGCAATCTTTGACACTTTAACACTGGCCAATCAGCAATCACGTTACAGTAGGAGTTCCCAACCTTCTGATGACAGTGGACCAGCAACAAATGGAGTGGTGGATTGATCGGACAGATTTATTAAGTTTAAAATTTTTCAGATGCTAAAATGCACAAATGTCTGATGTTATAAATAAGACATGCCGTGAAAATATATTGGTTATTATTAGGAATTTACCAAGCTCTCCCCCAAACCCCCGGCGCTCTGTGGGCCAGTGAACGACTTGCCACTGAACTGGGAACGCCTACATTAGATCATTTGGAGCCCTTAGCAGTATCTTTCAGCAAACCAGGTTAATCATTCATTCAGTCAATTCCTAAACCTGCTAATCAACTGATTATCTGACTTACCGTGATCCTCCTGTAAGAGACACATGATGGCATGCTTGTCCTCGGAAATGCTATCCTCTCCCTTAGTGCCTGTGCCCGTCTCCCAAACGCCTCACCCCTCTGTCATCTCAATAACAAAAAACAGCTGAGCCGGCTCAGCCCGGCGTGTCGATTGGCCCCTTACCCTGTTTATGTTTCTCAGCTGGCGTTCGGTCCCTCGGGGTCCTTTGCAGACAGGCAGCCGGCCGTCCTTTTTGCCTGTCTGTTTTCCCAGCTTGTTCTCTAATGGCTCTGTTGCTGTGCAGGATGGCGTCTCTCGGGGGGGGGACCATTTCCCACCCAGCATTTATACCTCCAGACAGAGTGCCCTAACAGTCAGGCCCTGCCACCTGATCTCCCTGCTGGAGATGGGGAGGGCAGATAAAATATCCTTTCC
>JAODKF010000022.1:17893724-17916823 GCA_026779585.1 Mormyrus proboscirostris | reverse complement strand
AAGCCCCCCCCCCCCCCAGCCTCCCCCCAACACACAATCTCTGCCCTACTTTCCCATGCAGGCTCACCTCAAACAGGTGGCTTCACCCATATAGACGAGACAGATAAACGACTGTTTTAGAGGTGACACCATTTACCATGAGGCGACCAAGAGCAGAGAGGGGGCTACGGTTAAAAGAGGCCACCTTCACCGCAGACTAAGAGTGTGAACATTGCAAAAGAGGCAGATGTCTCACTTACTAAATGACATCAAAAAAGATGACTTGAAATATTTGATCCGGGGAAAATGTTCTACTTTATTCCACCATCAGTTACGTTTTCTTCCTGTACACAACACACATGGGTTATAATTAAGGAGTATTCTCTGATATTACGTTTTATTCCATAGAGGGGTCAGTTGTTTATGGCCCCGACGTCTATGGAATTGATGTGATCCCCCCAAATAGGGATCGCTGCTGCCGCTTCGCTTCTGCGACCCCGGAATACACTCAGAGGCAGCGGCCCCTCATTATGCCATTTCCCCAAGTTTCAGTAACGAGCAGGCAACTAATTAATTACAATTAGAGCCTTAAACTCGTTTTGAAGCGGGGCAGCAAATTAACGCGCTCTTTAGCATCAGAGCGCATTGCCCAGCGCCCGGCCTTGCAGCCGTTACACCATTCGCTGTTCGGAATCGTTCTATTTTATTTTTCTATAAATCAATGACGATGAGTTACACCTCGATGGGGAGCATGTATTCCCACATGTGTCATCTTCAGCCCGTAACAGTTTTGCACTTGCATAGGAGACAGTCAGACCCATGGGGGATTCTGCCTGAGGGACACAGGGAAGGGAGGGGTGTACTTAGGCTCCTGTAGCACTTGTGGGACGTAGCACATTTTTCGTACGTCAATGGCTTTATTGTACACGTGGTGGGGGGGCGGGTTAGTGGTTCCTCAGAGAGTAACTGCGCATTTCTGGCCTGTGATCCCAGAGATTTTATAATTGTTTGGATGCTTGTGCACACAGGGAACAGCAGGCACTGCCGGTCCATTAAGCATTCAAGCAGCAGGGAACACAGTGGCCTTGAGGGTTGGGGTGGGCTGGGGGGCGGACTGGGAAACGCAGATGTCCATCTGCCTGAAAAACAAATGCCGACCCAAGGGGCCCCTTTCCTCGGCCCCCGCCGGTGGCCTTGTTATTGGTGAAGTTGACGGCGGTTTGGTTTACGGCGAGAGCGGTGCCATCTGGAGCATGCGCGCGCGTCTGCGACGGGGGCTGGAGGCCAGAGCTGGTCAGACGGGCGCCGGCACCTGCCGCCTGGCCAGGGAGCGGCTCCTGTGTCTGCTGCGCCCCCGCGATACGGGGCCTCCGCAAACAAACGTTGTGGCTGAAGGGAAAACGGCAGGGAGGAATAAAACCTAGAGAAATATCCTTGACTGGGGAAGGGGGCCTCAGGGTTGGGGCTGAAACAGAGGCCAGTGAGAGGTGGAATCTTGTAGTAAATGGATCTGCTGTTCGGTCAAGATGCTTAACCTGAATTCTGGAAGTGTATATTTGTAGGACATCCAGGGCCGAATCTAAACATAATCAAATTAGTCCACTACCGAGGACCCAACCAGCAGAAGGGGGTCCAACCAGTAGGAAGGGGGTCTAACCAGCAGAAGGGGGTCCAACCAGATTGGAGTGGGCCCATCTAGTAGAAGGGGGCACATCTGGCAGACGGGGGTCCAACCGGCACAAGGGGGTAGAAGAAGAGGGTCCAACCTGATGGGTGAAATTCAATTCAACTCAATTCAATTTATTTTTATATAGCGCCTTTCACAAGAGAGTCACCCCAATGTGTTTTACATGGGTGTGTTGTGATACATGACAACATCATTAAGAGAGAGTAACACAGAACAGGGAAAAGGAAAGACAAGGAAATTACATTTAAAAAGCCAGATGACAACAGAGGAGAGGAAATCTATCAAGTCCCCCTCCTGCCAGAGTTGGATGAGACCTATCGAGGGGGACCCCCTCCCTGATTCGCTTGCCTAGGGCCACTGAGACAGTGGGGCGGGCCCTAACGACAGCATCCTCTGAATGACTAATGAAATGTGAAAAATCTTTCAGGGGAGTGGAGATTGCTGTAGTGGGATCTCGAGGACGCCCACATGACCACTCAAGCCACAAGCTGCTGTTGGCTTTGCTTGTTGTTCACGGCTGAGCTACACGAGCAGCAGTTCCCATCATGCAGCTCCTGTGATGCCTCAGCCTACGGTACCATGTCCTAGGGCTAGCCCCAGCACCACGCCCTCCATGTGAATCCATCCATATTACCTCCATGCACCCATCCTGGACAGGGTCACGGAAGGACCTAGAGCTGATGCCAGACAGCTCAGGCCTCTAGTTCATCACAGGATACACACCAGATGAAATTTTAGAAATACCAACAGCACATATTGAGATTACCAGAACCCCCAAGGACACCCACACAACAGGGGCTACATCCCAAAACTCTGATTTGCACCCCCCTCCCCCACTACCCTCCCTTCACCCAGGAAGTTTTCCTAATTCCAGATGTTGAAGTGTCCCAATACCTTAGTGAGCGAGTCATTGAGGGCCAATTTTCACTCAAATCATCCTTTTGCCGCGGGCATGTGGAAGTCCAGTCGAGAGTATGCTTTGGGGAAGAGAAATTCACCACTTCAGTGATGACTTCATACATACATACAGACAGAGCATGGTAAGTGTTCAAGTGGATGCAAGTGTGTCCCAATACCGCTTTTTGTGCGCGTTACCTTGCTCACTAACTCACTCATTCCTTCCCTCGTCATTTGCATGAACTTTCAACTTTAGACAGCAAGTATTCGAGGGAAGGGAACAGTCGAAAAAACAGTTTTGGGGTATAGCCATCGGGAAGCAGACGCCGCACACAGGGCTGAGGGCGGAATTTAAACTCTCGACCCACAAGGTGTGAGGCAGTAGCTCTACCTACTGAGCCACCACACCACCCCTTTGTGTGAATTCCTTCAACAAATGAAGTGTAAAAATAAAAAAACTGTCAAAGCGGCATAAATTGTCCCACAGGTAGCTATGCACGGCATGCGGGCAAATCAAAACAAAGGAGATCCTGCAGCCTCCTGTCAACGCTGCAACTCAGCCCACTATGCACCTGCTCCTCAACAGCCTTTGATACGCCGGGGCCCTACGTGACGCTGTTATTGAGCCTCGAGTGGGTACACCGCCAGCCCGGGGCACAGCTACCCCTGAGGCAAGGCACATGGCTAAACTGCCCCTTTCATTCCCTGACCAAGCCCTCGTCTTCCTGGAAGTCCTGCCTTCTCTCCCTCCACCCCACATGCTAAATTTTAAATAACCATTAAACTGACAATGGCTCTTCAGTTTGCTCCCCCGACCCCTCCATCCTTTTCCCTGGTGGAGGGGGGGGGGGTGATGAGGAAGCAAGTATGACTGCGCCACTGCTGACAGAGTGTGATGCGTCAACGAGCTCGGGGGTTTCCCATTTGGGGCTGGGCCGCCGGCCAGCATCACCTGAAATGAGCTCCAAACCGCGACAAGCAACCAAAGCAACCGGTTTTTCAGATCCACCTCAGCCTCACCGTCACAATCCTCCTTAAGTACCACCTGAACCATGTGCTTCAGTTTACTTTACTGAACTGGGTATTCCACCTTTTAACCAATTACCCTAGTCAGGGTCGCAAGCTCAGTATTAACACTGGTATATACTTATACCTTGAATGGAGTTTTGCAGGCCCAGAAATTATAATTTTTTATAACTCACAATAATCCCCGAATAATATGAACTATACAGACTATCGTATCCTGGCCTGACCACTCCCCTGCAAGACATGATGATCCCTTCATAATATGGACTGCATATTATAGGAGACAGGAAAGACGATGTAACAAGAAATAGAACATTCCCCTGGAAATTGAAATCTGTAGTTCCACAGAAGTGTAATCTTCCCCTTTGCTGTCCCCGTGTCACCAAGGTGGGGCTTAAAAGTGGCGTTTTGCTTGGCGGGAAGCTGCAAGAGGGGCCAGTCTGTGCGCTGAGCGGCTCCTCCAGATGGATGCCGCTTTTTCAGAGTAAACTGAACGAAATTAAATCATAAGCCAGTCTCAGGACCACAGGAGGTGTGGGGAATAAAAGGCGTGTGCCTTTAATCAAAATAACTGTGCGCTTTAATTCTCCGTTAATTAAATCGCGTTTTCCGGAATGTGGCGCGAGGCCGACGGCGCCCGGAGATTTCAGTTTACAGCATGTGTGCAGGCATCTCTCATTTCTGCTGGACTTTTTTTCTTTCTATTTTCTGACATTTAACCAAGGCCCTGTGATGGCTGGCATCCCAACCAGGACACAAGCTGCCTCGTGTCCTGTGCTGCCTGGGAAACACTGCAGGCTCACCCAGGCCCCGTGCTGGATGTAACATTTACGCTGCATCTATTTCGTCTAGCAGACACTTTTGTCTAACGCGACATACAAGTAAAGCAAATACCACATTACAACCATACTACCGCCAAGGAGTGGAGTAGGCGTAAGTGCAGCTAAGCTGATCTTCCAGTGGATGCCCAGGTACAAGGGTAAGCAGTATCAGAGCAGGAATCACACAACAACTGCCATCAAAGCACGACCAAATGCACACAAATGGGCTGTCTCTGTCCTGTACCTTACGTGAGAAATCTTCATATTAACCAGCCTCGTGAGTGTTAGGGCAGGCCAATTAAGATAGCAGGCAAAACGAGTCACAAAAATAAAAGGCTGGTTATATCTTTTAGTGTTTTTTTCGTTTAGAAAGTAAGGCCATATCTTTCAGGTAACTAAGGTTGAGGAGGAAATGACCGTTCCAATTTCTGAGGGAAGGGAGATGTGATATTTCACTTCTCCATCAAAACCATCCTCTCCTCCCAGCAGTCGGTAACGTTCCCCCATCTTGACTTCTGAAGAGTGAGCCGGTCCTCCCACACACGTCTAATCACTGGAAATAGCAGGACGGGGCCTTCCAGGCGCAGTAATATTATAGCTCAGACAGAGGGCAGCGGCGCGTCTGTTGCCAAGCTGACTCTGATCCGGTTCAGAGTGACTGATCTTCAAATCTGCAGCTCAATTACGTGCCAGGAGTGAGGAAGCTTTCATGTCGCGTCCAGCCGTGGCCGGCCTCAAAGGACCCAGGAAATACCGTCTGCTGCCAGACAGTGAGCATCAAACTAGGGCTGACCTCAGACAAGCCCGTAGAAAAGTGCCATACTTCGGCAAAAATGTACGTTAACTTATATGTATTTAACTTTTTGTTTAACAGTCGGCCCATGTCCCCACTGCGGTAATGTTGTGAGACACGGGAAAACGGGCAAACAGACCACAGATGCACTTGTTGCCGTGGTAGTGGAGTGGATGGATATGAATTAGTCCTCGAGGGGATCAGAGGAAATGGCCAGCAGCACGGTGCAGCAGATCGGGCGAACATGCACCCGCACGTCAGCAGGGGAACTGCATGTCTGTGCCAGAAATCGCACACGTGCGTGTGAGGATCCAACTTAAGAGCATGGGGGCTTAATGGGCTGCCAATGTGCCCCCCCTGCACCCCCACCACCTAAAAACTATCATTATTTGCTTTTTCCCATGGACAGCGCCATTCTCCAGAGCTACCACTGACAAAAGGTACAATTCAGAGAAAGCAATGAGCAGTTAGAGACACATACAGGCTGTGAGTCAGCGGTAACAGATCAACTGCGATAACACCATACATCCCATAATAATGATGGAAATGGCCCTGCTCCCTTCTTCCCCCCTTTTTCTCTCTCATACCTTCTGCTTATTCAGTTCCGGGGGGAGTGAATCACACTGATGGAAGGTGGCTTTTCGTTCTATCCCCACTGATGGACCCACTCCGTCAGTGAAAAAGATCCTGTTGGGTCCTCTGGAGCATGGTGAGGGTGGGGCTCTCGATTGGCAGGGCTGTGCATGGGGACAACTGCAAGGGAACAACTCCACGGTGACGGCTGCACAGGGATGACTGCACAGGGAGGGCTGCACTGGGACAGTCGCACAGTGTCGAGTGCATCGGGATGACTGCATGGTGACGGATGCACAGGGACGACTGCATCAGGACAACTGCATGATGATGGCCACACAGGGATGACTGCACTGGGATGACTGCATGGTGACGGCTGCACAGGGACGACTGGATGGTGACGGCTGCACAGGGAAGTCTGCATCAGGACGACTGCACAGTGATGGCTGCACAGGGGTGACTGCATCAGGGTGACTGCACAGGGATGTCTGCAAGGGGATGATTGCATGGGGGAGCTGGCAGCGTGGGGAATGTCACATGTCCCGCAGCTGCATCAAGTATTGCGAGGATCCATGTTAATTGCTGTAAAAAAAAAACCCCAGCGGTAGCTTACGCAGACTCAGTCCCTGGGGGTGCTCTGCTCTTGTTCCCCTGAGAGGCTGATAATGTGAACCACATCCCTAAAGAAGCTCGAGTACCTGAAATGATGTCAGGAACAATGTTAATCACGTGAATTAGACCGTGAAATATGTGCAAAGCAGCCTAATAACAACAATGTCTACAATATGGAGCCTCCTGCGTCAGGCTGGATGGCTGTGCGTGCGTGTGGGGGGAGGGGGGGTGCAGGAGGCCTGACGCTCATGTACAGGTAAACAGAAGGGAGTACCGCCCCGACATCTGGTCCAGATCACATCCCTGGGTGCAGGGATAATGGCATGAGCCGTGCCGGTGCGTGCGTGCGGGCCGGCAGCCGCGTGACACGTCCCGAGGCGTCGGCGCAGATGGCCAACCGGCTTGTCTGAAGCCACGGCCGTCGGCATCCAACACTCGCGGCCGGTGCCAGGGTGCGGGCGGCAGGGCGGCGGCGCAGCCCGTTCTTTGATTCATGCGGCCAGGGCAGATGAGCGGGGTCCCGGCACACGCCACGCGGATCTCGAAAAGGACACTGCCTCTGATGCTATGGTCCAATAGGTTTACCAGCTCAAGCACCGTGGCGACGTCTCCCCCGGGGGAAGGCAGCGGCAGGCAGACTACAGCGCCCTGCACAGAACCACATGTGTCCAGCCCCGCTGATAGGCTTGGCCCGGCATATAAAAGCTAGAAAACCTCCACGTAAGATGGACAGAGCAAATGCACCTTTGAAGTTTTCACCTCTCCCTCCACGAGCCAGACCTTCTGTGGGGATTGTAACTGCCCCTGATTGCCTGGACCATTACTGCCGGCCAAAGACAGCTTAGGGGGGTGAAACGCAATCCCTTTCCCCTGCCACTCCGCCTCTGGCTTTCTCGCTCTCTAACTCTCCCACTCGCTCACCGGGCCGGCGTCGCCCTACAGGGGAAGGCCCCACGCTCATCCACGGGAGCCACCTCCCTCTTCAGTCGTCACGTGACTTTAAGGTTTTAAGGGGGCCCCTGCCAAACGCTTGCTCTCATCCACCGATCGTCGGCTGGCGTCCCCCTTCCGCCTTAAAATTCAGGCGTCCCCCTTCCGCCTTAAAATTCAGGCGTCCCCCTTCCGCCTTAAAATTCGGGCTCGGCTCAGAAAGATCGGGTCGCAGCCCCGGCCACCAGGCACTGCCACAAAGTTTGTATGAAGTTTCTCCCGTGAGGGGTCCTGGCAGAGTCATAAAAACTTAGGGCTGGCCAGCTGCCCCTTTAGTCACCGAAGTGCGTTTCCGTGGTGACTGAGACCGGAGCCCCGTTGGGGGGGGGGGGGTACCTCACACTTCTCCAAAGCAAAAGGCACTCTATATGCAAAGCAGAGCCACACAGTTGGAGAAACTCTGCTTCACCGTGGCCACATTTGTAATTTAATTTCTTTGGTTACGGCCAGAGATAAAGAGCTAATAAGCTGGGGCTGTACCGGCACCAGATGAAGCCACCGGTGAGATAGTTGTGAAGGCCACATTGTCTAGGAGACAGAAGGTCGTGTGGAGACACACACACACTCAAATACAGAGGCAGCCGCAAGCACGCTGCAACATGGCAGATTCGACCTTAGATTCAGAGTCCTCCGCACGCTGCTGTTGGTCTCCTGCACAAAAAAAGGCAATCAGCACGGAAAGTCGGGGGAGAGCATCCATTACAAAAGGCAAAGTCATGTTTAAGATTCTGCAGGGAGACAGAAAACGCTCTCAGAGAAAGAGAGAGCGAGCAAGAGCGGGAGAGAGAGTGAAGGACAAGCGGGCATTGAATGTGTTCCTAACAGCCTCCTTTCTCCAGAAGCGGAGGCTCGCTGACCACGAGCCAGAGAAAGCTCCGGACTCCCCCCCCCACGAGCGGGTGGAGGACTCGTCCGCCCCCTACGCGTGATTTCAACAGGACTGCGGCAAATCACGACGTAAACAAAAAGCAGCACTGAGCGCCAAAAAGAGGGGGAGGTTTCAGGCTTTGTGGAGCATTTCTGCCCCAATGGGCCCCCTTGTTTTGCCACTGCCCCGCCCCCCCTCGCTTCTCCCTTTCTCTGCCAAAAGTGCATCTCGATTAACTGTCCAAGGAAGCTGATGCGATGGGGAATTCCATTAATCACCTTGAGGGGGAAAAATGAGTCTTGCTTTTAATTTTCGGCACACAGGCCATTGCTGGCTTCAGCAGAAAGGCACCCAGGCAGTTCCAGACAAAACAACGTCAATTGGTGACTTAAGAATTTCCTTAGCTCCTTAAATACATTTTTCAAATTGTGTTACTGCCTCAAAAAAAATTGCAGACAGATACACACAGAGCTTTCTGTCTTTGGTTAAGACCAGTTTCTTTGATTTTGGTATCCATCAAAGAGAGAGTGAAGAGTAAATACCTCTTCAAACTAGAAGAAGCCACTTTACAAAAGATTGTGTGACAACAGCACCACCATGTGACCCATACTGTTATAGCACCCTTGTGTCCCTCACACATCCCAGTCCTGGCAATCGAATCAAGGCAAATTCGTCCTGGCAGCAACCATCTCTATTTATTCCTCATTATAAACAACACGATGTTGTAATGGGTGTCTGTGATTAATAGGACACATCTCCCTAACTGCACTCCAATTTGACATGCTGAGTACCACCACTACGGACAGTAACCGAAGTGCAGAGATGGTACTTGATACATTTTGGCGCTGGCACGGTATACTTCGGGGTAGGAGCAATACAGCAGACACTAAAGACTAGTGGGACAGGGTAAAGGATCCACATTCAGCACAACTGACAAAACAGAATTAACCACTAGGCAGAATAAACCCAGCCCCAGAGATCAGGGTGGCTGCCTGACATTATTGTTTTCACCTCAGGCTCACATACTGGTCGATGCTGGATGGGTGGCTCATAGCCTCCCCCTTCAGGCCACTTGGGGTAATGTCTGCCTGTGCTCCACACTTCGCTGATGTGACCTCCAAGGGCAGTGTGCGTTCGCTCCGTTACTAATCAAGCTCAGGCCTGTTAGTAAATTGAAAAACAGCTCTCAGTGGATTTAATAACAAAACCCATTACTTACAGTCATTAGGGTGGAACTGCCCTTTAATTAGTACAGCACCCCTGATTAATGTCCAATTAGAACAGCCAGATAAAATGAATTTTTTACTTCAGCAGGATCAAAAGATAAATAAACCGTACTGGCTTTCAGTCCCAAAGGCTTTGTTTGTAGCGAAATCCAAAACCCAGATGGCAGAGGGACCGAAAATTTAACTGACAAATGTGAGCGCCGACAAAACAACCTTCAGGTCGGGAAACTGAGTCTGGTGTGCTCACAGGGGAGAGATTTGGCGGCTCTGCTAAGCATGAGATGATTTTCAGCAGCCAAAGCCCATAAGAAGCAGGCTGAAACTCTGTGGATTCGCCTGGGTGGCCGGGGAGCAAGTCTCAACGGCCAGCAAGCCAAAAACAAAAAGCTAATGACAGGATTTGGTGTCCATCACATAATCGGCTGCCACAGGCTCTGAAATCCGTATTATGTCAACCAAAGACCATCTGCAGCAGATGGCTAAAGCTCTAGCCTCACACGACGGAGGGTCTGGTCGTGACCCAGACAAGCACTTTGGACACCACCAAAACAAGGGTGACCAATGTTAAAGGCGCCACATTGATTCTTTGCTCTAAATGGTGTAGCACAACTGCGCAACAGCCTAGATAGACAAACACACCAGGCCACACAAAAATGGTCAAGCATGACTGCATAGCATAACATGCCTGTTCCAGTCTATTAATCAATCTGACACTTTTATCCAAAGTAACTTACACCAGGGTTACTATTTATATAGGCTCCCTGGGATTGGAACCCACAAGCTACTTGCACAAATCTATACTGGTTAAATCGGTGGGAGTGCAGTGTGACGCATGCCACCCTCATTTAATGATTGTACCGTCACTGATTACACCCTTCCAGGCAGCATGTGGCCAAATTTAGGAGGCTACTTTAAATGAGAGATGTGGATTTACTTATTTACACTTGGGTGAATTTGATGACCTGTCCAGGGTACACTACAGCATTGTGCCTTGTGGTGCCTAAGATATATAGGCTCCAGACCGCTGGCCACCCTAACCAGGAGAAGTGGCTAGAACAAGGGTGGATGGTGGATGATTCTGACGTCAAGGATTATCAATTCATTTTGGCTTCTGACAGTGTACGTTGTATTAGGATTATATTGTTGCTATCTGGTTGTCGTAAGTTATCTAGTTGTCGATCTATATAATTGGTTAGTAAATTTTGGAATAATCGGCTTGACGATAGACCCACTAAGAAATTCTCGATTTACGTGCCAATTTCGTTTCCGAAAACCATGTGAAAAATACTAAATGCTACAGGAAACACCATTGCCATCATATCCCTACTATTCATTCCGCAGTAACACAAGTACGAAAATAGTAAAGCTGGGCAATAATTCTTAAGGTTAGGATATGTGAAAAATTCCGATAATAAAAGTTCGTAAATGGGTAAATGGTGAAATTAATTGTTTCTACTGCCCACTGTGTTCGTATCACTTACAGCAATTGTGATTAAGTATTTCACCACGTATAATACATTATCTTTCCAAACAAGTATGAAATAGAAGTCGCCAGTAGGGGGCACTGCTGCAGCAGTTTCATTTCCGCGCATTGTGAATTGAATGAAAGGCCAGCTGGTAAACATGTTACTGAAAACAACGTGTCATAGGGGCGGGGCCACAGGGAGACTGCTTCCATATGAAAGCTGATTGGCACACGGAGTTTCCCCGCCCCTGTTGCTCACCGATTTAAAATACGTCCTTAGCTAATGATAAGGGTGTCCACTCTATATGAATTATGGTCCATATTATACCCTCACCTTAAAAAATCATATAATCACCCATGATGTATGAATGTATATGCGAATATATTGCATCGCCGGCGAGACAGCTGCGCATAGCGGAGCCCAGTAAGTGCGCCTTGCATGCTGGGGATATAAGTAAATAAGTAAATAAGTCCTTGTTCGTGTAACTGTAAATACTTGCTGTATTCCCTCTTGTCGTGTGCGCCTTTGCCTGTGTTATATGTGAACCCTGTCCGATTCTCGCGTAGTCATTGTATAAATTACCCACCGTGTGTGTGCCGTACAGTTCAACGTCAAACCCCCCTGTGTTTCGTTTTATGGGTGGTTTTGTTGTTGTGTTAAAGCTTAATAAAAAAAGGCATTGTTTTCTTTTCAGTACGAGCTTCTTCGTTCTTTTCCACCCGAAGCGGTGTCTTTCTTTGCCCGGCATTGTAATATTTAGTGTCCAGAAGTCTGATGAATTGTATTAAAATATTTAACGGTACACTTTGTTAATACAGCAAATTAAATGCATGCACGCATAAAGAGATATTTGTGTTATCCGTCTATTCATTTTTCAACTACTTGTAAGGAACAGCACCAAAGTAACTAACGCTAACCAGATGAACAGCAGGTCGGGACCTTCTGACAAGCATACTACGATCTGCACTGTACGCTCTCCTAACGGAAGACACAACTTTATTCACCCTGAAGCGAGCTATGCTCTTGATCACTACAAGGTAAACATTTGCAGGGTTGCCAACTTTGGTCAGCTGACTGGCTTGAGATTTTCCATTTGAGACAAGTCTGCAGGCACATTTGTGTGTAATAGTTTTATTACCTTGCAAATACTCTGCATGGGTTTGCAAACTGCCCTGACACATTTGATTTTAGGTTTATAATGGAATGGTATTGATGTGCCGCAAGATTTCTTGCGAGAGAGTCTGAATGCGAGTGTCACACCAGATGCCTCAAAGTTTGCAATCCCGTATTTGTGAACATTAGGTTTGACCCACGGTTACAGCTGACGTCTGAGCAAATCATAGTATACTGCACATTCAAGATATGGTATATTTTGTGATGATTGTAGGGTGTGTGTCTCCTTAACAGTAAGGATTGTAGAAAGTGTACTTATTAAAAATGCAAAATCACAGGCTGTAATTTAGCTTTATTTGCTCAGACATACATACAACATCCACACCTTGAATGGACAGTTCACTCTTGGTGTCACTTGTAGTGCACAGTAGTGTGTAAACATACAGACGGGAAGTTCATGAAAAGAAAGTAGAAGTCATTAATGACTAACATGACATTCAACGGCAAAAAATCCCCACAAAATCCCCAGCAATTCCAACACAATTTCATTTCCATTTTTACAAGCCTACATCAGTGTTCACAGATATGCATTCCAATAGCTCCACACTAAGGGTTTTCAGTCTTGTGCCTGAACAGGAGTTGCTCCAGAACTGTTCGAGTACAAATTCTGTCAGTCTCTAGCTTTAAAGATCAACAGTGTCAAAAATTTGTCCTATAAAGATCAAGACAATTTTACTGAAATGCAGGATAGGTTTCTTACTTAGGAGTATAGACATGCCCGGAGACAAAGTGACAGGCCAGACAGGGCAGGGAAAGGCCTGGGTCTCTGAGCTGGGGCGATTACATTGTACATTGCTGTGCGAGGGGGAGTTGGAGGGCTCCATGGAGTTTTTTTGCCTAGGGCCCCCAGAGTCCCTAGAATCTCCCCAGGACATGCCTTGTGCAACTTGAATCTCTGACCATAAGGTAGAAAGGCCAGTTTAATTCCCACATAGAGACTTTCGGCCATTTATCATTCCTGGTCCCCACTCCAGATCAGACCATGATGTTTAGCACCAGCACAGATACTTGGACTCCATGCTTTTTTCAGTCGCATATCCCTGAGGTGGCAGTCAGGGAAATGACATGTACCTCGTCTGCCCCCTGAGAAAGTCCTCCCTTTCCTCGGTACTGCCGTCACTTAAGGAGCGCTCATTGTAGCCCGTAGGGACCGTGATCCACCATGTTTCTGCCGAGTTCTTCAGCTCTGCCAAAGGATCTGGAACTATGCACTGCTCCACTGTGAACACCACTGGCAGCACGACCAACAGCAGGATCAACCCCATCGCTCCCAGCCAATAGGAGGAACCCAACTGGCTAGGGTCGGCACTGATGTCTCCCCATTTCTGATAGGTGAAGAATGACCAGCACAGCAGGAAGAAAAACCCTAACAGGTGCAAAAGGGAGAAACTGTGTCAGATGAGTCACCGACATAATTAAGGCAATGCTAGACAATATTGGTGCCTCTATATAGACTTCCCGTCGCATGATATAGGCCGAATGGCATACACAAAAAAAAAACCACAATGACCACTGGGTTTACCTGTGCAGGCCAACGTGATGAGAAGCAGCGTGGTGGGGTAGAGCATCTGTCCCACCATTAGCAGGGACCGGGTGTTGGAATAGGAGCGTACCGTCTGCGACGTCCAGCAGAAAGCGAAGGTGAGGCACAGCACCCCCGAACTCAGACCCATCAGGAAAGACAGGATCGCGAAGACATACTCTGCCTCTGTGATGCCGACACGAAAATGGAAGAAAGGCCACACCAGTTAGTGGAAGAGTACTGCTCCATTTCAACCTGCTTGCTCATATCCTTTGCATACCTAAGGGAGGCCAGGCACTCGCTTAAACCTGTCTAAACCCTGCCCAGAAGCTTTGAAACAAGGCCAAAACGAAGCACAGCTGGGGCAAAAGCGCCCTTTCATTCCTGCTCTGCCACCTCATTACTCTAAACGATGAGTAATATTGCTGAACGTGTACAGAGATGAATCCAGAAGGTGCTGGCTGAAAACTGAACCAAAGTGGTACTCCTGCAATCCTCAGATAAGTCAGATCATCACTAAATGACATTATTTAGAAATTCCCCGCAATAACCCTGTCAGCCACAGAGCCGCAACGAGTCAACACTTGCACGTGCTGATCGTGACTGAATTCCTGCAAATTTACAGGCATGTACGCCCCCAGCACAATGCCGTCTCGAAGTATTAAAAGTTTGTTGACGTTCTGCCACCCATCACTAAACTCACACGCTTCTTCCCCAGGAATACCTGAGAGAGCTCCTATACCTCACCATAAGGCTACAAACTGTTAAAACACCTAAAGGTGTTAACTAACCAGCAACTCACCATCAGTGGGGGGGACTCCAGCGTCATCAGTGTCCCTCTTTGTGTCATTGACCTTCTCCCACAATCCCCGGTCGGCAAACCAACGGGGCATCCACACGGCATACATCACACAGCCACAACCTGCCAGGCCAATGGCAGACTGGGCCAGGCGGAACCGGCTGGCCGGGTTGCGCAGCTCAGAGGAGGACAGCATTCTCACTGAAAGGGCAGGAAAGGGAGAGGGCATGTTTAGGTGAAAAATTAAACAAGGGCAACAAAACTAGTACTCAATACAATGACCATTAAAATTCAGGCTAAACAATAAACAGAGTGTCAATTCAAAATCTGTTCTTACCTGATGTCTTCATATAAGCCTAATGATCCTAAATATCTTCGTCAGGAATGTACTGGACCGAAGCAAAGCTGTAGGTAAGATCTAGATAAACGGCAATGTCAGTAACGGCACTCTCCTGCCTGAGCGGCACACACCGCGGTAACACACTGAGCGAGCGGGGAGAACAGAGCACGCATTTATTGGTCCGCCCCCCCAGTGCAGAGGGAGGAGGCTACAAGACAGCGGTCCTTCCACGAGCCCCCGAGTAACGGAAAATCCCCCCCAACAAAGTCCCCAAAAGACCCCATGACGTGTAGGACGAGTGAAAGTGAAACCAGGCCCTCACTGATGCTTCCTCCCCCACTCCAGTCACAAAAACAAAAGTTCAAAATTATACAAGCACAATACACTGTGTGTTACATCGAAAGATTGCTGGTTTGAATCCCAGACCAGCAAGGTACTGCCCCCAAGCACTGCTCCCCGGGGGCTGAATTAGCTGCCCCCTGCTATGTCACGATGTCACATATGGGTTAAATGCAGAGGACAGATGTCATTGTTGTGCACTGCGTTCTGTCAACAATGATCACTGATCACCAAATTTTACATATATATGTGTATGTATACATATGTGTATGCGTGTAAAATATAAAAGCGGAGTGAACCTATAAATTACAGTTCATGACAGCTTTACTTTTAAATGCCAGCAACCTCAACGTTTTTTTTCCCCCTCCACACCCCACTAAATATTACACCGCGCGAACTGTCTCCAAGTTTACTATGAAGCCTGTAAAATTACATGCTGTGGTCCAGCACTTACATATACAGTTGTAGGTATCCAGGGAAGTTTATACAGTGCCAGGTCAGTCACAAAGTGATTCACCGCAACAACGGAGTTGCCAGTGTACGCCCTCAGCCCACCCATGTTAAAAGGTCCCTCCCTCTCACAACGTACAGGAAAGACCCACACAAGCTTTGAAGTCAGAGAGAAACTGTAGGTTCATTACATAAACCACAGGCACGGCTTCTGTTATCGGAGTTTCCTTCTGTAATGGCAAACCCACTCTCACCCCCCACGTGCCAAAACAAGAACAGACCCAAAAGTTTCACATACAAAACACATACATAGTAAACAACTGAAACTTTTGATTTTACGTTTTAATTTTTTTTCCAATACCAGCAAATTAAGGCATCTCTTTTGGCAGGACAACAGTCATTAAATAGTATCAAGAGTAGTATTTTCGAAATACATTTTGTACGCCATAATGGAAATTTTCCAGAGGAAGTAAACATAAAATTGGTTTGATTTACCAAATCATAACAGGGATAAAAACACATTTTTCACTTCCTTGCTCTGTCCAGCAGATCTCTAAAAACGTCTAACACCTCTGGATCTTCTTCTGATGACCGTTCCGGAGTGTTTTTCTCCAGCCAATCAGAGGAGCGTATCTGCTGTCGCAAGGTGTCAATCAGCGAATCCAGCTTCCCCGGTGGCGGGTCGGCCTGCATATCCATCAGTACAAAGTTCTCAACAGCCAATGACAGCCCATCGTCCTGACCCACCGCCTCATTCTCACTGGGCTGCCCCTTCCCTGCTGGGGCTACTGACGCTGCACCCTTTGCATTGTGCTCAGCACTCTCACTTCCTCCGTCCTCCAATTCGTCCTCTCCGGAGTCCTCTCCATCCGTCGCATCTTGCTCTTCGACCGATCGTGTGTTTGACTGCTCCAGTTCCCTCAGAGCTCTGCTAATCCTGTCCATCCCTTATGATAGAGACGCAACACGGAGGTTAGCAGAGTAAAACAGTTCAAATACAGCGACTCTGTCACTTTGAGAAGACTTAGCCTCCTTTGGCAACATTGTCATGCAAACAGTAATAAACTTAAATCGGGGAAAACGGTTATAAAGAAATATGTTGAATCAAAACCAGGTACTTTCTATATAATAACAGCGCCAGTATGCAAACTGTTCAAGTTTCATTCTCTTTATACAATGCACAAAAGTGCAGCTGGAATGCACAAACATTTGGAAAAGAGTGACAGGAGAAATTTGTACATCTGTACATCGTAGTGATGGACAAAATGAGACTTCCGAAACGAATTGCTGTATTTTTACGACCCCACTAGATGGTGCTCTCTGTTGAAAAAAGGGCACAAAGCATGCCCCAAAGCAAGCCAAGATCACCATCTAGTGGGGACAAAAAAATACAGCAAATGGTTCATGAACTATCATTTCTCCATGACTAGTACATCATAATGCAGTCAGTACAACAGAGATAATAAACATTAATAATAAGAAGAAGATGAACTGAAAGAGTAATCATTATTAATAGATTGTTACGTACTATTAGTCAAACAGAAAGGCGGGGAGGGGTGTACTGACCCATACGCAGGCTGGGCTCCGGAATGGAGAAGACGAGACGAAACCAGCCCGGAGTGCTGCACTGGTACGACTGCCCACAGCTGACCACCACCTTGTGCCTCAGGAAGCATTTCCACAGTGCCAACTCTGCCTGGAAGGTCTGTTCCTTTAAGTACTGGGGGGCACAGGCGAGTCACATCTATGGCCGGGATTTAACCTCCCTTTGTAGTCTCCTGCGATTCCCCTCTCCCAGGATCGTCCTCTTGGTTCTGCCCTCAGGACCCAGGCCGGGATCCGCCTCTTACCTTCCTCATGTCAACCCAGACGAAGAAGCCAGCAGGCCTGTGAAGGTAGGGCAGCCCCAGGTTCTGCAGCTCCTCGGTCATGCAGCGGTGAGCTGCACGCAGCCTGGCCCGGTTCTCCGGCAGGAATTCCTGGCTGATCCATTCTGAGGGAGGAAACCGGTTAGAGATGGAGCCAGACGGATTTGCTTCAGCAAAACACACAAACACCTTTTAACTAACAAAAACATATCAGACAGTTAAAAAGCTCAGGGATCCATCTGTACTGCATCCAGCATCCCTGGCAGGGCCTCTGCCTGACATACCCCTGTCCCGGAGCAGTTGGGCAACCTGGTGCTGAGAGGGTCCAGGGACGCCATGGAAAGAGGCCAGTTGGTCCAGAGCTTCGATCAGTTCCCGGTTCTCAGAGTACAGCACACCCACCCGGATCCCAGCTGCAGCAAAGTCCTAGTAGTAGTAGGTGCATGGGCGATGGATAGGCATGATGCGATGGGACACAGAGAAAATGACAAACTAACACCAACAAAGCCCCCCACCCCCCAGGGCACTCACCTTGCTGATGCCCCACAGCATGTGGGTTCGCTGAGCATCTGGCAACCTGCCAACACATCCCCCAGTTACTGGCGCACTGCGCATGGAGCCGAACGCTCAAACAACAGTCTCCTTAAAGGCAGTGGAGGTGAGCTTGCCTGCTGAGGCCGAGGACACTGGGGAATGTGGCTGACTCGTCAAACACAGACAGCATGTACACCTCATCCACAATGGCATGCAACTCGTGTCTGTCAAAGAAGAATAAAACTATCAGACAGCATTTACGAGTGCTTCCAGTCATTCCAGTTACTATTTTCTCCTCAGCCGGGCTGTTGTTTAACTGGAACATAAAGTGTAAACACTTTCAGCTTATCTAAGAGTCCACAATTAGTGTGTGTTTATATATATATATATATATATAATTTCACAATTATTGAGGCCACACATTTTTACATTCTGTGGAGACATAAAATGGCGGGAGGATAACATTGTACATCATTACCAGGTCTTTTTGGGTATCCAGTGAAAACACCATAGGTTTGTCTGCTAGCTCTGTGAAATTCATGAAAGGACCTGCCAACTTTTTTAACAGGAGTATTACATTCTGTCACATTTATGAAGTCAAATACGACTTTCTGAGTTCATCCTCAAATTAAAAAATGCAGCTCACTTCTTAGCGAACTCTAGGAGGTCTGTTATTTCTTGTGCAGAGTAGATCTCTCCAAGTGGATTATGGGGGTTCATCAGGATTAGAGCTCGAACATTAACACCCTGGTTAAGACAACAAAGTCAGCATATGGAAGAACAACTAGACTGGTCTTCTAAGAAGGAACTTATGGATAAATGTGTGGCGAAGTCTGTTTGTGAGATACCTCACTCTGGGCCTTGCCTAGAGCTTCCTCCAGTTTCTCTACTGACAGCTGAAAGGGACGATGTTCAGAGCCACCAGGCTAAAGCCCCATGAAACATCCGGGAGACATGCAATAAACCACACAATTGGTCAATGAACAAGAAAAGACACACAAAGAATTGCTATGCAGAATGGAATCCATATGTAGGACCTGATACCACAAGCATGACCCCATGAACACAGACACCAGTGGCGAGACTATACATTATATCTTCACTCCCAATATCAGTGATGGACAAAATGATGCCTCATAAACCATTTGTTGTATTTTTGACCCCACTAGATGGTGCTCTTGGTTTGCTTTGGGGCATGCGTTGTATCCTTTTTCCGACAGAGCACCATCTAGTGGGCTCAAGAAATATAGCAAATGGTTCATGTAGCGTCATTTTGTCCATCACTATCCATTACAGATCTAAAGCAGGATACCTCACAGTCCAGGTGTGCATGAACCAGCTTCACACCGCTGTACAACTTAACATCTTCGGTTATCACACCATAGAAGGGTGTGGCAATGAGGATCGCGTCTGAAACACATAGAACACTGGTCGAAACATATGCCCCCAGAAACCAATAATAAAAATACATTCAGCGGACTCTTATCAAGGATCATGCTTGGTGACCAAATTAATTAGTCGAGGACTTTTGATTTTAGGGTATGTAAAGCTATTCTTACCATCAGGGTCACAGATTACCGCAGCAATAGCAGAGAAGAGTGATCCACAGCCATTCATCACCACCACCTGAGCACCAGAAGACCTCTTAAAAACGCCTCACGGCCATACAGTTTAAATACTGATAGCCTGTCTATCGACATAGTTTTAGCATTGTGCATATATGCATGCACGCACACACAAAGACAGACGCACACACTCACGTTGTCTGCTTTCAGGGGGTTCGGGGACTTGCAATAGTGAGTCAGAAACTGGGCCACTTCATCTCTGAGGCTACGTGGGGGCGACAAGACATTGTGTATTCAATACGAGACCTTCTGCCAGGGCGTGTGGGACTGCCATGTAGACATCTGAGAGTCGTTACGGAAATATTGTACAGAATTGTGCGTATGCAGCACTTTGGAATAGTGCTGCGCACCACCCACCGAGCTTCAGACAAGGTCAACGCTGTGCTGCGTTCCGTGTCCCAGACACAAACACGACAGATCCTATCGGAACGCCGCTATTAGGGGAAAATTGACCGTCTGAAAATTAGCTACAAGGCAAAAGCACAGATTAGCTCCCTTGGATTTAGTTTCCTATTTATGGCTAGACCAAAACAGTCAGAGGGAGCGTAACATTATGCAGCACTGATAATCTAATTGCAAATTAAACTGTCCTACTAGTAATGGAAAAAAACGTATCTTCCCTAGTAATGAAATAATAAGTCCCAGTTGCCTATTTCTGTCCCTGACCATAAGAATGGAATACTATACTTTGGAATGGATGTGTGAAAAACCCAAATGGCTTCTTATGTAAAGTATAAATCTGAACCGTAAGAGATGCACACGCCAGTGTGAGCCGGGGGGGTCCTTACAAATGATGGCCTTTCCAGTCTGGATACTGCAGAAGAGCAGGGTCCACATGCAGCATGTCTGCCTGCGTCAGCTGAGAGAGACAGTGGAGAAAATAATCACGATCGGCTGAGTGGGGGAGCAGAGATTCAGTCCACAGAAAAACAAGTGCATCCAGACACATCTTTGTTATTTGAACACAGTACTTCCCAATCCGGTCCACAGACAGTTCGCATTTTGGCTCCCTCCCAGCTCCCTGCCAGGCAGTTCACACCCCGGGAGCTGGGAGAGAGCAAAAACATGGACTGTCTGCGGGGACTGGATTGGGAAACACTGGTTTAAAACAAAGAACAACTGATGGACAACAGCCTCTCTGTCTGCATTGTTTAATAGGAACAATCCACTGCTAGAATGCTGCTCCTTTGTGGAATGATTGCACTGATAATTATCTCAATCAAAATATTTAGAGAGACAGCCTATGGGAATTTAGAAATAAATTGAACAATGTGTTGCAATGACCATAATAATGATGTATGATGACTTATTTAGAGTCCAGGAACGGACACGCAGACACTAAAACAGTGGTTCTAATCCTGTTCCTGGTGCCCCCCCCCCCCATATGTTTTCATTCCAATCCTTCATTCCAAACCTCATCAGGCTCAGATGGTCCTTAATAGAGTAATGATGAATGTGGCAGGTTGAAAGCAGTGTGCGTTGGAATGAAAACATTCTGGTGGAAAGGGGGGGGGGGCAGGAACCAGATTAAGAAAAACTCTCTAATGTAAACCCCAGGTATGAAATCCAAAAGGACTGAAGGCGTGGATGTTGGCATCACTATAGCTGTTTAAAAAAAAAAAAAAAAATCACTCTGCACTCACCCCCCACCCGCCCCCCAATTCAAACCAGGCCCCAGATTCCAAATCCAGGCCTTGTTTTCAAGTCTCCCAGGTAGTTAGCTCAATAAACTCTGGCTCTAATTGGCCAGAAGCTTCACAACTGGCTCTCAGGTAAAGGAAAGCTGGAAAAACAGCAGTGCTCAGAGAACCGTGATTTGAATAGCCCTGCTCTAAACCATCCTGGAGAATATTTTACAAATCCTGAGTGAACGGTCAGGTGTGACGAACTTTGTCGCCATATTTAGACAGATCACAAATACCAAAATTATCAAAACTAAAATTCTCAGTTATAATGGGCAGAGTGATTACAGGCTGCAGGGTTAATTTCAGATACTAAAGCTCCAGATGTGAAGGACAGTGCAATTCTTACAGTAGGCCAATTGCATAACATCTTACGTATGTAAGATTAATGGTTCTTTATGGATGGAACATCTCTGTGGGATGGATTTTGGACATAAATCTGATGAATCAGCTGGTTAAATTTAATCCAGTTTCATTGATTGTCTTTTGAGTTACTTAAATCTAAATATACTGCTTGTTTTTATATGTGCCACTCTTTACTTATGAGACTATTATGCTGATATGTTGGATGTTGAAAACAAATGTTGCTTTGTATGGCTGTCAATCGCCTTGTCTTTCCTGAAAAGCAATAAAAAAAAAAAAACTCTTTTGCACTCAGGCAAGCCACCTTCTCCATACCCGTTTGGAGAGCAGATCAAAACACAGCTTGTTCTCACTGGTGCCCATATTGATGATGCCCTGAAAGAAGAAGAACACAAGACCTTACCAATGATGCTGTCTGAAAATACCAAGCATGCAAACGGGGACAGGAAGCAGGAAGCCAAGAACGCATCTATAACCTACGTCAGGGTTGCTGTTGGGGTCGTGCTTATCAGCATGGTACAGGGCGTAGCCTTTCTGTATGACGCTCTTTTGCTGCCGGATGCTACTGCCACGCCGCGAGAGGTAGACGCTATGTTGTGCTCTTTCTGGGTCCAAGGTAGGCAGTTCTGCATCCCAGGTAGGTTGGTTAGTGGGGTGGAATGGATCAGCGGGGTCAGCAGAGCCCGACCGAGTGGCAGTGAGGGCGCTGGCAAAAATTGCGAAGAGGCGGAGCTCGTGCTGGCGGTCCAGGCGCTCCCGCCGCTGTTCCAGGCGCTCTCGCCGCTCCTCCGCCTTCGTCTCGCGCTCCAGCCGCGCCTCCTCCAGGGCCAGAAGCCGCTCCTCCGCCTCCCGCTGCCATCTCAAGAACCGCACCAATGACAGGTCCAGGGCGTCCCTCCGCTGGCCACAGCCGCTGGCTCCCCCGCGGCCCAGCCTCCTTCGTTTGCGGTGGCGGGGTGCTCCTCGGCCCTGTGGCCGCTCCCTGTCAAAAGCTTCCCCGTCGGGCTCTTCGTCCACCCCCGTTGGAGGATAGGAGGCCATCGACCATCCCGTGCCTGAGGAGCCACCCATGTTCTGGTCACTGAAACCTGGAGACAGGAAGTCCAAATAGGAGACCACTGTCTGCCGTTCATTACACACGACCCACCCAGTTCCCACAATAAAACCATAATACCGGCCTGCACTGACTGTAGACTGAATACTGACATTTGCTTTTAAATATTTTAAACCAGCCTTTCTATATTCTCACTGCCGACCTGACACATAGTACACTTTACTTCTCAAACATATAGTTTTAATATCTCCAAAAGATATTGCTGCAGGAGAATCACAATAAATCAAATTGATCCAATACTTGAGTATAATGACAACGTGGACGATATCAGTTTGCCTTACTGGAAATGTTTACTTTGCAACTTTCCAATCTTCTTGACATTTTATGCACATTATTTTCACTTAGGAAATTG